>CM070841.1:24190650-24523150 GCA_036326025.1 Chrosomus eos
AGCGGTTCGGCATCGAGATATCATCCTCACTTATATGCGAAGGTTGGGGTTGAGACTCGATGCCAAGAAGAGTGTGCTTTCTCCCGTACAGGGGACCACTTTTCTTGGAGTGTGTAGCCACTGAGCGAATCCTGTGTTCCTATCACTACTGAACAAATATGGACACATATATGTTTAATTCACAAAACCTTGAATCATGTGATTTGGTGACCACCATCAGGTCATTATTTTAACTTAGTTTACGACGCACGGCCAATAAAGAAACAGGTCCCCTTTGTTCGCGAACCCTTGTCCAGTCACCAGCATAAGAGTGCCACCATTCAGTCTCAAGCTAAAATTTTCCCCCTCTCATCAATTATTGTCTTCTTACGCCGCTAGGCTGATAAGTTAATTTACATACACAACTACCCTTTTGTCTTGAACTAAACCCTCTTGAGAACTAAAACCCTCACGTGGTACACACCACGGATGGACAGATGCTGATCATAAGGATACCAATACACACACACTCACAGACACACAAACGTCCTTTGTGGGTAACTTAGGATAGAAATGTCCTTTTAATGTATATAACACAGAATTGTATCTGACCTTCCTGTATGCATGCATATCTAATTAGTTTGTCTTATTCTATAGATTAATTTGAGACCGGTTTGTAACTTTGAATCTTAAGTATACTTCCAAAGAAGATCACCTTCTGTAACTCCCTCTTGCTAGGTCATAAAACTTTATGACCCTCAAAAGGAATTCCAAGGGAATCACAGCTCCCACTTGAATTCTGATAGAGAAAGAGGAATAGACTCTGCAATCTTGTATTTTATATAAGTATAACCACTTAAGAAAATGTATAAACATGAATTTGATCTTTCCTAGGTCATGGTAGCCGGTATTATGGCTTTATAGTCATGTGAGTGAACGTTAAATGCTTGTAATTCTGCATATGAATGTAACTTTGATTCTTCTACTTTTACCGGCTTGTTCTTGGTATCTGTGTGACCGTCGTGATGTGACCGAGCCAGTCATACATAGGATATTACAGTAAAATGTATTGTTATGTGTGTACAATCTTTCTGGGTAGGAATGACAAAATTTTATACCATCATAAATTATCCTGACAAGACAAAGAAGAACTTTTCCCGCTCGAGACACTCTTAAGATTATTGGTCACGTATGCGAAGCAGGCGTGAACCCCTCCTCTCCATAAGAGACTGACACAGAAGTTTCTCTGCGCACTTCGGAGCACTTCGGGGAGAACTAAGAACTAAACTGAGCTATTAACTGAGCACTTAAGAACTTGAGAACACTTGCTCGCCGAGCACTCGGTTTGAGAACATTCTGACGAACCCACGTCGTCAGTGAGAAGACCCATGGCTCCCTTTTAGGGAGCGTTCTCCGTTTTTCTTTTATTTTATTTTCTTTACTAAGTTTTATTTTCATACTCGCCTCTCTCTCCACGAGGGAGATGAACTCTGAATTATTTCCTTGGCAACTTCACGTTCGGTTAACCTTTAAACTTCCCGCGAGTCTGCTCGCCCCAGAAGACACGAGAGAACACACCTATAGCACCGAAGGACAAACACGCACACGACTCTGCGTTCCTCAGCTACACAAGAGAACCATATGCAAGTATAGGTTATTGATTTGATTTGATTGATGTGATTTCTTGTTGTCTCTCTAAGGGTTACGTTGTCTGTGAATTTTGCCATGCTGCGATCACCCCTGGTGATCAATCTCTCTCTCTCCCTCACTCAATCTCTCTCTCTCTCTCTCTCTCGATCAATCTCTCTCTCTCTCTCTCTCTCTCTCTCTCTCTCTCTCTTCTCTCTCTTTGTTATTCGTCTGTCTCATCTGTACATACATGTATCCCGTGTTTAAATGTAGAATTCTGTATCCGTAGTTTCATTTTATTTAAAACCATTATATGCTTGATTGTTTCTGAAAAGCTCATTTTACAAGTCAATGAATTGTTTGATCTTTAGCTAAAGCTTTACAATTTGTTACTATTTTAGTAACCTAACTTTGATAATAACAGGAAGGTGATTTTTCATGGCCAGAAAATAGCTTCTTGTAATTATTAAGAAAGAGATCATTTTTGTTGGAAAATTGATGAGTTAATCTTACGGCCGTTTGCTGGACAAACAGATTGTTCGATAGCTAAATTAATTCCATTAAAGGTTATCTCATACAATCGATTTGAAGGGGGACCATTGATATATGAATGAGGAATTATAATTCGTTGTGATTGATCATTCGTATGTACAATCGATCTATTTTCAACTTCGATAATTTAACTGTAATATGCAATATATTACTAATCATATTCATGATTAATTATTCAAATTCCCTATATATAATTTGAGCTAATTTAATGTAATACCCAATGTTGTTACAAGTGGTCTGGGATTCAGTCACGATGCGAGCCGTTCTGTCGCCCGCTCGTGTAGCTGCTATCCTTACTGCCACAAAAGAGCTAAAGCTAGGCCAGTCACGCACTGTGAAACAGTTCGAGAGACTGTTAGGCCTCAGGGCAGCAGCGTCCAATGTGATACCCTTTAGCCTGCTGTACGTGAGACCTTTGCATTGGTGGCTCAGGACCAGAGGGTTCTCCCCGAGGGGAAACCCACTCTGTATGATCAAGATCACGTGGCAGTATCCCTGCATCCTGGTTATATGGAGGAAACACTGGTTCTTGTCCCAGGTTCCGGTGGTGGGAGCTCTTTGTCATCGAGTTGCTATCTCGACAGATGCTTCCCTCACCGGCTGGGGAGCGCTATTGGAAGGCCGCTCAGCTCAGGGTTTGTGGAAGAATCATCATCTCTCTTGGTACATGAATTGCCTAGAGATGATGGTCGTCTTCAATGCATTGAGACCTCTCCTCCTAGACCTGAGGGGCCATCATGTGTTAATCTGGACAGACAACACATTGGTGGCCTCTTATTTTTGGTCCCTCTGGAAAATACGCTCTCTGAGGGCAGTGTATATTCCAGGGGGCCAGAATATTGGAGCAGACACCCTGTCAAAGCAGGGGCTTAGGCCAGGGGACTCCACCCCGAGGCAGTGGAGCAAATATGGGAGTTTTATCGCTAGGCAGAAGTGGATCTGTTCACGTCTCAGCACACAACGCACTGTCCACTCTGGTTCTCCCTCACTCAACCAGCCCCTTGGCCGAGGCTACGTCTGTATGCATTTCCCCCTGTTGCTCTGCTCCCAGGAGTTCTGGAGAGAATCCACCAGGATGGAATAAGCCTACTGCTAGTAGCACCACGCTGGCCGAGCCGAATTTGGTTTGCGGACTTAATTCTTCTCCTCGACGGCCCGCCCTTGGAAATCCCGATCAGGAGAGACCTTCCGTCTCAGGCAGGGGATGCAATATTGCACCCCCGGCAGGGGATTTGGAAACTATGGGTTTGGCCTCTGATGGGGCCCAACTCATAGAGAGTGGTCTCTCAACCGAGGTTGTTGAGACCGTTCTAAGCTCCAGAGCTCCCGCTACAAGGAAACTATATTAACTGAAACTTTTCACTTCTTGGTGTCACCAGCGTCAGTGGGATCCGGTTAACTGTTCATTCAACACAGTACTCGAGTTTCTGCAAGAGCGTTTTGCATCGGCTTTCCACGCCCTGGTGGGTGGTACATCTTTTGGTCGAGACCCCCTGATCACTCGTTTCCTTCGTGGCACCTTGAGGCTGAGACCTGCAACTCGCACAAGGGTGCCGGCTTGGGACCTTGCAATTGTTCTAGAAGGCCTATCTGGGGCTCCCTTTGAGCCCTTAGATTCGGTCTTAGAGAAGTTTCTTACTCTTAAATTTTTCTGCTAGCTATTTCGTCCCTCAAAAGAGTCGGAGACCTTTAGGCCCTTTCAGTTTCTCCCACCTGCCTTGAGTTTGCACCGGGGATGGACAAGGCATTCTTATACCCCAAACATGTATATGTTCCTAAGGTGCCAACCATTATTTCAAGGCCTTTGTGCTGCAGGATTTCTGTCCTCCTCCGTTTACTTCGTTGGACCAGGAAAAGCTGAACCTCTTATGCCCAGTGCGAGCACTGGACACTTATGTTCATCGGACTTCTCCGTGGAGAAAATGCGACCAATTATTTGTCTGTTTTGGATCGCCCAAGAAAGGTCTTCCTGCCTCTAAGCAGACATTGAGCAAGTGGATAGCTGATGCTAATTCTCTTGCTTATGAGTCCTCTGACCAGCCATGCCCCTTGGTGGTCAGAGCTCATTCCACTAGGAGTATGGCGGCTTCTAAAGCCTTATTATCTGGAGTTTCTCTCCAAGACGTTTGTGATGCGACACAAATGGATTTTTTGTCCATACAAATAAAGTCAATGGTCTCAAATGTTGTTTGGTTCCCAATGTTCTTCAACATGTTTTATTTTGTGTTCTGCAAAAGAAAGAAATGCATAGCGGTTTGGAACCAAATGAGGAGTAAATTATGACAGAATTTTCATTTGTGTGACATTTTAGGTGACAAGTTATTTTCTGTTACAAAAAAGTAACAATCAATAAATAGATGAACCCCATCATCATCCTCTCATGTTTCAAAAGCTTGTCCATTTCTATCTCCGAAAATGAGAAAGAAAGAAAGAAAGAAAGAAAGAAAAGAAAGAAAGAAAGAAGAAAGAAAGAAAGAAAAGAAAAGAAAGAAAGAAAGAAAGAAAGAAAGAAAGAAAGAAAGAAGAAAGAAAGAAAAACGTTGTACAGCATCAGAGTGGGTAGTAGATTGGTTGGTCAGTCTGATCCAGACACTGTATAAATGAAAGGACAGAAAGGAGAGCAGAACAAACTCCTAAAAGGAGGAGACTCACTCATGGCCTATGAGACAGAGGATCATGAGACTCAATACTGCTTTCCTGCTATTAACTCATCATGTATCGAGGGAAAACGCTCCAGACATGAATACAATATCATGTATGTGTTTTTTTCATTCCTGTCAGCATGGACTGTGTTTCTGAACCTGCTGGTGATCATCTCCATCTCTCACTTCAAGAAGCTTCACACTCCAACAAACCTGATTATTCTCTCTCTGGCTGTGGCCGACCTGCTTATTGGACTTATTGTGATACCCATAGAGGGCATCAAGTTGATTGAGAAATGTTGGTACTTCGGAGACACTTTCTGTAAACTCTTTATGTTAATCATGGGACTGCTTTTATCAGCATCTCTTAGTAATTTAGTTTTAATTGCTGTTGATCGTTATGTGGCTGTGTGTTACCCTTTAATGTACCCACAGAAAATAACCATGACTAGAATGATAATTATTGTCTGTGTTTGCTGGCTTTTTTCTTTGCTTATAATATTGCAATTGTAGTAAGTATCTCACACAGAACAGATGCGTGTTATGGCGAATGTAATATCATGCTTACATTTGAATGGAGAGTAATTAATTTAATTTTTTCCTTCCTGTTTCCTTGTAGCCTGATCATAACTCTACATTTGAGGATATTTTATGTTGCACAAAAACAAGTAAAAGTTATAAACTCTCTAATGAAGAGTGGAAGATGTGATATGGAAGGTTCAGTGAGGAGGAAATCTGAAAGTAAAGCTGCTCTGAAATTAGGAATCATTGTAGCAATACATCTGGTTTGCTGGATTCCATACTATATCTTGACTCTAACTGAAAACACAGAAATCCCACCCACCGTACTGTATTGTCTAATATGGGTCTTGTACATTAACTCTTGTCTGAATCCTCTTATTTATGCTTTATTTTACACCTGGTTTAGAAAATCTGTTAAACACATCTTAACTCTTAGAATATTTCAGCAAGCATCCTCTCGGCTTATTTTTACAAATCATCATTCATGATATTTCTACCATAATTTTGTGCTTCAAACTGGTGAAGCAATTCTATATAGCACACCATATATTGTCATTTTTTAGAACTTATTTTAGATCATTTTAATAGATTATCCATAATAAATATATGTACCAAATAAATAAATGTAATTTGTTGCAAATGTAACAAAACAAACCTGTTCATATTTTATTAAATTGTAAGGAATCTTAATTATCCTCTTGATGCTATTCACAAATTATAACATACATGTATAAGTGCATTTCCAATTTGGTTCAAAACATTAAACAGAGAATAAAATGTTTTATTTCGGAGATGTCACAATTTGCTACTTCACGTTTCTCGACATTAGGCTGCATGATTAATCAAAATTAAACCGAAATCGCAATTTGGCTTAGAGCGATTATGAAGAAAAAAAAATCTTACATTTTTAATTAAATAAATAAATATATGCACAGCGTGTTTGTGAGTGGCTCTGTGATCAGTAAATGCTGCTCCATCTCTAAGACCCCATTTACACCTGGTATTAAAATGCGATCTGTATCCAGATAAGTTATCCGGATAATAAAAAACGCATGTTAATGCAAGGTGTAAATGCGTTGTGATCGGATTGTGATCGGATCTGCCTGACCACATCTTGAGGTAGTCTGGCTCGCATTGTGTTCGGATCTTTACTAGGTGTAAACGCAATCCGTACGACGTGATCGCATTCGTACATCTTCCTACCTGCCAAACGTCATCCTTTCGTCCTGTACCCAGACCCTGGCATAATACCAAAGCGCGGCTGCTACTCTCTTCTCCACAGACACCGGCGACCGCAGCAGTGTATTTCTCCGTGACAGCAGAGGCCGCAACTTCTCGAACAAATGTCGGTTCATTCTGAAGTTTTCCATCCAGTCATCTTCGCCAAAAGACCCCAAGACAAGACGTTCCCAGATGTTCCCACCACTCATTACTCCGTTCTCTCATCCACAGAGACCGGTTAACTGTCGTAGCATTCACAGTAGCCGCAAAAACAACAGCTGCAAACAGGGCCTGTCGTCTTTTCTGTTAGCTCCTAATAGAAAAACGTTGAAAATGACAAACTACAGCTGATTTCCCATGCTCACGCGCATGTGTCACTCAGGAGGACAGAGATCCGATCTCAATGTGGATAACGAGAACGCATTTAAAATACAAGGTGTAAACGCAAAGGTAAGATCAGAACACTTATTATCCGGATAACTTATCTGGATACAGATCACATTTTAATACCAGGTGTAAATGGGGTCTAAAAGCACTGCGAGTTTGAGTCATTTGTAATGTGTCCTCTTCTCTCTCTCTGACTCAGTTGAATGTGAGTTTTCTAATTCTCTTTTTTTCTAAACTTTTGTTTCTCTGTTGATGTTTTGAGGTGTTTAGAGAAACAGTGTTTGTTGGGGTTAATTTTTGTTTGTTTTGTGGAGGCGGTGGCTGCCGGCGTGGCTGGAGCAGGTGAACAGTTTAGTTTGCACAAACTCACGAGCCGACACGCTATTTAACTTTCTCCGCCTAACGGGTGTTCGGTTGAAGAGTGTAGTCAGCGGTGGGTGAGATAACTGAGATTGTTGCATATGATAGTGTTAAATTGGCTTCTATGATGAATAGTGCCGTTGTGATCTTTTTAGACAAAGTGGACAAAATAAATCAGCTACTTGACAGCGGAGTAGTGATGCAAGACACATTTACACACACCAGTTTTGTCTCTAGTAAATCCTACTAAAAAGGTCATTATTTCGAATGTAGCCCACCCATTTATGAAAATAAGCTTTTGGAAAAAGAACAAGGGAGACACAGAAGACTAGTGTCTCCGATAAAGATGATTCCTATCAGCTGTAAATCTACTCATCTTCAACACATCGTGTCTTTAAAGAGATATGTGCACATTATTCTTCAAAAGAGCTAGCTACGAAGAATTGAACTTGGTGTTTAAGTTTAAGGTTGATGACTTTGATTATACTGTGCATGTAACATCAGAGACAATGAAATGTTTTGGGTGTGGGACTGTAGGCCGCTCGTGCCCTGAGAGAGTAGGTGGGACCCGGGCAGCTGCTAACGCAGTGGAACCGCACCGAAAGCGTAGCCTCTTTAGCTGACTGTGAAAAAGGATTTATTTTATAAATTTGCACTAGTTCAGGTGGGTGCGTGTTCACACTGGTGTGTCGGTCAGGACTCCTAAGGCAGGATTCAGTTTCCAGAAGTTTAAGTTTAAGTTTAAAGTTTTATTTGCCATTTGTACTGGTACAGCTATACAGGTACATAGGAATTTTTGTAGCAGAGCTCGTTGAGTCAGCATAAAAATAAACATAGAAAAAACAGCTAACAAGCTACACACAACACACTACACACTGTTCGGATGAAAATTCTGAGAATTGAATGAAATTATTCAGAAATTACAGTACAGTCAGACCACAGGGCATTTATTGCTCAAAAGTCTCATATAGTGGACATTTATTTTTATTTTTTATTTATTCATTTATTTGACATGGACATTGCAATTAAACATAGTACAAAACAAGTCTGTAACTGATGCTATGCAAAAAAGAGTTTATAGCTATTGCTAATTTTCAACTCCAGTCCATGGTTGGGCCTTTACACTACAAAACTATTTCATCTTAAAAACATCTCTATAAACACACCAAATGAATCACTTACATACACACACCAGTTATCTACAAATGGGTACATTCCTGTTTCGATTTCATCCAAGACTTAACTCGAGAAGTAAACAGTTTAAACTCAGTCATGGTTTTAAATTCAGTGGGTAATGAATTCCACAATTTAGCACTTTTATATGAAAAAGCAGACTGACCAAATGTAGTCTTACGGTACGGAACTATACAGTTGTTATTGACAGAGCCTCTGGTGACTCTATTGATGCTTTGTCTCTGCACAAATGAACTGAGTGCCTCAGGTGCTATATTATTGAGACATTTGAAAGTTAGTTTGAGAAAACATAAATCACTAAAGCTTTCAAAGCTTAAAAATTTATACTTCAGAAGAATATTGCAGTGATGATAGCGAATTGGCTTCTTATCCATAATCTTTATTGTTTGATTATATAGTGACCTGATATGTTTAGTGTTTGCAAGCATGGCCTGTGCCCATACTGTCATGCAGTATGATATACGGTATGAGAGAATATCATAGCATGCATGAACAGGAGCGCGGCCTGTTTTGGAATATATTGTCTAATTAGTTTAAAACAGTTTAGGTTACTTTGTATAGTTTTTGAGATTTTCTTAAGATGTTTGTCAAATTTTAATTGAGGGTCAAAGACCAATCCAAGGTATCTTGCAAATTAAGAAAATTTTCTTTGAAAACAAACTTTCTTTGAAAACAAACTGAGAAAATTTTGTATAATTTTTAATAGAAAAACTTATTGCTACAGTTTTAGTTGAATTTAGTACCAACTGATTTTGAATGAGCCATTTACTGACCTCCGCCATACAAGTGATCAAAACCTCCGCTGACTTTTCCGGTGACTTAGCGGGTGCATAAAAAACAGCATCATCTGCACAAAGTTGCCACTTTACATCCGGACAGATTTGTGGCAAATCATTTATAAAAAGACTAAACATCAAAGTTCCCAACATAGAGCCCTGTGGTATACCCCTGTGAATGCGTAAGAGTAGTGACTTATCCTGACCAACTTTAACACACTGATGTCTGTCCTGAAGATAAGATGTAAGCCAGCTAACTGTCTCAACAGAAAAGTTAAAGGATGTCATCTTGGATAGTAGTAGGCTATGACTGACCGTTTCGAAAGCCTTTTTTAGATCTAAAAACACCGCTCTTACCATGCACCTGACTCCTGTCCATGGACTGTTTTAGATTTTCAGTCAAACAGCAGTTTGTGTTAGGAACCAATCAGGCTCTACATCTCACACCACACAACGATCACTCTCTCCTGAGTTTTAATCACTTGCACCTGTTCCAAATCAGCAGTCAGCTCCATATAAACACCCAGTTCACAATCAGTCTTTGTCAAGTCTCCAACAGGAACAGACGCTTACCAATGTCTCAAGAAGTCTCTTACTCATCCTGTACCAGTCAAGTAACGTATACTCACCTGAAATATACTAACCTCTGTGTCCATGTTCTGATGTTCCCAGAATCTGCTTCTGAATCCAAGTTTCCTGATTCCTTGTGTTCCTCCTGTGTCACGCTTGCTGGTGGATGTATCTGAAAGAGAAAAGACAAGTATCACTGAACTGTGTTAGTTTGACATTGGATAAACTGAAGAGGATCTGCTCACCTGGAATCCTTCCTGCAAAGTAATCCTCATCGAATTCACCTCTGAACTTTGAAAGAAATCACTATTGAACTTGATGCACTTAAATAAAGCTTTGTTTATTCACTTACCTCTGTCTCCGAGCCTGTATCCTGACAGTTTGCAATTTTGCAATAACCTGGTCTAAAATATATTATATAGATGTGTCATTATATAGATGTGGTCTGTAAATAACATAGATAACAATGAGTAGACCGTAAGCACAATAACTTTTCACAATTGGCAAGAAACAATCATATTCTCAAAGGAGGCTATTTAACATGTACTGAAATAAAATTATTGTAGTACTAGCCTATGTAGTGCCGCTAGGTGGCGCATGCAGCGCACGGAATGAAAGTAGGTGAAAGGTCATTATATTTGCTGCTTCATTAAAGGTGCTCTAAGCAATGTCGGGTGACGTCACTTCTAGGGTGGCCATACGTCCGGATTTTGGCCGGACAGTCCGGATTTTAAGCCCCCTGTCCGGCGCAGCCTCAAGCCGGACACTCATTTGTCCTCCTTTTTGGAGTTGCGCTGAATTGTTGAAAAAAATTAACCTATAAAAAGCCTGCATAATGATAGCGGCTCTCTAATTCCCGTAAATTAGTTCAAATCTCTTCTCAAATCTAGAGCCGCGCATGCGAGACAGAACATACTGTATGTGCTCCAAACCGTGGAGCGCGCGGCAGAGAGCAAGAGACCTTGCGTGCCCTCAGCAACAACAGTGATGTTAGTGGAGACACACAGATGGATGTGGAGTGTGCTTACTCTTTCACCAAAATTCTGTACTTTTTACAAAGAACAAAAGGCATGAGATCAGATAAAGTTGATGAGTTGTTCCAAGATTTAAAGTTGTTCCTTGATTCAGTTAAACTATTCATGAAAAACACAGAACACCCCGGCCAACTGAGCTTTATAGACCAAGGCATTTTTCGTCTTAAAAGATTTATGATAAAAGTTAGAGCACAAATGATGGTTAAGTGTCTTTTTTATTTTTTTTGTAAACCTCTCCGTTTTGTTTAAATGCAACTTAAAATTTGATATGCGTGACATAAAGCTGGGTTCTTTAAACATTACTGGTGCCAGAGAGGATGCAAAGAGAGCTTCCCTTTTTCCCTTTTACTAGAAACACATAGCAAAGCTGAAAATGAAACACTATGGAAAAAAGATTGGGATGGGGAAGTTTTTCTCAGTCATAACACAGTAACAGTAGTGGAGTTGGTATTTTGTTTTCAATAGATTTTTTACCCATTTCTTGTGTTACAGAGGAAATTATTGAATGTCGCTTGTTAAAAATACAAGCCCTATTTGAAAATGTAAAAATTACTTTCATCAATGTTTACGCTCCAAGCACACAAAGTCTTCTGTAATGAGGAACCATCCGATTGAGAATCCATCTGCAGTTTTATTATTTCAGAGTCGAAAACAGGTACAGACTAGGTCGAGGCAGGCAGCAAACATTCACATTAAAAAAGGACAGGCAAGAGGCCTGGGCAGGTAGCTGACTATCACAATCCAATAGACAGGCAAAGGTCGGGGCGGCAAAGAATCAAACAATGAGAAATAGTCCAAGATCACAACACAGAATAACAGTCCACAGAAGAAACGCTCAGAAATGTGTAAATGTGTAATATAATATATATTATATATATATATATATATATATTATATATATATATATATATATATATATATATATATATAATATATATATTTATATTGTGACGGCCCATGGGTTTCTTGTTTCTGTCAGGATGTTTGGGTGTGTCTTTGTGTTTGCAGGGTGAAATTCCTGGTGGAGTGGAGCTGAGGCCATCACGCAGATCGGAGTCAGCTGGCCACTGTCTCTAGATGGCATAAAACCCGCCCCTTCCTGTTTGTCACGGGCTGGACTGTTTGTTCTGTTGCTTGTCCCCAGCATGGCGTTCCCTTTTGTTTTTGTTGTGTTCCGTTTGTTTGAATAACTGGCATTATGTTTTGCCAGTTTCATTTGTTGACTCTTCTCTAATGATTTATTATCTGTTAAGTTAATCTATACTTTTGTTAATAAATATTCTTTTTTGGTATTCCCTTGGGTGTGGTTTCCTCTATTTGTTGTGGCTTTTGAGCTGGGCCATACAATATATACATACTGTATATATTTCATTTATTTGAAAAAAATCACATTACATTGTCGCAATTTTACCCAAAAATAAATAATCGCAATGCGATTTTTTCCCCACGTCGTGCAGCCCTGCTCGACATCACATAAAAGAAATACCTGCGGTAACACTTTATTTGAAGGGGTGTGCATAAGACTGTCATGACACTGTCATAAACATGACATAACACCTGTCATGAACACGAAGGAGTCTTTATGAATGTTTATGACTGTTGTCATTAAGTGTCATTCGGTAAATTATGACACTATTAATGCAAAGTTGACATTGTTTAAAATGTCTTTGTTATGACAACTTGACATTAACAAAGACAAAAATGTCTTTGTTATGACAACTTGACATTACCCAAGACAAAAATGTCTTTGTTATGACAACTTGACATTACCCAAGACAAAAATGTCTTTGTTATGACAACTTGACATTAACCAAGAAATCATAACCTGTCAACCTGTCACAAATATGTCATAACAGGGCTAATTATCAAACTTAAAGCATTTGGCAGTGTAATAACCCTTAATGACATCTTTATAACTAGTACAATGTGTTCCACTTTACTTGAGAACAAGTAAAATATTCATGACACAGTTATACTTGTGTCATGACGGCCAAAGTTGGGACAGGTTGACAGGTTATGATTTCTTGGTTAATGTCAAGTTGTCATAACAAAGACATTTCTGTCTTTGTTAATGTCAAGTTGTCATAATCAAGACATTTTTGTCTTGGGTAATGTCAAGTTGTCATAACAAAGACATTTTAAACAATGTTTGCATTCAAACTTTGCATTAAAAGTGTCATAATTTACCGAATGACACTTAATGACAACAGTCATAAACATTCATAAAGACTCCTTCATGTTCATGACAGGTGTTATGTCATGTTTATGACAGTGTCATGACAGTCTTATGCACACCCCTTCAAATAAAGTGTTACCACACCTGCATATATCATGTTGCATTAATTCTGCTTTATATCTGCCAAGAGGGTTTTTAATAACAGTATCCCATTTAAAAGAGATTATTAGATGCCAGTTACACCAAAATAGGGCCTTTATAGTTCCAAGTCTTCACATCTAATTTTTTTAAGCTTCACAGTCATTTGTGGAACTATATATTCTATCTATTTCTGTATGCTTTAATTCAATAAGTGAGTAGTCTGAGTTAGCAGTAGCATCGCATTTACATTAATATTTATGCATTTGGCAGACGCTTTTATCCAAAGCGACTTACATTGCATTTCAAGGTACACATTTACATTCTTATCAGTTCTTGCTGTCCCTGGGAACCGAACACATGGCATTGGCGTTGCAAGCGCCAACGCACTGTTTAAGCTACAGGATTGCCCCTAACATTTGTTTTTTGTCTGTAAAAAGCAATAACAACGACACCATTATAGAATTTCAGATTGGGCGGTAGATGGGTTGGTCAGTCTGATCCAGACACTGTATAAATGAAAGGACAGTAAGGAGAGAAGAACAAACTCCTAACAGGAGGAGACTCACTCATGGCCTATGAGACAGAGGATCATGAGACTCAATACTGCTTTCCTGCCATCAACTCATCATGTATCAAGGGTAAACGCTCCAGACATGAATACAATATCATGTATGTGTTTTTTTCATTGCTGTCAACATGGACTGTGTTTCTGAATCTGCTGGTGATCATCTCCATCTTCACTTCAAGCAGCTTCACACTCCAACAACCTGATTATTCTCTCTCTGGCTGTGGCCGACCTGTTTATTGGACTTATTGTGATACCCATAGAAACCATTAAACTGATTGAGACATGCTGGTACTTTGGAGACATATTGTGTGGAGTGTTTGCAAATATCCTTGGATTGCTCCTATCAGCATCTCTTAGTAATTTAGTATTAATTGCTGTTGATCGTTATATGGCTGTGTGTTGCCCTTTACAGTACCCACAGAAAATAACCACAACTAAAACTTTAATGATCATATTTCTCTGTTGGTTTTGTTCCTCAGCTTACAACACAGCCATTGTAATAAATAATGGATATTTTGACACTTTTCACACAACCGATGTATGCTCTGGAGAGTGCCCTTACATGATGAGTTTTGCCTGTAGAGCCAGTGACACGATCTTGTCCTTTGTGTCTCCTTGTATCATGATCATAAACTTATATTTGAGGATATTCTGTGTTGCACAACGGCAAGTGAAAAATATTAATTTACTTTTAAAGCCTGGAAAATGTAGAGGCACTTTAAAAATTAAATCTGAGAGCAAAGCTGCTCTAACATTAGGAATAATTGTGACATTTCATCTGTTATGCTGGATTCCATTCTACATCCTTTCTTTATCAGGAAGCACAGTCAACACTGCAATCATGTCAAAATTTCTAACATGGACCTTGTATGTTAATTCAGGTCTGAATCCCATTGTCTATGCTTTATTTTACCCCTGGTTTAAAAAGGCAGTTAAATATTTCTTAACTTTTAAATTATGTGAGCCAGCATCCTCTTATGTGGACATTTTTAATGATTACCATTAATAATTAATGTGAATGGCAAAACTGCAGATATTACACATGACAAATATAAGAGGTAACCTTAAGACCAAATTGACAATGAATGCGCATTTTACATAGTTGTTCTGACAAAAGTTTTGGAGGTTTTGTCTAGTGTGTTTACAGTAATGATTTGACAGCTATATCTATACATCTTTTTAGATGGCCTGTCTTTTTGTTGGGTGCTATATTGTCCCAGAAATAATTGCGATAAACGATATTATTGTCTATAAGACTATTTTATGCCACTGATATAATGGTAATATAGCACCATAATAATGCAAATACACACTTTTAAATAACAAAGAACTTTTAATTCTTCAGGACATTTAGACACTGGAATTAAAACGTAAAGAAAAAAATCATAAATAAATAAAACTTGAATGAATAATAAACCGTTGTGAACAAAAAGTGCAAAGCCAGTTTAGACTTTTAAAGTATCTCTGTACATAACAAAAAAGCACTTGTGTGGAGATTTTCTACACACATTTGCACTATTGCTGAATTACAAGATACACTATTGCTGAAAAACACAAACTCTATTTAGCAGCCCGATGTCCATATGAACAAAGGCACAGATGACAGATGACAAAGGCCCATAGAGATCAATTCATTTTCTGGATGTGGCTAACTGCTTTAACAGCTTTTGTGGTGTATATTTTGTGAATGTATATATTAAACATTTTAAAATGCATTAAAATATAATTTTTGCCAAAGTTGAAACATTTTTGTTGTTTTTGTCTTTTGAAGTGTCTTGTTTTTGCAATAATGCCACATAAATTTGCAATAATGGCACATAAGTTGCCACTAGAAGCCACAAGACCTGTTTGTAATCACATATTATTTATTTCAATAATCCAAATGTTTACAAATAATTAACGTTAGAATAAGAAATGAATTGTAAAAAAAAAAAAAAAAAAAAAAAACAGCAATAAGCAGACATGAACAGAGTATACACACATCCGTTGTGTGTGTGTGTGTGTGTGTGTGTGTGTGTGTGTGTGTGTGTGTGTGTGTGTGTGTGTGTGTGTGTGTGTGTGTGTGTGTGTGTGTGTGTGTGTGTGTGTGTGTGTGTGTGTGTGTGTGTGTGTGTGTGTGTGTGTGTGTGTGTGTGTGTGTGTGTGTTGTGTGTGTGTGTGTGTGTGTGTGTTTACAGGTTATATTACATTGCAGGGACCAAATGTCCCCACAAGGCTTCCTGAGATCATCTATTGTACATTGTGGGGTCCAGCCAGCAGTCCCCACGAGTAAAATTGGTTAATAAATATACTAAACTTTGAAAATGTAAAAATCTATGGTCCCATCTCCCTTAACTAGGATAAGAATGGTCTTGGTTACCATGACTACGATCAGATAAGTTTGCTTTATTGCTGTGAAAAATTTTGTCATGTGGTCAATACAGAAGCCATAGGAAAGACCTACAGACCTCTGTAACAATTCAAATTAGGTACTTCGCCTTTAAGTTGGAACGTACTCTGTTACTCCCTCACTCAGAGTGGGCAGTCGATATGAGAAGTGCAAGCTGTGAACATTGCATGTATGCGTGCAAGCCGGTTTTATAATTCTGTTGTTCTTATTCTGGTTTTATTTCTATTCAGTAACGCAGTTGTTGTTAGTGGTGTTTTTTGCAAACTGCCCATGTGTGCGTGGGACCGACGACGGGGCTGATAATAAATCACCACGGTGGAATACCAGTTACGTCTTGTGAGTCTTTGCTTACACCTGACTACAACCATATAGGCAAGCTATCCGGCCCCTTTTGATTAAAAGCGTTACACCTTCCTGCATTTATTTATAGACAAACTGATCTATAAATGAACATGCATCTCAGGACATGGTGTGTGATAATTTACTGTCTTGTGTAGAGATCCATAAATCAAATTCTCCCGCTTGGAAATTCCACCTTTCTTATTGGTCGAGCCAACCCTGAGAGGTGGGACCTTTCTCATGCTTTAAATTGCATCTACACAAGCCCTTCACTCTCTTGGCCTTCTCGGTACGTTCGGGGTGCTGTGCTGTCGTGCGTGGCCTCAGCAGACCCCAGGGCAGCAGGCCTTGACTCACAACCAGCCATGTGCTCATGGAGAGAGAGAGAACTAACCATGCAACTTCATCATTTATTCTTCATCCAACGGAGAAGAAAACGATTGCAACTTCAATGTTTGACACTCACGGAAACATCAAGACCCTTTTCTGGAACAAGAATTGCTTTCACTTGCAAAGGCCATGAGTAGTATTAACATATACCATGTGTCATTGATTTATGGTTCTGAGTTGTGCTGCACTTCTGATTTATGATGGGTCGCTGACAGGCTCCGGTATGTCTAGTCTGCGTGACGCCATGTGACTTCCTCCTGCGGTGACATCCTGATCGGAGGTGTAAAGAAAGGTGTCAGGCCCATGGCTATTGGCCGTCTACCTGGGCGATAGGTGTTATGTCCGTGTGTATTCTGTCTGCTGGGGAGGCCCGTTTTCACACTCGGCAGAGCTGCTTGTATAAAGTGCGTGGTCCGCGAACACAGTCACTGAAACGCAGTGCACGTCTCGCGTCACGCTCCTCTGCAGTTTTTTCCTCGTTCTCAAACTATTTTCCAAGCCATATTGTTGGAAAACGTGAGTGCAAGAAGATGGAAGGCAGTCTTAACAGTAAATGTTTTTTATTATTTAGTAACATTGTTGAGGAAGATTATTTGTTTATATGAGTGTCGCTGTTCTATTGCGTTACTTAAGGTTTTATCTGCCCGCTTCAGATGGTGACAGTTTGAGTCTCTTCGACCTTGTTGAAGAGATTAATTTCCTCAATCAAGCCAGCGGTACGTATAATTATGTTTAAATGTTGCATACGTTGTGTGTGTGTGTGGTGTGCCTGTGTGTGTGTGTGTGTGTGTGTGTGTGTGTGTGTGTGTGTGTGTGTGTGTGTGTGTGTGTGTGTGTGTGTGTGTGTGTGTGTGTGTGTGTGTGTGTGTGTGTGTGTGTGTGTGTGTGTGTTATGGATAATGTTTTGTTTTGTTTTCGCCAGGAGGCGTGGCTGTACATAGACATACAGCAGCTGTATCGCACGAGGGTGCCTCTTCACGAGAGAGCTCGGAAGCACTTGTGGACGGTAATGTTAAATGTTGTTACACCCGTGTGTTTAAACGGCGTTGTGGATGTGTAAAAATACCTTATCTTATATGGGTTTTTGTTTTTTACCAGGGCCGAAACGTGTGTCTGTCAAGGCCTTAGTACACGCACCTCAGCGAGGTCGAGCGCATGGTAGCGTTGAAGTTACGCCGCTCGGTAAGTGCTTTGTAATTCGTCTTTATCAAACATTATTATATGCTGCTATGGTTTATCGAATTTATTTTAAAACTTGAACATATATATTTCCAGATGGTTTATCAAACGTTGTGAGCAGGGTTGGTGCGTCTGAATGTGCGAATGATCCGGATAAGGGTTGTTTGAAGGTGGTAAAGCCAAAAAATAAACTACTGAAACGCAAAGCGGCTGTGTTGCTCCATGCGGACGCAAAAGCTTCTGCTTCTGGGTCTTCGAGAGACGTGCCACAGACATCTACCCCGAAAAAACCAAGACGTTCAGCTGTTAAAAGTAAGTAACGAACAAAAGCTGTTGGATTGTTTTCTGTTCACACTAAATCAGAAAGATAAATATTTTTATTTGGATGTGTTAGTGTGTGTTCGAATGTGTTTGTGGATGTATAATGTGTCAATACGCTAGTTTAGAACTGTTGTTATCATACATTTGCATTATTTGTTGAAAAACATAAAACACAACCCTTATATCTCTTAGAGTATGCGTTTTACTTATAATTTTAGATGTCGACAATGGCAAACTGTGTGTAAAAAGTGTAGACATGTTGATTTTTTAGCCTACTGCGACATCTATAGGGGTGCACTAGTATTACAGGGTCTGCTGTTCCATAATTGTTAGCCTGGTCTTATTTGATTGTTTTGTTTATTTGCTTATATAACTGTTCTATATATATATACCAGACTGATTTTTATTTTATTTTTAGTCTTAGAAAATGTAGTTATTATTAATATTACTGTTATTATTATAATATTAACACACGTTTGTACTAACTTTTTTTGTTTTGCACCCTTTTCTACTTCTTAACAGACGTGGTCGTAGTTCCCGATATAAATGATGTTCAGAGCTGGAGTGATGGTCTGATACAGTCGTGGGACGACTGTGTATTTACAAACGACCCTAAAGAATCACCGCAGTCTGTTCCTTCCAGCGAACGTGTGGTGGCCGTGGAAGAATCCGACCCAGAACAGTTGCCTTCAAATCAGGAGGCTTATAAACGGGAATCACAAACCAATATAGACAATCAACACATAGCCAGACTGATACAGGACTCTGTCAAGACCGCATTGAATGCCTTCGAGGTACGTTTTGACAAACGCCTTAATGCCATTGAGAGACGTTTAGATGCTTATGAGTCAACACAGCAACAAAAAGGGAATTTGGATTAAACAAGGCATAGCGCTGCAACGGTTGCATAGTGGCACTATTCAAAAAGTAGCCAGAGAACAAGACCTGACTATAGAATTGCTAAAGCAACTTGTGCTCATGCTTAAAAAGAAACTTGGGTGAGTTGACAACGTTTTATATATTTTTTGAATACTATGTTTTTTTTTTTGTTTTTGTTTTCTTCACCATTTGTCAGACGCTGTGTGTAATTTTAGTCTGACTGTATAGTTGTTTGTTGGGTAGTTTTTCATTCTATCTTTTTCACTGTATGGATACATGGGTTTATTATCCATAGTTTTTAAGGTGTGGACACATGTGTTTTAAATAAATAAAATAAAAAGCTCTGATTTAAAAATGCCGAAACGTTGTCGGGTGCCAGATGGTTTTGATACGGGTCCGGTAGCTAGGTTTAGACGAAACGATGGTAGTATGGCGCCCCTTGAACAGTGTAGTAACACAGAAACATTGCTCTATTTAATACAGACTGTGGAGGATATGAATAGGTCTGAGTCTTCAACTGGTACGTTGGTAGAATTATTAAACATCGTGAGATCAATGTCCGATGAGGATCCTGAACCAAATAATGATTTTGAACATGTTGTAAATACCCAACAAACAGGAGAGGTGTTAGAACCTCCTCCTGAACCAAAGTCTGCATTTGATCATCTTGTGTCTTTTCACCAGTCAGGAGAGGGCCCAGGTGCCCAGACACATCGCACACTCAACCCTGATGCTCCCAATATGGGTCTCACAGATAGAGATATAGAATCACTTGTAACAGTGGGTGGTGATGTTAGTGGGTACACTGTACTGCCACGAGCTCGGTTCAATGGTCTGAAAATAAATTTGCGAGAGATATCTTCGACAGATTTAGCAGCCTACACAATGTTTTTACATGACACACTTTCTGAAATTGTGGAGTTTTCCAGACTGTTAGGCGGAGACGGCTGTTTAATCAGCATCACGTTGAGGGGCTCGAGTTTGACATCAGATGTTAGTACAATTTTGACGGGTAGCAATGGTTATAGTGTAGATCTATTTATAAACGATCTTGAAAAAATAATGCAGAGCAACTCTGACGTCCAGTTTGATGAGAGATTTAATTTAAGACTGTCGATAGCAAGAAGTAAACACGGCGGTGTTTATCGAAAGATCCGTGATCTTGCCCACAATGAAGTGATTACCAAAAACAGACTTAATCTGTTCTGTCCCACGAATATTTCCAACAATCTTTGTTTTGCAATCTGTCTGGCACATTTCCTAAATCCGCAGAAACCACACGTAGAGCTAGAGTCTGTAGCATCTTCAATACAGAAGTCAGCTGGCTATGGTGATCAATACATGATAGCGTTTAATGACATCAGACGGTTTGAACAGATGCTGAACGTTAAAATAGTTGTCTTCTATCGGTCTGATACGGGTGTTTTGGAGAAGTATACAAACACAGACGATCCGCATCCTAAAACAGTATTTTTGTACCTGCATGACAATCATTATTTTATGATTAAAAATATACGTGCATTTATTGGCACCCCATACGTGTGTGAGTTCTGCCACCGAGGATTCACCTGTAGGAGAGATCACAGATGTCGGTACATCTGCGATGTCTGTAATGACCCGGAATGTCATAAACAACCCAAAAAGCCGAAACATTGCGGTGACTGCCTGCGCTACTGTAAGTCTGACTATTGTTTTGAGATGCATAAAAAACCAGTTCGAGGTATGCAATCCGCGCAGTGCGATGTGACTAAATATTGTGGTAAATGTAATAGACGTTACCATGTCAGCGGTACTAAACCCAAACCCCATAAATGCCCTGCAGATCGTTGTGTGCACTGTGGTGAGAGTTTGGTTGCCGATGGTGTACATCAGTGTTTTATCCAACCAGTTAAGCCGGAGATGCCGAACGATCGTTACATTTTCTATAGAGGTCGACCGATAGTGGATTTTACCGATAACGATATTTAGGTTTGACCATACATGCCGATAACCGATAATTCAAGCGATATTTTTTTTTAAATGGATCCTGGATTAAAAACAAACCTAATACTCACAATAAAACAGTGCTGAACTGAAATGTGCTAAATTAAATAAATATATAAATATTAATATATAAAAACTTTATACAGAAAATAATTTAAACATTAAAATATTACAGGTTTCGGAGCTATAACCTAGAAACATTTCAAAGGTAACACATTGCAAGTCCCATTTGTAAACAAGGATGTATTCGCTAGCTTTCATGAACTATGCACCATGCAATATACGTTTTTACTGCATGTATTAATATGAGCAATACAATTGAACCTTTATCATTCATGTTAGTTCATAGTACATAAGGTAATAACAAATAAAATAAGAATTAAAACTCCATTTCAAATGCATTAGTAAAAAGTTGAAATAAACTAACAATGAATAATTCTTCTACAACTTGTATTAATCTTAGTTAATGCTAAAAATGTAATCTTATTGTAAAGTGTTACCATTTCATATAATTCCAAAGAGTCGTGCTTAAAGATAGCCATTAAAATGTAATAAAGACCTGTATAACGTATACGTAATTTAGCCTATATAGTCTCTCACTTTATTTGCTTCTATTTTAGAACACTTGATAATTATCTAATCAAAATAACAAGATGTATTGTAGTGATTAAAACGATCTTAAATCGAACACGTTGATGATTTGTTTATGTTTCTGTCGGCTGCATGAACATATATCACTGTTGAGAAAGCAATCACGTCACTAGTTTTAAATATGCAACTTCGTCGGCTAATGAATGCATAAAAGTGACCAGCCGGATATAAAATAATGCAAATAGATGATAACAATTGCGCCATAAAACATTTGGGTCAGGTCTGCGTGTGTTTTTGTCACATTGTTTAAACCGCTTGACAGAGGTAAGGTTAGAGTCCTCACAGCCTCGACGGCAAACTACTGTTCTTTCTCTGCTGATGCAGCATCTAGTCAATATAAGAATTACTTTATAATGATATGGCAATATGTACTTTAGTGTTATGTATTCATACCGTTTCGCTGGCTGTGTTTTAAATGCGCGTCTGAAGTGTCAGCGGCGCTCTCTCTCTGCGTGTTCTCTCCGTGGTCCGTGCTGCGCGCGCCTCACGTGTTAATGTAAACAACTCAGCCAGTGATAGTTTATTATTTGTCCTCTAGAGGCCGCTCTCGCTCTGTATAATGCCAGCAGTCTCTTCAGCGCTCTAGTGCTGTGTAATGACCGCGCGCACTTCTCAGCCGCTCCAGCAACAGATGCAACCCGGAAAAACTATCGGTGTGGATTTTTGCCGATAACGATAGTTCCACCAATCAACTATCGGTGCCGATTAATCGGCAAAACCGATGAATCGGTCGACCTCTAATTTTCTACGATTTTGAGACGATTTGTCGATGTCGTAGATTTTTTTCTACGATTTGACCCGTTATGAAAACGGTAAACATGTAGCCAATTTTGTATGTGCTATCACGTTTAATGGCGAGGAATTCGTAGCTGAAGGGACCGATTGTGTGGATCGTCTCGTAAAAATATTCAGACAACCACGTTACCTTAATTACACATGGATCGCGCACACGGATCCGGCTTTGATAATTTCATACTTTTGGAATTCTTTACTAAGATGGGGATTGCTCCTAAAATCACAATACAAGGCTGCAGGCTGATCTTAATGTATGACACAGCTTTCAAGCAACGTTTTATTGATTCGTACTCATTCATCCCCATGCGTCTGGCCAAGACACCCGTTGCGTTTAATTTGACTAATGCTGAGAAGGGTTATTTTCCGCACCACTTTAACCGCATTGAAAATGACAAGTACATAGGCCCGTACCCTGACAAGAAATTTTACGGGTATGCGACAATGTCGAACCAAGACAGGGCTGCGTTTGATGTTTGGTACAATACCATATCTGACAAAGTGTTCGATTTAAAAAAAGAACTTGCGCTTTATGGTAAAAACGATGTCGTTTTGCTGAGGGAAGCTTGCATGAAGTACCGCGACGAATTCATTTTGTGTACAGGCCTTGATCCATTTAATTACACCACTTTGGCAGCAACATGTATGGCCACGTATAAAACACACTACATCCCAAAAGACACAATAGCTCTGACACGTAACAATGCGTACACCAACCAGAACAAGACTTACTCAAACATCTCAATTGAATGGCTTGAGTTTGTCCGAAAATCGCGGTCCATAGATGTTCAACATGCCCTTAACAGCGGTTAGGCGTCATTTGGGAAGTACTATGTGGACGGTTTCTATGACGATGGTGTTGTGAAAAAAGCATTTGAATTTCTCGGGTGTTTTTTTCATGGGTGCGAGCGTTGTTATAACTCCAATGATATAAACCCGTTAACAAAAGTGCCTTATGGTGTTCTGAGAAGACAATGTGATGACAAGATTGAAATTTTGGAGCGCGCGTACGGTCTTCAGGTCGAGGTGATTTGGGAATGTGATTGGGTCCGCGCTAAACAGACTGACGTAGCAGTGATGGATTTCATGTCCACTTACAAACACACTGAAAGATTGAAACCACGTGAAGCTCTATTCGGCGGGCGCACTAACGCGTTAAAACTGTACCACAAAGTTGCGGAGGGCGAACAGATTAGGTATGTTGACTTTACATCACTATATCCCTACTGCCAGGCTCGAAAATGCTACCCAATTGGGCATCCTGAAATAATACACAAGGATTTTCAAAACCTTGAAGATTATTACGGTCTCGTCAAGGCAACAGTCCTTCCGCCACGGAAGTTGCTTCACCCCGTACTACCTTATAGGACCGGTGGTAAGTTGATGTTTCCGCTTTGTAGATCGTGTGCTGAACATCAGAACCAGACACACCCTTGTGTGCATACTAATGAGGAAAGATCAATTCATGGTACCTGGGTTAGCATTGAATTGTTAAAAGCCGTTGAGAAGGGTTATGTAGTGACAAAAATCGACGAGGTCTGGCATTTTCCCCAACGCTCTGAAACATTGTTTTGTGATTATGTTAAAACATTTTTACAGTTCAAACAGGAAATTTCAGGTTTTCCAAAAGACGTCGTGACCGACGCCGACAAAGAATCTTATGTTAGAGATTACTTTGAGAAAGAAGGGATTAGGCTGAATCTGGACAAGATTGAGTTTAATGCTGCACGTAGATCCATCATGAAACTACTGCTTAACTCTTTGTGGGGGAGGTTCAGTATGCGCGAACAGCTACCGACAACCGAAAAACTTACAGACCCCGAACAGTTTGCCCGATACATTTTCGGCACTGAGTATGACCTCAAGCATTTCTCATTTGTGTCAGACACTGTTGCGATCGTTCAGTGGGGATACGCGGATGGGAAAGGGCCCCAGACTCGTGACATTAACGTCTTTCTCGGGGCTTTCACAACGGCTCACGCACGGTTAGAGCTTTATGAACTTATGGACAGGTTGGGTGATAGACTGCTTTATTGCGATACAGATAGTGTTGTGTTCACGTCTAAAGAGGGTGAATATGAGCCCCCACTAGGGCCATATCTTGGCGACCTTACTGATGAAGTTGGGGATGGAGATCATATTGTTGAATTTGCTTCAAGTGCTCCGAAAAGTTATGGGTATCGAACTGCTAAGGGTAAGGTCTGTATGAAGGCCAAAGGTATCACACTGAATGCGGTAAACTCTGAGACCATTAGGTTAGACTCAATAATTGGTCTTGTCAATCAATATGTGAGAGGGCGGGGTGACAGTAATCACATTCTCGCATACACCGACAGTATAGTGAGGAACAAAAAGCAGTTCACATTGCACAACAAGTCAGTTGTGAAAAAATTTAAAGTCGTATACAACAAGCGTGTACTGCTACCCGATCTAACTACTCTACCATATGGCTACTGACAACGTTTTTGGTCATCGGGGTGCGCTAGACCCTGATGGTTTTGATTTCAGATTACAACATCCATTTTCATGTGTGTTAAGTGGTCCCTCTAGCTCAGGAAAAAAAAAAATTGTAAAAAAGTTGTTGGAAAATGCTAAAAGTGTAATTTCTAAAAAAATTGAAAACATTGTGTACATATGTGACCCTGGATCACAAAACCAGTCTTAAGTAGCACGGGTATATTTGTGGCAATAGCCAACAAAACACTGTATGGGTCAAAATTATCGATTTTTCTTTTATGCCAAAAATCATTAGGATATTAAGTAAAGATCATGATCCATGAAGATATTTAGTAAATTTCCTACCTTAAATATATCTAAATTGTATTTTTGTAAGTGGATGCAGCACAATCACCAACAGAAATGGAAACCTTTAAAGGCGATTTTCTCAATTTTTAGATTTTTTTGCACCCTCAGATTCTCAATTTCAAATAGTCATATCTCGGCAAAATATTGTCCTATCCTAACAAACCATACACCAATGGAAAGCTTATTTATTCAGCTTTCAGGCGATGTATACATCTCAATTTTAGAAAATGGACACATAAGACTGCTTTTGTGGTCCAGGGTCACATATATGACTGCTGGCAACCCATGTATGACGAGTTGTTGAAACTGTATGATATTAAATTTATTGAAGGTATCCCGCAGACTCTGAATGATGATCGTTTGTTTCCCACCAACAAGACAAATTTTGTGATATTGGAGGATGTTATGAAAGATGCTAGTAGCAATTCAGAAGTTGAACGTTTGTTTACCAACTATGTGCACCATAGAAGCTTGAGTGCCATATATTGTACAAAACTTATTTTTCCAAGGTAAATCCAGCAGGACTATCAGTTTGAACACTAATTATTTGGTTTTGTTTAAAAACCCTAGAGACAATACCCAAATTAATGTGTTAGCGCGTCAGATGTACCCCAGGAACACAAAATACTTTATGGAGTGTTATGAAAATGCGACCAGCATCCCTTTCGGGTATCTATTGATTGACTTTAAAGCGAAAACACCAGAACAGTACCGTCTCAGAACAGATATTCTGTCACAACATCCAGTTGTGTACATTCAGAAAAGAAAACATTGACAGAGAGATTTGAAAAATGTCTGCAAGACTTTTAAGAAACCTACCTCTTTTAAAATTGTTATTAAAAGCCACGCCTAAACAAAGACGTGTTATTTTAGAGGCGGCCACAGACGAGCTCATTGTGACATTGTGTGAAGTAGCTCTTAACATAGTCCATGGTAATATTCCGCTAACAACACAACAATATCAGAAACTGAAGAGAAGAAGAAGCGAGATCAAAATTGTTGCAAGTCAGTCAAGTCACCTTTATTTATATAGCGCTTTTTACAATACAAATTGTTTCAAAGCAGCTTTACAGAGATAACAGGAAAACAATGTTGTAATAGTATTGTTCAATTGAAAATTAAATGTCCCCAACTAAGCAAGCCAAAAGGCGAAGGCAACAGTGGCAAGGAACCAAAACTCCATCAGGTGACAGAATGGAGAAAAAAACCTTGGGAGAACCCAGGCTCAGTCGGGGGGCCAGTCCTCCTTTGGCCAACGAATGAACAGTGTATGATTATGAGTTAGGCAGCATAATGTCAGGAGTCAGATGGGATCAGAACTTTCACGATATTATCCAGTTCATCTGGTTGGGTTGGGTCATCCGGCCGGTGAGGAGATGAGTGGTGAGTTGTCCATGGGCCTTCACAGCCCTGATAATGCGTGTCGACGTGTCCATGTGATGGTCCTTCATCAGATCTGGATATGCCCTGGATCCGGCGGTCTGCGGTAAACCTCGGGATAAACAGAGAGACTAATATTAGCGTAGACGCCATCCTTCTTATGATGTACAAAGTACATCAGGAATTATGGGAAGTGTTCCCGGTTCCGGCTGATCTAATCTATGCAGCCTAACATTGAATTATAGAAATCTATAATGTGTTATGTGTATGCTAAGCCAAAGAGATGTGTTTTTAGTCTAGATTTAAACTGACAGACTGTATCTGCTTCCCGGACCGTGTTAGGAAGATTGTTCCAAAGTTTTGGTGCTAAATAGGAAAAGGATCTACCGCCAGCAGTCGATTTTGATATTTTAGGTATTATCAACTGGCCAGAATTTTGAGATCGCAATAGACGTGAAGGACTATAATGCGTTAAGAGCTCGCTCAAGTACTGGGGAGCTAAACCATTTAGTGCTTTGTAAGTAATCAGCAATATTTTAAAATTTATACGATGTTTAATAGGCAGCCAATGCAGTGTTGACAGAACCGGGCTAATATGGTCATACTTCCTGGTTCTGGTAAGAACTCTAGCGGCTGCGTTTTGAACTAGCTGTAGTTTGTTTAATAAGCGTGCAGGGCAACCACCCAGTAGAGCATTACAATAATCTAGCCTTGAGGTCATGAACGCATGAACTAATTGTTCCGCATTTGTCAGTGAGAGCATATGACGTAATTTAGATATATTTTTAAGATGGAAAAATGCGGTTTTACAGATACTAGACACGTGACTTTCAAATGAAAGATTGGTATCAAAGAGCACACCCAGGTTCCTAACTAACGTCGAAGACTTAACAGAGCAGCCATCAAGTGTTAGACAGTATTCTAGGTTATTAGGTGAGGAAGTTTTTTGTCCAATGATTAGAATCTCTGTTTTTTCAGAATTTAGTAATAGGAAATTACTGGTCATCCAATTTTTTATATCAGCTATGCATTCCGTTAATTTTGTGAATTGGTAAGTTTCGTTAGGTTTTGAAGAAATATACAGCTGAGTATCATCAGCATAACAGTGAAAGCTAATTCCATATTTCCTAATTATATCTCCTAATGGTAGCATGTACAGAGTGAAGAGCAGCGGTCCTAGTACTGAGCCTTGTGGTACGCCATACTGAACTTGTGATCGATAAGACATCTCTTCATTTACTGCTACAAACTGATATCGGTCAGATAAGTATGATTTAAACCATGCTAGTGCAATTCCGCTAATGCCAACATAGTTTTCTAGTCTATTTAAAAGAATGTTGTGGTCGATAGTATCAAATGCAGCACTAAGATCAAGTAACACTAACAGAGAGATACAACCACGATCGGATGATAGGAGCAAATCATTTGTGACTTTAATGAGAGCAGTCTCAGTACTATGGTACGGTCTAAATCCGGACTGAAAATCCTCGCAGATATTATTTCTTTCTAAAAAGGAACACAGTTGTGAGGATACTGCTTTTTCTAGTATCTTTGACAGAAAAGGCAGATTCGAGATTGGCCTGTAATTGACTAATTCTGTAGGATCAAGTTGCGGTTTTTTAACAAGCGGTTTAATCATAGCCAACTTAAAGGTTTTTGGTACGTATCCTAATGACAAAGATGAATTAATGATATCTAGAAGAGGATCTATGACCTCTGGAAGCATCTCTTTCAGTAGCTTAGTCGGTATAGGGTCTAGCATACAAGTTGTCGATTTAGATGAATTAACAATTTTGCAAAATTCTTCCTCTCCTATAGCAACAAATGAATCAAAATGTTCCTCACAGAGACTACAATATACTCCCTGATGCGATACTGTAGTAGACGGTTGCATAGTTATAATTTTGTCCCTGATATTATCAATCTTATAAGTGAAGAAGTTCATAAAGTCATTACTGCTGTGTTTCTTATAAACTTCTGGGCTTGAAGCTTTCTTTTTCGTTAGTTTAGTCACTTGTTCAAATAAATACCTAGGATTATGTTTATTTTCTTCTAATAGGGTTGAAAAATAATTAGTTCTAGCATCTTTTAAGGCCTCTCTGTAAGCAATCGAGCTCTCCTTCCATGAAATCCGAAATACCTCTAGTTTTGTTTTCTTCCAGTTTCGCTCCATTTTTCTGGCTGCTCTCTTAAGGGCCCGGGTGTGCTCATTGTACCACGGCGTTGGACTATTTTCTTTGATCTTCTTTAAGCGCAGCGGAGCAACTGTGTCTAAAGTGCTGGAAAAGAGAGAGTTAAAAGTTTCTGTTGCAATATCAAGTTCTTCTAAGCTATCTGGGATGCTGAGATTATGAAACTGATTTGGAAGATTATTGATAAAGCAATCTTTAGTGGCAGAAGTGATAGGTCTAACATATTTATAACATGGAGTCGGCTTTGCAGCCTTGGCTAAATGTAATTTACACGAGACTAGATAGTGATCGGAGATGTCGTCGCTCTGCTGTAGAATTTCAACGCCATCAACATCTATTCCATGTGATAATATTAGATCAAGAGTATGATTACGACAATGAGTAGGTCCTGACACGTGCTGTCTCACTCCAATTGAGTTTATAATGTCTTTAAATGCCAATCCCAATGCATCTTTTTCATTATCTACATGTATATTAAAATCACCAACAATTAGGACTTTATCTGCAGCCAATACTAATTCTGATAGAAAGTCAGCAAATTCTTTGATAAAATCTTTATGGTGCCCTGGTGGCCTGTATACAGTAGCCAGCAGAATTCTCAAACGTGATTTATTGTTTACACTATAAATTTTTACATTAAGCACCAACACTTCAAAAGAAGTATATTTAAAACTAGATTTCTTAGTGGTTTTCAGAATATTACTATAAATTACAGCAACACCTCCCCCTTTGCCTTTCGGACGAGGCTCATGTTTATAACAATAATCTTGCGGAGTGGACTCATTTAAAGTAATGTAATCGTTTGGTTTTAGCCAGGTTTCTGTCAAACACAGCACATCTAGGTTATAGTCTTTAATCTTATCATTAACTATGAGCGATTTTGAATTGAGGGATCGAATATTCAGCAACCCAAGCTTTATCGTTTGCTCATCTGTATTATATCTGTTTTTTATTTGTTGAACATCAATTAGATTTTTAACCTTAGAAAGGTTTGGCAGTTTTTTGGATTTCCAAATTCGGGGAACAGACACAGTCTCTATATGATGATATCTAGGTGAAAGAGTCTCTATGTGATGAGATTTATCTGACCTTGGTGACGTGAGGCCGCTAGCAGACGGTCGGTTTAGCCAGTTTGTCTGCTTCCTGACCTGAGCCCCAGATTGTCATGTTTTATCTCTAAGACTATGAGCCAAATTACTAGAGAGAAGAGCAGCACCATCCCAGGTGGGATGAATACCATCTCTTTTCAACAGGTCAGGCTTGCCCCAAAAACTTTTCCAATTGTCTATGAATTCTATATTATGTTGCGGACACCAATTAGACAACCAGCCATTGAGTGAACACAATCTACTAACTATCTCATCACTCCTTCGAACAGGAAGGGGGCCAGAGCAGATTACAGTGCCTGACATCGTACTTGCGAGTTCAAACACCTCTTTAATATTAATTTTGGTGATCTCCGACTGGCGAAGTCGAACATCATTAGTGCCGACGTGAATAACAATCTTAGAGAATTTACGATTAGCATTAGCCAGCACTTTTAAATTTGATTTGATGTCAGGCGCTCTGGCTCCCGGCAAACATGTGACTATGGTGGCTGGTGTCTCTATTTTCACGTTCCGTGTAATAGAATCGCCAATTACCAGGGCACAATCAACAGCATTCTCAGTGGGTGTTTCACTGAGAGGGGCAAATCGATTTGTTATGGTAACCGGAACAGAAGAGTGGTTTTTTGATCCGCGACTAGAGCGATTTCTCACCGACACCCATCTGCCTGGCTGCACAGGCAATAACTCAGCCGGAACCGAATCATGTAAATGGTTCACTATGCTAGGCGCATCCAAAGTAGTATCTAAAGCTCGAGCACACTTACTATCCTCAATTAAAGTTTGGATGCGTGTCTCTAATTCTGAAATCTTCTCCGTCAGCCTGACTGTCTCCTTGCATTTATCACATATAAACCCTATGCCGACGGAGAAGGCTATGGTAAACATATGGCATGATGTGCAAGTGACAATAACAGGACAAGACATTACTCACCGTGTTTGTTGACTGATTCTTACTCACCTGGGCTTTTTATGAACTCAGATGTGCGGGCGCGCACGAGAAAAATAAATAAATAACTGAGCGCACGGGGGCGCCTTAACAGGCTAGCGAGATACTAGCGTGTTGTGCTAACAATAACGGAAGCTAGCGATGTTAGGTAAGCTGTAATTAGTAGTATAAACAACTAGGAATGATAGTAAACGATGGTTCAAAACAGAAAGAAATGCGAGGCTTAGACGGAGCTAACAGCCTCGGAGCAAATAAAAAGGTTGCAGATAAAAAGGTTGGAGTAAGACGCAAAAGACGGTTAATCAACCAACAAGGAGGATTTCTACTACCTTTGTTGAGTGTAGCAATCCCGTTTATAACCAGTTTGGTTACATCTAAATAAGTTTGGTGATGGAGTATACTGAGAAGATGTTTTTAGTCCCGCAACAACAGTTGGATAAGCTGAAATCCTCTAACACCCGTGAGTCTATACAACAGGTTGTGGAGAATGACCTGGACATGACTATAAGAAATATTTTGCACAGGTCTGATCTGGATCACCATGAAAAAGCTAAGATGTACACTAGTGTTTTGCAGCGTTTTTTAACACTCACTAGACAAGGGGATAGAGAATCCGCTACATTAACATTAAGTCTACCACAGCCTAGTAATGTTGAAAAAGAAGACCCACCCACAACAGGCCCTGTGAGTGCCCATGATGACGTAGGTGATTTTGCAGATGAGATTTTAAAGAATATTCCACAGAGGTGTGTGAAAAATGTTCGTTACATTTTAGATAAAATGTCTAAAACTAAAGATGTTACTTCATGGACTGAGTCGGGGGAGTTTGTGTTTAAAGGTAGAACAATCCCTGGTTCGCACATGCTTGACTTAGTTAAAAGCGTCACAGCCCCACAAAAGATTGCTGACGAGCGGAGACCTGGTGGGTGGCGTGAATTTCTGGAGGCTTTTGCTAGTTTAAATTTACCACACTCTGTGGTACCAAACCACAATGTCAGACATGCAATTAACTCTTTCAAAACCAAATCGACCCCGACTATAACAGGATCATCTAAGAGGAGTAAGAAACAGAAAGACCCGAGTCAGTGGTTAAGTTTTTAAACTAACAGTTTGTATGTATTGTGTTCTCAATTTCTCTCTTTTTTGTTTTTGTTTTGTTTTGTTTTTTGAGAACTTATGATGTGATGTATATGTAATAAAAGTGGGGATAAAGAAACAAAATTCCGTTGTTTTTTATTAAAAATATCAAGCATGAGACATGAACATTTCACCCATTTGTACACACTGAACACATTTGAAAATATTTTCACTACATGGAGCTTGTTTTAGTTTTCTCACAAATGCTGACACCTTTTTGTCATTTTTAATAAAATCGTTGGTATACAATTTCAGCACATAATCATAATCAAATCCCTTTGCCATGTGGTAGAGAAAGAACACACAATGTTGTCCACATGTGTCTGATGAAAAATCTTGGACTTGCACAGTTGAATGTAGTACTTGACTAGAGTTGAGCTTTAAAAAGTTTTTGATAATCGGCGGAAAACCATGATAATCTGGTTTATTACCGAAGCTGTCGAAAAAACATCCTACACCATCCTCGTTTATGTAGATAGCCAACCAGTGTTCCCCTGGGAGTCCTGAAGGGTGTGTATTGATCAAAACCATTGCTGGTAGTTTTCTTAAAGGGGTTTTTGGTAGATAGTCACATGGTAGAACTCCAAGAAAATAAGTATCACATGAAACCTTATCCATGACAGCCGTAAGCTGTACAGTGTTCATTTGAACGTATTAGTAGTAATCAACCAGGATCTGTCGGCGATTTGACACCTCAATCAAACTATCAAACAATGCATAAACAATTAAGTTAACCGTGCGTGGTAGTGGCTGTCTAAAACGGGCTTCTAGTCTAATATTGCCACTTTTGATAAGCGATACGTGCTGGCTACACTCCTCATCTGGTGCGAAATTGAACGCGTAGAGTGTATAGCCGTGCAGAAAATCCTCTCTATCGATACATAGAGGTTGGTTTTAAGATGCCTTCCAGAAGCCAGCGCTAACTGGTAAAACTCCCGCACTGCAGAACCATTTTCATATTCAGGTTGCAGGGGCTTCGCTGGGTACTGTTGCCCATCCAGATAAATGGCCAAAAATTCTAAATCATAATTTTTAAACGCAAAGGGTTTTTTTTTTATAGGCACCCACAAAGGCATCATTATCAACCATAGCTAGAACCAGAGATTTCGGTAGAGTTCCTAAGAATAAGTTTTCTTGATTGCAGACACGTGAGCCTGCCGGTATTGAGAAGTTTTTCAGACACACTCTGTCGATGGGGTATTTGGCTGTGGTTGAGAGTAGGGCTTGGGCATGCCCCAGTCTCACAGCTGGTGACACAAACACTTTTTTCACAAATAGCGATGCAGACAGGATGTTTAGTTTATAGGCTGTAGCGTTGCTCCTCATCAGGCAGAATTCATCTTTACCTCTAGTCATTCTAATTTTAAGATCTAATCCATTAAGTAATAGTTTTTCCTGAAAGAAGATATCACTGTGGACAGGTGCGAGTAGTTCGACCACATTACTAGCATTGGTGAAGGCTGCTCTCTTTGTCAGACCGCGATTTCCCCCAGCCGGATCAGCCACATCCATCTGCCCTGCCGTGTCCAGGTAAAAGAGCCCTGGTGAGAAAAGCGTTTCAAGGGCATCTTTACCATAATTGGTAAGACATTCTATCATACAGCGGTATTGATATGTGCTAGAGCTCTGTGATATAAGCTGATCTCCAAGTGATACATCCACTTGTGAAAAAATCGTAGCTCCAGGATAGTTAACAAGACCTACGGGATCTGCGTCAGCAATATCCGTCCCATCAGCATTAGTGATTTTGAGGCGCAAAAAAAGTAATGTGTTGTTTAGATCTATGTAATCCTCACCATTCCCCGCAATAAAAAATTCCAGCGGAGATGTGTCGGAAATCGCTGATAGTGGCGGAACTTCTATATAAGTGTTTTTTTCAATTGCTGTTTGAGTTAGTGGTACAGTAAACAGACCCAGTTCAGTCTTTAAACACTCTTCTGACATGTTGTGTAGTAATGCCATTTTTAAAATATTGATTTTAAAATATTGTTTTAACCGAGCTCCTTGATCTTTTTGAAGCAGTACGCTTAGTTGTCTCCTTGCGCTTGCGTTTTACAACTGATGTTTTCTTGGGAGGTTGTTTTGTTTTCTTCTGCTTCTGGCCACTCCTCCGCACCCCTGGCGGCCTAGATGCTCTTTTGCGAGCCATTACCATTAGTCCGGATCCGTCTTGAGCATCATAGTTGTTGTTAAAAGATCTTGATAACGTATTACTAACAACGTCACTTAGTATGTTTTTTGCAGCTGATTTAAGATGCGGCTTGGCTATGCTAAATCCTCGTTTTAGTAGTGGTATAGCCATTCTAAAGAGACCTCTAAAAAGACCCCCCAAACCGGCCCCATACATAACTCCTCCTCCTGCATACCCGGGGAGCCCGCTGCCTGCCTGATTCTGGTAATAGGCAACATAACGCATAGGGTCAACGTTGTGATTGTTGAAATATGCCATTTTAAACAAAGTGTTTTACAGGCCTGAAGTGAAGTTTAATGCACACTTTCCCGTAAGAAAATGGGACGTGCTGATTTTGATCGTCCTTCACTTCTATAACAATATCTGTGATGACTGATTTGTTGATAGACGCGTAGTGGGGGTTTTCATATCGAACACTGACTGTGCTATTGTTGTCCCCGGTTATTTGTACACACTCCAGGAGCGGCACAAAAGCATCACCCACGGATTGGTAACGGATAATGTCCGTGTAGATATAAAGAGTATAGAAACCACCGTGTATGTATGCCTGATGCATTGCATATGTTACAATATCCTTTTCAAAATTAGTTTTTTCAGGATTTGTTTTTTGCAGTATAGAATCTCTGATAGGGACGCCTGGTTTCAATCCTAAAATAATGGCTAGTTTTCCATGGAAGGTCATTGAAATGTTAGGTTTTGCTTTCAGAAATACTTTGTTTTTTACACGGTCATAACCGAATACCCCCGGAGGCGCTACTAAATCATTTATTACACTAACTAGAGATGGGACATTGTCGTAATACCCTGTTTTTATTGGTGTGCGTAGTTTCGATGAGCTGGTCTTCTTCACATCTACACCGTGGCGCATGCTATTAGTGTACTTTTCACCATCGGTCGTGGTGGGTCCGATGTTTATCTCGAAAACAGTGTCATTGCTGTTAAAGGTGTACCAGCTTCTAGGATATTCAATTTGAACAAGCCCCACCTCCCATTCTCCTTTTATATTTATAGTGGTAGCCAATCTTGTTCTATAATTAGAGATTTTATTATCAGGGTATACAGACAACGAAGCGTTGCAGGGTAGTGTGACATAAAATCCACCCTCAGCCATGTCTGGTTTTTATACAACTGTATCCATCCTGTGCGTGTGCATTGTATTTATGGCTTCTGTACATCAACTAATTCTTTCTGGTCGATCCATGACGCAAACTTCGCTGGCCATCCGAGCCACTGTACCAGCACTAATGTTTTGCGACCCTTCGTCTTCTTATCTAAAAATTTTTCAACTTTAAATGTCTTGTTTTTACTGACAAATATTTTTTGCAATTCTTCCGCATAAAAAACACCGCTGATAACATCCCCGTCGTAATCACTCAATCTGTAAACAGGGGGTTCTCGTGGGATACACGCTGATATAGTAAAATACTCATGTGTGTAGTTTTCCTCATACCCTTTTGCAAATGGTCCTCTGACTTTAGAAATTCGAACCACGTCCCCAAATTTATATTTATATTTAAATACGGGCTTAACACTATGAGGTCTGGTATCACCATATAGGTTATGTAGCACCACAGACTCATTTTCTTTCCCCACATCAATCGGTCTCATCTTGATGCTTCTGTGATGGCTCACATTGTATCCTTGTGTAATGTCTTGAAGTATGTCGATGTAACGTTTGGAGTTTGTGGCCGTTAAATATCTCCACATTCTACCTTTTAAGGTTCTATTAAACCGCTCGACAATACATGCCTTTAATTCTGTGGCTGATGCGAAATGGACTATATTGTACTTTTTTGTTACGTTTTGAAAATGTTTGTTAAAAAACTCCTTTCCTTTATCTGTCTGTAATTTCTGTGGCACACGTCCCTCTTTCAGTATGGATTCAAAAGCTTTAGAGACCTCTACACCACTCTTGTTTTTTAAAGCCCTTGTCCAGGCATATTTACTAAACAGATCGATGCATGTCAACAAAAAATGGTTGTTGTCATTTACCGAGGCATATGCAGACATGTCGACTAGATCGGCCTGGAACTGCATGTCGATACCGTAGACAAAAACCCGATTCCTTTTATATTTTAGTGGGGCAGTTCTGTGTAGTGTATATGCATCCTCAACAGCGAGCCAGTCTGAAACGGTTTAAACGAACACCCGTTTCTTTTAAGCGTTTTTTCCCCCCTAAAGAACCAGGGTTAGAAGGTGTGTAATAAGTCTTTTTCATTTCTTCTGACATGTTTCCACTTCACGCTCCACAAAAAGAATAACACAGATGGTTTAAGTAATTTGGGTTTTTATTTCTTAAACAGTAAAAGGAAACAAAAGGTATCATACAGAAACAATGTAGTGTAAAAATTTTATACACATCACAATGTTTTTTTCAAGAATGTAATCAACCAGTGTTTCAATAATTTCACAAACATCAGTCTGATTGTTTCTTGCCAACATGTCTACACATAGATCGGTCACATATGTACACAAGCACAATATATCAGCTATTCTAATACAGCTGCCGCATTCAGTCATCAGGTCTAAAAATTTTCTGATAGTCACACAAATTGGTTCACCAGCATTAACGCATAAACACATAAAATCTGTCCATTAATTTGACACAGTTCTTACAACAGACATTTGTTTCTTGAGGTTTGTAAAACGATTGGTATCAACAGCACATCTGTTTACAGTAACAGATACATTGGCACATTCATTAATAATCTTGTACAACAAGCTGGTCATCTCGCATCTAATACGTTGTTTAAGTAGACACTTTGCCAGACCTGTTGCAAAACACGTATTCCCCATGGCTGTGTTACTGTCAGGCAACTTGGACAATGCCTTTCCAGCTGTCCACAGCGTCATAGACAATTTGTTCGCTGCTGACGTCCACAACTTTCTCTCTGACTTCACGAAGCTTTTCCACAATGAAAACTTCACGCAGTTCATGTAAAATAGCCTCCACTGAACCTTGAATCCTCTGGGGGTGAACCCTCAAACCACAACGGCTCAATGCTTGAGCAACTATGTGCTTAAGGTCCGGTTTCACCAGATTACGTGTCAGTTCCTCAAAGTAGGTGTCAAAGAAATAGGGACCCGGTTCAAACAAGCAGGAGTGTCTAATCTGACTGGAGTGATCCACTTCACAACCCAAACAGATTTCTTTCAGCTTTTTGTTGATGACATGTTCCAGAAGGACCACAACAGTCGCTTTAATGATTTTGAATCCGTCAGAGCGGATACAGCTGTCTGTGTCGTCGATTCCAGCATAGGCCGTTGCTCCAGCTATTGCACCAGTGTTGCCGTATGGTGTTGTAAGGAAGGTCATGTTGTGATATCCAAGATCCATGCAAAATTATATCCAACCAACTGTTGTCGCAAGTTTGTGGGTGGGGCTCCAGCGGCGTAGCATTGTCATCAGGCATCGCCGGGGCAGCCTCAGGGTTGTTGGTGTAGCAGTAGACTGTTGTAGATTCTTGAGACATGGTGAACGAATGTAGCAATTGTACCGACCTGCAGGCGTTTTTAATGACTGTAATATGTGGGTGGGTAATATGTGAGTGGGCTTAAGAGGCGGTCTTCAGCCCTGGTAACGCCCTGCTCGGGGTGAAACAATTTAATCTTTACAGAACTGTAACGGTCATACATGTCGCACCATCTAAACATCTTGTCAATGCTTGTAAACACGCTGTCAAGCATACGAACATCTTTCCACTGAAACAGAAATTTCATGTCGTAGCACGAGTGATGCTCAGATTCACGAATAGGCCACGCACGTTCGCATAGCTTTGTCTTGTCGTTGCAGCAAAAAATATAAACACAATCGTCTGGTAACTTTTTACTATGGTCTCCGACCACACGAAATATTGTGTCAGGAATTGAGCCATCCCACTCGGCTACGTACAATGGATCATCACCACAGTCGTTCAAATCTCTCCAAACGTAGTTGAAAAACAGAAACCAGTCTTTGTTGTGGAAAATCACACAGGGGGTCTGTGATGTAAAATCGTCTTCAACATCTGCTGTGTAGAGTTTCACAGTACGCATCACCTTGTCAAACGCATATCTCACCACACGACCACCAGACATTGAAAAATCACGTTTCACAAGAGCAGTGTCCTCATGAAGAAACTTTGTCAAGCTAACATTTAGCTTTTTCCTTGGTGCAAAAGTTAGATCTTTTCAACAGGTCCTCTTGTTGGCGAAATACACATAACCTTTCTAGGGGTTTTAGGAGTTCTCGGAGCAGCCATTGTATCTGGAAAGTTGTAGAATGTCTTCTGTGTTCAACAGTGTATCCCCCTAACCTTATTTAAAAACTGCAACAAAAAACGTAGGTAGTGACGTATTTTTAAGTTGCGAGGTGTGAGTTCATTAAACCAGTCGTAAAGCCTGTCAAAAGTCAAATTTAACATCTGTTTGATCTGTTTTGTCTTTGACACCTCCGATCAGGATGTCACCACAGGACGCTGTCACACGGTGTCACGCAGACTAGACATACCGGAGCCTGTCAATCACTAGAGACACTAGGGTCATAAATCAATGACTAGGGTCATAAATCAATCAAAAAATGACACAAGGTATATGTTAATACTACTGCCATGCAAGTATACATTTAATGAGGTGCTCTTGAAATAATAAGCCGGTGGTTCTTTTCATGTTCAATGAATCTTTTCCGTAGCTTCATTTCATTCCCAGTTTCATTCTGTAATTTACCATCTACCCATGTATGTGTAATTGTTTGTATGTTAGTTATGTGTTTGTGATTTAGTTAATAAAACTTGTACACTATGTATTTGGTTATGATTCTCTGCTTGCAACAAAGTTTATTTTACGATCTTAAACTTGTTACATGCTCTAAGCGCTGTGCATGTTAAGAAATAATTATATTTCAGTGGCCATGAAAGATTCCCCTTTCTTGGAATAAATGAATAATCAAAAGAGTTCGTTGGACGAACTGATTAATTTATTGTAATATTAATTTAGCTACATCAAGTTAATCCAATTAACTGACCCAAATATTCATAATTAATCATAAGTTATGAGTTATAATTAATATTTCCCCTTTGAGCTAACTCTTTACACTTTTCTTTTTTTGAATGATTTTCAATGTGGGGTCATTTTGACTTTTTTAGGTTTTTTTCATGTGTATATAGATAGATGATGTAGAAAAAGTACAAAATTATGCAACTCTTACTGAGATGAAGGGAACCATGTTTTTTAACTAAGGAAAAGTCGATTGGGGTCATATTGACCCCAAACACCATATGAGCTTGAGTGCCGCGTGTTTAAGCAAAAGACAAGAGCGCAACGGTTAAACGCATCAGTCTAGTGCATGTTTATAATAAAAAAGTGGAATACAAAAACACGTTCTCTAGAAACTGCCTCAATGCTCTCAGTGAGGGTGCACGGGCTGTCACGTTTATATTTGCACTGGAACAGTGGATTACAGCTTTGAAACAGAGTCCATTTGAATTGTCCAAACACTATATCATCTCGAACAACGTCTTTTCTTCACCTGTCGGTGTATGAGGAGGAGCTGCCTAAGCGAATACAGAGAGCAGACAAGATGACAGAGGCAGTGTGATCAGCTAAAATGTTTTTATGTAAACATAATAGGCAATACACTCACCTAAATGATTATTAGGAACACCATACTAATACTGTGTTTGACCCCCTTTCACCTTCAGAACTGCCTTAATTCTACGTGGCATTGATTCAACATGGTGCTGAAAGCATTCTTTAGAAATGTTGGCCCATAATGATAGGATAGCATCTTGCAGTTGATGGAGATTTGTGGGATGCACATCCAGGGCACGAAGCTCCCGTTCCACCACATCCCAAAGATGCTCTATTGGGTTGAGATCTGGTGACTGTGGGGGCCATTTTAGTACAGTGAACTCATTGTCATGTTCAAGAAACCAATTTGAAATGATTCGAGCTTAGTGACATGGTACATTATCCTGCTGGAAGTAGCCATCAGAGAATGGGTACATGGTGGCCATAAAGGGATGGACATGGTCAGAAACAATGCTCAGGTAGGCCGTGGCATTTAAACGATGCCCAATTGGCACTAAGGGGCCAAAAGTTTGCCAAGAAAGCATACCCCACACCATTACACCACCACCAGCAGCCTGCACAGTGGTAACAAGGCATCATGGATCCATGTTCTCATTCTGTTTACGCCAAATTCTGACTCTACCATCTGAATGTCTCAACAGAAATCGAAACTCATCAGACCAGGCAACATTTTCCCAGTCTTCAACTGTCCAATTTTGGTGAGCTCTTGCAAATTGTAGCCTCTTTTTCCTATTTGTAGTGGAGATGAGTGGTACCCAGTGGGGTCTTCTGCTGTTGTAGCCCATCCGCCTCAAGGTTATGCGTGTTGTGGCTTCACAAATGCTTTGCTGCATACCTCGGTTGTAACGAGTGGTAATTTCAGTCAGAGTTGCTCTTCTATCAGCTTGAATCAGGCGGCCCATTCTCCTCTGACCTCTAGCATCAACAAGGCATTTTCGCCCACAGGACTGCCGCATACTGGATGTTTTTTTCCTTTTCACCTTTTCTTTGTAAACCCTAGAAATGGTTGTGCATGAAAATCCCAGTAACTGAGCAGATTGTGAAATACTCAGACCGGCCTGTCTGGCACCAACAACCATGCCACGCTCAAAATTGCTTAAATCACTTTTCTTTTCCATTCTGACATTCAGTTTGGCGTTCAGGAGATTGTCTTGACCAGGACCACACCCCTTAATGCATTGAAGCAACTGCCATGTGATTGGTTGTTTAGATAATTGCATTCATGAGAAATTGAACAGGTGTTCCTAATAATCCATTAGGTGAGTGTATATCGTGTCACCAAAATGATCAAGGTCATGTCCCTATTATCGTGCGATAAGTTGATATAGTAAATATTGTGACAGGCCTATAACTTTCAGGCAAGAGACTTACAAGTGTTCAGAGTTTACAGGTATACTTTCCCATCTCCAGATCTAATAATACGCTGTATAATTAAAGCCTGATTAGGTTACTTAAACACATATTAAAATTGGAGAAAGTACAATTTTACTTCTTGTGTATAAAATGAATGTCAAATTTACACTATGACATTTCAACCACAAGACAAGAATTACTGAAAAAAGTTTATAAATGCATTTATATTGAATTGAAATCAACTAATTTAATTAATTATGAGTTGATTCAATTTATTAGTTAAATTTGATCATTTAAATTAGACATTTTATTAATATAGGCTATACCTTTTTACTCACAAGAACCATTAAAACTCTATTAGTAACACATTATAAAATCTTCAAACATTTGAATTCATTAATTCAATCTAAAAGAATGATTTAAAAAAAATACAATAAAAACAACTTTATATGAACAGGGATTTTGCCAATTGGTCAACAATGTGACCTATAACAATAACCTTGACAGTTTCCATGACCGGCATACTTTAGGTCCAGTTTAAATTAAAGGAGGCCTACAATTTTAAAAACAGATTTTAATTAAATTTGAATTATTTTAATTTAAGAATTAATTTGTTTACTAGATCTAGATTAATTGATTACAGTATCACCTATTGAAAAAAAGTCTGCACAAAAATTCTGTGTTAGACATGGGCTCCATATCTTCATAGCTGTGTGTTAGATAGGTTAAATACAGTACAGGCACTACTGGGAAAACAGACCAAATGAAATGCTTAACTGTCAATATCATCACTCAAACTAATCCTTAGTCATTTTATCCCGTTTCTATCTCATTTGTCTTGATCCTCATGAATAACAAATTTTAACCACTGGTAGAAATAATCTTTAGTGTTGAAACCTGAGAAGTCTTTCACTTTAATTAAAGATTATCTCTGAAATAACACTACTTGAACATGGCAAAAAATATATTTTCTCTTTACTTCTATCCTTTGCAAAGCGACTTTTTCTCATCAAACCACATCACAGTTCTTTAGCGTTTGCAGATTAAACCCAACTCCCTGAAGACACTACACATTTACATTGTGATTAACACTATTAACCAGCATTATTCTGTATTTGAATAAAACAATATTTGTGGTTGCATCACTTTTCCACATTGAGTTTGTAAATTCTTAGAAAGAAGTTGTTTAGATTATCTTAAGGAGAACGTCTAAAGGAGAAAGAAATAATAAAATAAAGCGATGGTAAAAAGACAATAACGATATAAGGAACATATAGCAAATGGGAGTCAAACGATGCAGCGTGTGACGTCACAATATGCGACACACCCGGGGGTCATAGTGCACAGAACGTGATACGTCAATGAGTCATCAGAAGACGTAAATATCAATCGCAGATCTACAGAACATGTGTGGAAAGACGTGCAAAGCATTTTTGTGTTGTTGTTTTTTGTAAACGAATATTACGCAGTTTGTACAGACTGATTAGAGGGTGAAAACAACGCAACATGGGCATGTTGGAGGCTTGATCTGAACATGTTACATCTCTGGTTTTGTATGCAAAAAGAATGATTGAGCTAGCCATTTGGTTTCAGTTTCTATAGGCTTTTAAACAGACACACGCAAATGGGAGCGCCGACGCTCCCGTCGGTCTTAAAGGGTTAAAGAATGCTGAGATATTTCTCAAAATGTTTTATATTCCGCATTAGAAAACGTACTCGGTTACTAACGTAACCTCGGTTCTCTCTAGAGAGGGAACGAGTACTGCGTAATATCTTACGCTATGGGGAAAACTCTTTTCCACGAGATATTGAAGCCAAAAATTATCCTTAATTTTTTATTAATGTAAAACGCTTTGCGGCAGCAAGCAGACCTAGGCGAGACAGCTCGCGCGCCTATTGGCTGCCCTGCGGCAACAGCAGCAGCCTATCGAGAGTGGCGTGACGTCACGACGAATGGGGGCCTTTCGCGCCCATATAGTCACGTCCCGCCAGAAAGGGCGTGGTCTCGCCCTATAACCAGGCTCGATAGCTGCTCTTACGTTGGTTTTCATCGCCGAAGCGAACCAGAGCGTATTCCAAGCACGGCAAGATACGCAGTACTCGTTCCCTCTCTAGAGAGAACCGAGGTTACGTTAGTAACCGAGTACGTTCTCTTACGAGAGTATCTCTCGTACTGCGTAATATCTTACGCTATGGGGAACACAATGCAACACGCCGTGCTGGTAGGGATCCAACACCAAAGTCCCAGGGGCCGAAGCCCGGGGCGCATATAGTGCATAATCACCATAAACTCACAGAGAGTGAGGGAAGAGAGGCTAGAAGCATCATTCCCTGTAAATAGCATCCGAAAGGAGCTAATCATGTGACAAATAGACCATACCGTCAGGGTGAACATTCAGCCTGAACTGGGTGGCCACAAGTGTGTCAACATTTTAATGAGCTGCTGTACCGGTCAGTGAGCAATACGCAGGTCAAACTCAGTATCCGAGCCGCACAGCGGGCAGATAGCACTGAATTTTATACCGCCAAAAGCTTAGCTTGTAAGGCGGGAACCTCCAAGTTATAGTATTTTATAAATGTAGACGGCGAGGCCCAGCCCGCGGCCATACAAATATCTTGCAGGGTAACCCCGCTAGACCATGCCCACGAGGAGGCCATGCCTCTTGTGGAGTGCGCTCTAACACCCAAAGGGCACTGTAGGCCCTTAGAAGTGTAAGCCAGCGCTATGGCACCGACTATCCATCTGGATAGGCTCTGTTTCGAAGCGGCAAGTCCCTTAGCACGGCCGCCAAACGAAACGAAAAGCTGCTCAGTCTGTCTGAAACCAGACGAGCGGGACACATAAGCCCTTAGTGCCCTGACAGGGCAAAGGAGACTCGCGTCCTTCTCCTCATTGAGAACCGGAAGGGCAGACAGGGAAATCACCTGGGCCCTGAACGGTGTGTTGAGGGATTTCGGCACATAGCCGTGCTTCGGTTTGAGTATGACCTTTGAGTCATTAGGTCCAAACTCCATGCATGACGCGCTTACTGAGAGCGCTTGCAAGTCCCCTACGCGCTTCACTGAAGCGAGAGCCATAAGAAACGCTGTCTTGAAAGACAAGTGTTTCATGTCTGACGACTGGATTGGCTCGAATGGGGCACCTTTCATGGCCTCCAAGACCGTGGAAAGGTCCCATGTCGGGACTGAAGGGGCCTGGGAGGGTTTAGCCTCCGAGCTCCTCTAAGGAAACGCACGACTAAGTCGCTCTTTCCTAGTGACTGGCCAGACACCGGTTTTGCAAACGTTGCTATGGCCGCCACGTATACTTTGAGCGTGGAAGGGGACCTGCCCTTATCCAGTAGCTCCTGAAGGAAGGAAAGCACTTCCGTAACCCCGCAGTCTACAGGTGAAAAGCCCTGCGCTTGACACCAAGCAGAGAACACAGACCACTTCGAGGAGTAGAGCCGTCTGGTAGACGGGGCTCTAGCCTGCGCGATCGTGTTTAACACTCCCTCTGGGAGGTCAGCGGGTACCCGTTGATGGCCCATGCGTGCAGGGACCACAAATCCGGGCGAGGATGCCAAATCGAGCCTTCCGCCTGAGAGAGGAGGTCTCTCCTCAACGGTAAAGGCCATGGGGCAGCGCTGGTCAGCTGCATCAGGACAGGGAACCACGACTGGTTTGTCCAGAGCGGAGCTATGAGTAGCACTGGGCATCCCTCCCTCCTGATTCGCTCCAACACCTGAGGCAGGAGTGAGACAGGGGGAAAAGCATATAGGGGGCGGCGGGGCCAAACATGGGCCAGCGCGTCCCAGCTTTTCGAGAAGAATCTCGGGCAGTGAGCGTTTTCTTGGGACGCGAACAGGTCCACCTGCGCTTTGCCAAACGTTTCCCACAGCAGCTGGATCGTCTGCGTGTGCAGAGACCATTCTCCTGCTGGGACGTTATTTCTGGACAGCCTGTCTGGCCCCACATTTAGGTGACCAGGCACATGCGCCGCTCTCAGCGAGAGCAGGTTGTGCTGAGCCCAGACCAGGAGGCGTTCCGTCAGCCTGTAAAGGTTTCGGGACCTGACGCCGCCCTGGCGATTTATGTACGCCACCACTGACATGTTGTCCGACCGGACCAATACGTGGTGGCCTATTATCTGGGGACAGAAGCGCCTTAGCGCTTTGTCGACTGCTATTAATTCCAAGCAGTTTATGTGAAGGAGCTTCTCCCGCGCTGACCATAGGCCAGCTAGCGGTCTGCCCTCGAGCAGCGCTCCCCACCCCGAAGTGGAGGTGTCCGTAGACACCACCTTCACACTCGAGGGGATCCCCAGACTCACACCTGACTGATACCAGTCGGTTGCTTTCCATGGTTTCAGAGCCGAAATGCACTGAAGGTCGACCCTGAGGCGAAATAGACCTGCGGTCCACGCCCTGGGGGGAACTCGTGCTTTTAGCCATAGCTGCAGTGGGCGCATGCGGAGCAGGCCCAACTGGAGTACGGAGGCTGCTGTGGCCATCAGACCCAGCATTTTCTGAAACCTTCTGAGCGGGACTATAGAGCCGTGGCGGAAGGATCTCGCGACGTGCTGAATATTCAATCCGCGCTCCGGTGACAGGCGTGCTGTCATGGATAGCGAGTCTAACACTGTTCCCAGAAAGGAAATTCTCCGACTGGGGAGCAGTGAGCTTTTCGCCCAATTGACTGTAAGGCCCAGCTCCTCGAGGTGCTCGAGTAATGCGGCCCTGTGTTCTATGAGCTCCGTTCGTGAACGAGCTAGAATCAGCCAATCGTCCAAGTAGTTCAAAACTCGCATGCCCCGAAGTCTCAGGGGGGCGAGGGCCGCGTCCATGCACTTCGTGAACGTACGGGGTGCTATGGACAGGCCGAACGGCAGGACTGTGTATTGATATGCCTGGCCCTCGAAGGCGAATCTCAAGAATCGCCTGTGATGGGACGCTATTTGTATTTGAAAATAGGCGTCTTTCAGATCTATTGACATGAACCAGTCTCCTTGGCGCACTTGCGCGAGGATTTCCTGGTCGTAAGCATTCTGAACTGGCGCTTCACGAGCGTTCTGTTCAGCAGTCGCAGATCTAGAATGGGTCTGAGCCCACCATCTTTTTTCGGTACCAGAAAATATCTGCTGTATAAGCCCCCTTCGCCCTGAGATAGAGGTTCTATAGCCCCTTTTCTCAGTAGTTTCGCTATCTCGGCTCGAAGTAGATGAAACACTTCGCTTTACACCGTAGTTTCGACTCGCGCCGTATAACGGCGGGGGCGTCGAGCGAACTGTAGCGAACAGCCTCTCGTTATAGTGTTCAACACCCATTCTGATACCCCGGGAAGCCTTGACCACGCATCTGCGTGAATAGCTAGGGGTAGAATGAAATCTGGGCTCTGGCCGCGGCAGGACGGCGGCTCGAGAGCCCCTGTGTACTGGGAACACAACACCGTGTTTACAGCGTTCGAGGCGGGGGGCGCGCTGATCACAGCGGGCAGCCTGGCCGCGCTCAGCTTCTCTATGGCGGGACGCGCAGAGAAAGCGAGCGGGGCGAATCCTGTGGGATTCGGCGCGTGTGAGGGAATGTGGGCACATTTACTAAATGCGGGCACATTTACTACACTGAGAATACTGTCAGCTCGCGCCGACTAAATCACTGCTGTGTTTACAGCGTGCGAGGCGCGCGCTGATCACAGCTGGCAGCCTGGCCGCGCTCAGCTTCTCTGTGACGGGTTGTGCAGAGAAAACGAGCGGGGGCGAATCCCGTGAGATTCGGAGTGTCTGTGAGAAATGCGGGCGCGAGACAGCGGGCACATTTTCTGCACGGAGAACACTCGGCTCGCGCCGACTGAATCAACGCTGTGTTCACAGCGTGCGAGGTGCGCGCTAATCACAGCGGGCAGCCTGGCCGCGCTCAGCTTCTCTGTGACGGGTTGTGCATAGAAAGCGAGCGGGGGTGAATCCCGTGGGATTCGGCGTGTCAGTGAGGAAATGCGGGACAGCGGGCACATTTACTGCACTGAGAACACTGTCGGCTCGCGCCGACTAAATGTGTGTTAGTTTCGTTTTTACAGAAACCAAGGGACACGCATAGTGTAGTGTAAGCGGGCATGTATGGGCGCGTTCACTACATTTTCTGCACAACCAACATGAGTTGGTTTTATTTGTGCTAGCCCTGCACCGTGGCGGGCTGTGTCTGGGTGTGGGAATGGGCACTGGGACGTGGGCATTCTTACAACACTCATAACACCATCGGCCGTGGCCGGAACACCAGAAAATGCACTCTTTATTAGTTTTATCTGGGTAGCCATAGAAACGGCTTTTGTGCGCAGGCAAGCGGGCTGAGACACCGGCTGCTTCACTGCGAAATACACTGGGACAGTCACAACGCATGGAACTGAACGAGCGAGAAGTTTTGGTGGAAATCCGGCCGCAGCGGGATCTGAACACCGTCACTTTCCTAGAGAGACTAGGAAGGCCTTGAGACCTCGGGCTTTACCTCAATCCTCGGCCGGGGCCCGCGCTGAGGGGGGCGGCGTCCAGCAGAGCGAGAGCGCGGTGTTTGATCTCGGGCCTGGCGGCGCTGCTAGTTAGCCGAAACGACGGCCTTTGTGCGCAGGCAAGCGGGCTGTGGAACCAGCTTGCTCACTGCGAAATACACTGGAACAGTCACATTGCTTGGAACTGAACGAGCGAGAAGTTTTGGTGTAAATCCGGCCGCAGCGGGAACTGAACACCGTCGCTTTCCTAGAGAGACTAGGAAGGCCTTGAGACCTCGGGCTTTATCTCAATCCTCGGCCGGGGCCCGCGCTGAGGGGGCGGCGTCCAGCAGAGCGAGAACGTCGAGGAACACGGAGCGCTCGGCTTCCGTCATCTCGGATAGCGTTAACCACAAATGTCTCTCACCATTCAGGGGGGAAAGGCGCGGGTCTCGACTGTGACGGAGCTTCGTCTTTCCCGAGAAAGCGTCCGTCCAGCCTATTGCGCGTTAGTTGCGCGAGCGCCTTTCAGTCGAGGCCGATGTAATCCACGGCTTGAGAGAGCGGACGCATCGGCTCAGTTTCAATGCCGTCTCCGGTAAGTTCGTCGAGCTCAAGTGCGGACGCGGCGGCAGACGGCGGCCGCTGTCCGTCTGGGAGCGACTCGAGCGAAGCCGGCGAAGCTGGCGGGCGAACCGGCGAGCTTTGGCGGGCTGGAAATAGCTCGGGCGCGCGCTGGGCGCGGCGCTTCTTGCGGCGCGGCATCACGGCGGGCTGGGATGCGGGCTCGGAGAACGAAGCTAGGCGCGTCCGCAGAGTCACCATAGGCAAGCGTTCACAATGATGGCATCCGCCGTCAGCGAGCGCGATGTCCGCGTGATCCTCACCCAGGCAGGACACGCAGATGACATGTCGGTCCTCGTCGCTGAGTGGGGCTCGGCAAGAACCGCAGGAAGGCATCTTTAAAAAGACGCCGCTCTTTTAGAGGGGGTGGGAAAAAAGCAGATATGCAAGCACACACACACACTCTATGCAGAGGAAAGGATATAACGCCGGAAAGCACAGCAGGTACGGCGGCTGAAGGCGGCGAGGCCAGCGACTCCAGGCTCAATGGCACGTCCCGCTGAAGGCTACAGGTCGACGGCGCGGCTTCTCACTCTGGATCCAGCGATGCGTGAGGCTTCGCTGAAGAGATGAAAATCGACGTAAGAGCAGCTATCGAGCCTGGTTATAGGGCGAGACCACGCCCTTTCTGGCGGGACGTGACTATATGGGCGCGAAAGGCCCCCATTCGTCGTGACGTCACGCAGAGCCACTCTCGATAGGCTGCTGCTGTTGCCGCAGGGCAGCCAATAGGCGCGCGAGCTGTCTCGCCTAGGTCTGCTTGCTGCCGCAAAGCGTTTTACATTAATAAAAAATTAAGGATAATTTTTGGCTTCAATATCTCGTGGAAAAGAGTTTTCCCCATAGCGTAAGATATTACGCAGTACGAGAGATACTCTCGTAAGAGAACGTTATACAGTTTTGGAACAATATGGTGGTGAATAAATTATGACATTTTCATTTTGGGGTGAACTATACCCTTTGTGTTTTACATAGGTTTTACAGCAATCCAACACAGGAGATCATTTCTCTTCAATGAATAGGTTGAAGTATTCTGATGAAGGTTTGAATATTTTCAGTGTCAAAATGTATTTTGCAGATATTCGAAACCATCTATAGAACATTGCATAAATAAGTGGATTCATGCATGAATTCATGCATAAAATCCAATACATTATATTAATTACTAAGGAGTCCCCTGTGTTTTGACCAACAGTAAGAGCAGCTATATAATATGGTATCCAACAAAGAAGATAAACAATTACAACAATACCTAAGGTTCTTGCAGCCTTTTTTTCTGACTTGGCCTTTTTGTCTGTGAGTGAATTTATATGCTTTGCTTGATGTTTTGCTACAATACAGATTTTCAGATATAAAGTAATGATTAAGCAACAAGGTGTCACTAAAGTAACTAAGACATCTGTTATGATATATCCCAACTTAATAACAAGTACACATTCTCCAATACATGTATAATTTTTCTCTGGATAGAGTAGAGAATCGTACAAAATAAAAAAAGAATATACACAGGAAAATACCCAGTTTGCAACAATAGAAAAAACTGCTCTGTTAATATTTACCCTTGATGGATATCGCAAAGGGTCATTCACAGCAATGTAACGATCCACAGATATAATAATCAAATTACCAAGAGATGCTGTTACAACCACATAGAAAATAAAAGGAAATATCAAGCAAAATATTTCTCCAAAGAACCAGCACGGCTCAATCAATTTGATACCCTGTACTGGCATAAGAATCAGTCCCACAATCAGATCAGCCACTGCCAGAGAAAAGATCAGCACATTGGTTGGAGTGTGAAGCTGCTTGAAGTGAGAGATGGAGATGATCACCAGCAAGTTCAGAAAAACTGTAAACACTGATATTGTAGAAATGAATATGTATACAATAATGTACTCGAATCCAGGGTTTACATTTTTGGTACAAGACAAATTGTTGTTCGGAAAGCAGTATTGGATTGTTTCATTTTCTGTGTTTGTTGCGCCCCAGTTAGACATATTGAGGATAGCTCAATTTTGAGTAGACTCTGTGCTTCATAAGATAACTATTCCAAATCTGTACGAGGATGCTAGTCAGTTTGTCCTCCTGGAGCTCAGTACTGGCATGACTGTTATACACTTGCAGAAAGCGCAGAGACCACCCATTCAACATGGCGTCTGATTATTCACCTTTTAACCCACCTAGTTAAGTATTCATATCATGGGATTAATCTGATTCATACAGTTTTGAAATCCAATAAACTTTTCATAAAAGAGAATATCTCAGAGCTTATTTTAAAGTTATACTTTATGCATTAAAGTATCTGTACAGACACACTTGCTGTAGGTATGACAAACTACTATTATAACTAATCTTTCTACTGCCATACATTCTACTTGAACTTACTACTTAAGTTATGCATGTTAAAGGTGCCTTTAAAGGAGTAGTTCACTTTTAAAAAAACTTTTGCTGATAATTTACTCACCCCCATGTCATCCAAGATGTCCACGTCTTTCTTTCTTCAGTCGAAAAGAAATTAAGGTTTTTGACATCAACATTCCAGGATTTTCTCCATATAATGGATTTCATTGGGAACCAAACGGTTCAAGGTCCAAGTGACAGTTTCAGTGCAGCTTCAAAGGGCTTTAAACGATACCAGACGATGAATAAGGGTCTTATCTAGCGAAACGCTCGGTCATTTAAAAAATAAATAACAAATTTTAAGTTCTATAAGCACAAATGCTCGCCTTGCTCTGTTCTGTGATGAGCGTTCGTGACTCTCCTGTTCGAACTTGTTCATCAAAATTAACAAATCTTTTCTCGAAGGGTCCTAGATAAGACCCTTATTCATCGTCTGATATAGTTTAAAGCACTTTGAAGCTGCACTGAAACTCATTTGGACCTTGAACCGTTTGGTTCCCAATGAAGTCCATTATATGGAGAAAATCCTGGAATGTTTTCATCAAAAACCTTCATTTCTTTTCGACTTAAGAAAGAAAGACATGGACATCTTGGATGACATGGGGGTGAGTAAATTATCAGCAAAAGTTTTTTTAAAAGTGAACTACTCCTTTAATGTCCGCCAAAAATCATTTTCGGATCTTTTGTGACGTCGTTGTTTATGTTTGTCGCGTTGCATCATGGGAATCGTGTGGCAGGAAACACCGCTAGATACCTGCAATTTGATTGTTTTGCACGTTTGGAGGAGGATTTAGAGAAGAGGATGGTTCACTCTTGCTGTGTGGTCAATTGTATGGCTCGTTGGGGGCCTGATAAAAAGTTTTTTTTAATTCCCCCCGAAAAGGATCGCGAAAAACGAAAGAAATGGTTGCGTGCAATTAGGCGATTGAACCTGGACGCTCCGAAGAAAGCTTCTACTTTAAACATTAAAGCTGCTACATGTACTGCATGTTTCTCCAAGACTGGATTTTAAAGAAGGAGAAATGTGTAAGCTGTGATATACAATTTTTTACCATAGTACAGACGCCATTGAAAGTCTCACACTGAATATTTGTACAACAGTCACTACATTTTCAATAAATAAATAAATAAATAAATAAGAACACTCATTATTGAGGACTTCCCCGGCTTTGCAGTCGCAGTGAGCAGTGATTATTTCGCCATTCTCTTTGGCGATCACCCACGGGAGATGCGAATCATGCTGTGACTCTGCTTGGCCAGGTCTAACCTCTGCTTTTAACACGATCACTGCTTTCTGTTTGGCAGAAAAGATCGGCCCAACTTTTCGAGAAACAAAATAATCATAGGCCTCCAGACTTTTGAAAGCCTTTAATCTTTTATGAGTGAAGGGTCCAGGGGTTTCTATCTAATAAGAATAAATGTCTCCCCAGCAGATTGGTGGCCAAGACACGGTCACACGGGCGAGTCGGACCAACGTTTTTTGTCATCCCATATCTCATATGGGCTTTGAATAACTTCGATTTTGTTACCAATACAAATTTTGAGCTTCTCTCCAAACCTCCTCCGTTCTTCAGATGTTAAAGTGCTTATATATTGTGGATTTCGCCTGCTAACTCTCTTGAAAGTGCTCGTCGCGTCTTTACAGCCCGCCATACGGTTTGTTTTGTTGCCACACAACCACTCGCGCATGCGTACAAAGATGTCAACAAAGATCCTCCTATAGAGTAACAAACGAGAAACAGCATAGTCTCTATGCTCCGCCCAAGGCCGGCGCTATGGGCGGGCCTTAGGGGGCCGGGCCCGCCTACAGAGCTCCTGTGCCCCCCCCCCCTCCCCCCCTCCATCCAATTTGCATTTAATAAATTATTTTTAAAATAATAATAATTTACATGCAGTATTTATATATTTATTGATGTGTATTTAAGTGTAATGTTTGACTCATAATCTTATAAATAAATAAAAACACCCGGAAGTTTGACTGATTGTTTACAAAAAAAGGGGTTTCCCGCTGAGCTGCTCTGACCGCACCATCTCAGTGACGTGCTCGGTTTTGCCTATTCGGAAACGAATGGAAAGAGAAACTCATGAGGATTTTCCACTCCCAAAAACATCAACTTCAGCTGTAGGCTATAAGAACATGAGTAGGCCAGTTGTTTTTATTACTCTTCGTAAGTTGCACCAGCCGTGGTGTAAATTATGCATTTGACACTGATATGCTATATGTGTGTTAGTGTGTTGTAGTTAATTATTCATGGTTGATTTAACACTTAACTTGAGATTTGTATAAGAAGTTGGCTTAAAGCATGATGTGTTCACAGAACAATACAGACCAAGGCTATAACTGTGTTCATGCGACGAACAACCATATAAGTCCAAAAAAACAAAAATTGAGATAACCATGTGACTTGAATGTATGTGTGCCACTTTGTATACAGAATCACTTTGGGGTGTGTTCGCGCGACCAAAACTCTGTATTTTAAAATTTAAAATAGTCTCACCCGGAAAAACCGTTTATGTCCACTAACGAAAAATGGAGACGCCGGGTGCTTTCATGTCCGCTGCGGACATTAAAAGGCAAAACCTCGGCAAAAAAAGGAGAGCGAACATGAATGAATGGAAGGACAGAGCAAGGAAGTCTTTGAGGGATGCTGGGAAACCATATGTGAACCGGAGAGGAGAGCAAAAACAAGGAAAAAGTCCACCGAAAGAGGTGAGTGAAAGAACCGTATACAAAGTATCTACTTAACGTTAGCTGTTACAGTCAGAGGGGCATGTAGGCTACTGCGCGTCGTCTACTACAGTTCATATAGTTCACCCTGTTTACTGGATCAGTTCATGAATGGGTCGAAATTAATGCTGTAAGTTAGGCTACTACTCCTTATAACCACGGATAGATTAATCGAAACATTTTAGCTGCGTTTGATGTCTGGCTAGCCAGTTACTTTGTAACGTAACGTTAGCTGGTTACAGTCAGGGGGCATATTACTGGGCGTCTGTAACGTACGGGCAGAGACGGTCGGATCCATACGCAAAACTTTATTAAATAATCAGGCATACAAATAAACAAGGGCAATCCAATAAATCGTGGTACAAACAGGCGTAGGTCGAGGCAGGCAGCACAGGTTCAAACAGTCCAGATAACAGGCAAAGATCAAGAGTCCAGGGAAACACGGAATACTAAAACAAGGAATAATGCTCAGAGATGCACGCTTACAGTGTAACAAGACTTCGCAAAGGAACCAGGCAAAACTCAGGCTTAAGACAGGTGCACTAAACAAGATAATAAAACACAGGTGCATAAAATCAACCATAATCAGTCCAGGGTAAAACATAATGGAAACAATAAACTAGGAAGGAGTGCCTCCCAGAGGCACAAGCGGGCACTCCAGCCGCAGATCGTCACATAACCCCCCCTCTAAGGAGCGGCTTCCAGACGCTCCTAAAACGATCCAGGCGGGGGGCAGAGCGAAGGCGATTCTGGGGGAGGGACGGAGGGCCAGGCCCGTGCAGGGGAACAGGACCAGGACACAGGCAAGGCGGGCCTGGGCCGTGTAGCGTGGGCGACCAGGGCGGAGCAGGGCGTGCCGACGGCCAGGGCGGAGCAGGGTGAGGCGAAGGCCAGGGTGGAGCACGCTTGGCAGGGGTCCAGGGCGGAGCACGCTTGGCAGGGGACCAGGGCGGAGCACGCTTGGCGGCAGGGGACCAGGGCGGAGCACGCTTGGCGGCAGGGGACCAGGGCGGAGCACGCTTGGCGACAGGGGACCAGGGCGGAGCACGCTTGGTGCCAGGGGACCATATCAGCGTCGCCTCCATGGCCCTCACAGGGTACCTACTGCCCCCCCCCAAAAAATACTTGGGGAAATCCAGGGCGAGGCGCAGAGGCGGGGCCGGCAGGGCGAGGCGCAGAGGCGGGGCCGGCAGGGCGAGGCGCAGAGGCGGGGCCGGCAGGGCGAGGCGCAGAGGCGGGGCCGGCAGGGCGAGGCGCAGAGGCGGGGCCGGCAGGGCGAGGCGTCTGGGAATGCCCTCCGGAGCCTGGCGAGGCAAACGAGTCCTCCTCCTTCTCCTTCTGCGACGGCGCGTCACTGGGCTTGACTCGGTAGGCTCACTTGACTCGGTTGGCTCACTTGACTCGGTTGGCTCGGTTGGCTCGGAAGACTCACTTGACTCGGTTGGCTCGGTTGGCTCGGAAGACTCACTTGACTCGGAAGACTCACTTGACTCGGAAGACTCACTTGACTCGGAAGACTCACTTGACTCACTTGACTCGGGATTCGATTCTTTCGAGTCGGCTGGCACGTGCTCAAACTCCATTTCGGACGGCGAATCCGCTGTATCTGGATTAGCAAGTTCAACAAAACCAGTGCGGAATACGGGCTCGAGGGGTCCGATACGATGAGTGGGTTTGGCTGGATCGGTAAACTTGAAAGCCCCTCTGACGGTCATCAAGGGAGGATCGAACAGTTTAGCGTGATGAGGCTTTAGCGGCGTGCGGAATGAGTGAGAGAAATCTGCCGCACACGAACCTCCCCGGCGCAGAGACAAGAGCAGTTCCTCGGGATCCTCCTCTTCTGCGGGGAGTTCAAAAGTCTCTCTGAATAGGGCGATAAATACCTCATAAGAAGGGAACGACATCCGACCTGGTTCCCAGAGCGTGCCTGCCCACTCCAGAGCCTTTCCAGTGAGCAGTGAGCAGATGAAGGAAACGCGGTCGTTATCCGAGGTATAAAACTGCGGATGATGATTCATGTACAAGCTACACTGCTGAAGAAATCCTTCACACGCCACAGGTGAGCCATCAAACTTTTCGGGAAATGACTGACTGGAATAGTTAGATGCGCTACTCACACTGGTTTGCGGTGGAACAGGTGCAGCGGGGGCTTGGGCTAGATTAGCGGCTGTGCTTGAGCTCTGCGGAGACCAGGATTTCACGGAGCTTGCTAGTTCATCGAGGAGAAAAGTTAGTCTCGCCAGCTGAGAATGATGAGAGGCTAGCATGGAAGCTCGGGTCTTGACCACGGTGGATAGATGCGGAAAGTCTGCTGGATCCATGTTTGGCGAAGTCTTCTGTAACGTACGGGCAGAGACGGTCGGATCCATACGCAAAACTTTATTAAATAATCAGGCATACAAATAAACAAGGGCAATCCAATAAATCGTGGTACAAACAGGCGTAGGTCGAGGCAGGCAGCACAGGTTCAAACAGTCCAGATAACAGGCAAAGATCAAGAGTCCAGGGAAACACGGAATACTAAAACAAGGAATAATGCTCAGAGATGCACGCTTACAGTGTAACAAGACTTCGCAAAGGAACCAGGCAAAACTCAGGCTTAAGACAGGTGCACTAAACAAGATAATAAAACACAGGTGCATAAAATCAACCATAATCAGTCCAGGGTAAAACATAATGGAAACAATAAACTAGGAAGGAGTGCCTCCCAGAGGCACAAGCGGGTACTCCAGCCGCAGATCGTCACAGCGTCTAACTTTACTAATGTTCATACAGCTCGGACTGTTTAGCGAATCAAGTCACGAATGGGTCGAAATGAAAGCTGATAAAATTAGACTTTGATTGCTTTATGTCTTCACTGAAATTGGTAAAAAAAAAAAAAAGTCATTGACGTGTTTAAAATATTTTGATATATTTTTTGGATCCCCTGTTACCATTTAATGCAACACTTTGTTTTGTAATATATGTATATGTATATGCTATGCTATGTTTGTTTGTTACTCATTATTTAATAAAATAAATAAATAAATAAAAGGTAATAATAAAAAAATGCATTGATTGTGTAAGCTGTTACATATTATAGCTAGTAACCTTAATAGCTGCTAATAGCTCTAGTGTTCTATAGCTATAAAAAAAAAAAAAAAAACGCTAATGTGACTTTGTTTTTGTTAAGGGCAAGGTGTGCAAGGAGACATGTCCCAGGCAGTGTTCAAGCCTAACAGAAAAAAGAAAACTCCAGCTCTTCACAGAGTTTTATGCTGTCTCTTATGAGAGGCAGCAGGCTATCATTCTCTCTGGTTTGGAGCAGGTAGGCTAACTTAAGCAATTCATGACCATATCATGTCAACAGATGCAATGCATCACAATGTAAGCCCATGAAATAACCAGTGAATTGAATACTACTGTATGCCTTCAATTCACTAAGACTGCACATGTGCCTGATCACTGTAAATGTTAAATTTTGTGAGGATGGATGAAGGAGGATCGGCATCAAGTAGCCCACCAAGTGCATTAAAGACCACAGCACTTTGGTGCCCTAAAAGGCATACATGGCTTATTCATTCTCCTAACCAAAGCCTACTCACGTACTTAATGACCTTAACTTGACAGCTCTACACTACGGCTAGCCTGCTACGCTATGGTAAATGTCTTTTTACTAGCACAAGGTGAGTCGCAGACGACCACGTGGGCCTGACACTGAGATTACTAAGAGGAAGTACACCTTCAAGTACCATGTGCAACAAGGAGGCCAAAGACTTGCTGTTTGTAAACTCACATTTATGTCAGTCTTTCAACTGACCAACAGTCGCCTACAGGCAAGTTTTATATAGCCTAGCGTTCTCCGTTTGTTAACTTTTTATTACATGCATGATTTTAATTAGATACATTGTCCATAACATATTTATTTAAAGTTACTTATCTTTGAAAAGGTTATTCAAGAAAAGTTAGGCAGTCAGTCTGAGGGAACAGAGCAGATAGCTAAAGTCAGGTCTCCATTAGAGGACTTCAGAGGAAAACATAAGAACAGGTAAGTAAAAAAAAAAAAATCTTGAAGGACCTCATGCTCTCGTCCTGGTTAGGATTCAGCTCACTGTTGTTGCCCAGCCAGGAAACATATTTTTGCACTTTGAGATCGATATCAGAGATAAAGTGCTATGCAAATGTAATGTATGATTATTCTTTGTATCATTACAACATGTGGATCTTAAAGGGATACTTCAGCTCTGGAAAGATTAATGTATTTAAAATGGGTAATTTATGTAGTAGAAATGTGAAATTATTTTTGAATGGAGCCTTCTAAAAGCCAGAAAATGTATTTTTGATTTATGGGGATGAAAGACAACAACTCCCAGATTGCAATGCTAAAACGCACACATCAATCAATCACATGATTGAATGAATTGGGTGAATGATACCTTATAAATACAGTAAGCTGAGTCTTGAATACAACAAACTATTTTGTGAATCATATAGTTTGCATCAACGATACAAAGAAACCTGCATGAATGAGAAAAGGCCAGGCACATGCTTGATATTAAAAAAGGGTTTAAAAGCCACGAAAAGTACTCAGTGCGGTAAATCCTAATTTGTCTGATAAATTAAGATAACAAAAGTAACTACATTGTTTTACATATTTTATAGTGAAAAAATTCTTGTGAAATAAGATTTTGGTCACATCCCCCACTTCTAGTAGGCATGACTGTATTGCAGATCAACGAATCAGCCTGATGAATACTTCACTGAATTAACTCAACAATCCAAAGCAGCTACTGAATCAACATATGACAAATTCCTTGTCAATGCATCATAATAGAGCTATTAAGGCCATTGCACACCGAGTACGAAATTCGCATCCGAAATTTTCGCACGTTAAAAAATAAATACGATATCACGTTATGTCAATCACGCTTGCACACTGACTCCGAAACTTTCGTCCGTCATAAAAAATATCGGATCGGGTTCGATTTTCTGCGTTTTTTGCATCCGTAGCAAGCAGTTTGAATGGTGTTTTGACAATTCACAGCCACCAAATCATGAATACGAAAAAACGCACTCAGTGTGCAATGGCCTTTCGGCTGCTCTTACTTGGTGTGCCAGAAAGAAAGCACAGTCCAGTCTTTGTTCCTGGTTATTCTCATTTTTATAACCATCATTGTACATTAGAAAACAGACAAATCAATATTCTCATCTGAATATGCACATGGTTGGGCAACCACATGAGAGACAGACTGTGATGATTCGATAGTGTGGTAGGGAAAGCATCTGTTATGATAAAGGTTACGTATGCTTTGTATGCATTTTGTATGCTTTTATTTGCATTTTTTACAACAATACAACAATATTGTCTCCCATGCAACAAACACCCTGCTGACAAAGCAGACATTAAGATTAACTGAGATTGCAGCAACGTGTGTTAACTGACCATCTAACAGACAGACCACTAGTGTTACCCTCTAAATAAATAAGGGGGTATAAATTATAAACCTCCCATTACAGTTGTTGCGGAAACCTTGTGTGTTTATGAACACAGAAACATTCACAAAGTCTTGTTTTCTGCTAAATATTCCAAAGTGTAAGCCATACATTTAAGGACACTTTTGTTTGTCTTGTACAAAGTTTGATAAAGTTAAGTGTTTTGGTGTAATAATGAGAAATCCACTCCCAATGGGAAAGGATCTCAGCAACAATCTCAATGATAGCTCTGGTTGCATCAGCTCAAGTCTGTTTACCTGTTACGCCTGACTGTTTGCCTAACACCTTTGATTGTTAGGCTTCACAGCATGTTTAATGAGACTACAGATGACAAATGTCAGAGGCAAGTGCACAAGAGAGTTACATATTTTGTGTTGATTGGTCACAAGCGTTCACAGAATTATTGCATCACAAGCACAGAGACACCAGAGACCACGCTGAACTAAATTTTACACTTAAATTAGCATTGAAGGAGGAGACATCATTACAGATACAAACATTTGTGATAAGTGCTAAAAGGCTCTCTAGAGCTTAACACTGTCACATAAATAACGTGGTCAAAAAAAGTGTTAATTGGTCACAAAAGAGAGTCATCATGTCATACTGTAAGTGTGGAGAACACTGAAACTTGTTGAACTTTGACCCTTTCCTTTAAACACGTACCTTCATGATGGAGTAATTGGACAGAATTACTCAAATTACGTTTTTGTCCTTATCATCTTAAGGATAATTATAATGAATCTGTTGATTACCTATATTTCCCTACTTTTCTGCTTAGGGCTCTCAAACACACACAGCATTCACAGGGTTTACACACCTAATGACCAATCATTTGCAATGATTTGTCCAACACTTTTCTAGTTAGAATGACATGAGTGTATGTAAATTTAACAGAATCATTTTAGTTGCCAGTTGCACAGAAATTACACACAGTGATAGTTCACCCAAAAATTAAAATTCATAAGAATTTCTTAATTCTGTGGAGAACAAAATTAGATGTAGGCCTAATTAATAATTAACTTTTATCCTATAGACAAAAATGAACGACATGCAGATTAAGTATTTTGCACTCATGGCAGTGAACAGTTCTTAATGTTTCATCAGGCAACTCAAGACTCTGCTGCTCTAGTAAAATTTCCAGTATTCGAATATGAATGAATGAATGAATGAATAAGGCATTTATATATCATATATAAAAGTATTTATATAGAATATATAAGGTATATAGACCTGCTTTGATTTCGGGACACCATAGATTCAAGCCCACCTCGAATTAATCCAAGCCCACCCATCACGTTCTGCATCCACCACTGCTTGTACTGTCCCTGCTTCATATCGGAAAAACAATTGCGAGCAGGAACTGGCGAATCATGCCCATATAAGGAACGAGCTTTGTGGATCAAGGAATGAACGGAGTGGTAAGATTGTATGTTTTTCCTCCTTTTCTGACTGAACTGTGTTTCTCAGAACTCAAATGCGGAAGAAGGATCTCTTGCAAGCAGCATTGAACTGGAACTGAGATTTAGTGAAATCCTAATTCATATTAATATCCTAATTCTCGTCCTTCGGATGAGACGTTAAACCGAGGCCCTGACTCTCTGCGGTCATTAAAAATCCCATGGCACTTCTCGTAAAAGAGTAGGGGTGTAACCCCGGTGTCCTGGCCACATTCCACCCATTGGCCCCTGCCAATCATGGCCTCCTAATAATCCCCATCCACTGAATTGGCTCTATCACTCTCTCTCCTCTCCAACTATAGCTGGTGTGCGGTGAGCGCACTGGCACCGTTGTACTGTGGCTGCCGTCGCATCATCCAAGTGGATGCTGCACACTGGTGCTGGTTGAGGAGAGAACCCCTGATATGATTGTAAAGCGCTTTGGGTGTACAGAAGTACATATGAAAGCGCTATATAAATGCCTCATTCATTCATATTGAGACTGCCATTGTGAGCAGTAATTTTGATTTATTTAAAACAAAACTCTGCTGGTTTTGACATTTATATAATTATCTTTATAGTTGTTCTTGACGTGTACGGGCCTTAAACCTTAGAGCTCCCCATAAAGGCAGACTGGTGCACTAATTGATTTTGTCCACTTAAAGGTGCAGTAAGCAATTTCTGAAAAACGCTGCTGATATTTAAAAATCACCAAAACAAACAAGTTTACCCAAAAGGATCACAAATTCAGGAACACGCTACAACACAGACAGCTCTCTCCTCATGGGTGTATACACCCCTTACAGCTGATTGGCTGTGTTTTGGTGCTCGGTCCAATCCACTTTCAACATCATTTCTCAGAATTCGCTTACTGCATTTTTTAAGTTTTATATATAAAGAAAGTAATAGTACTACTTTTGATATAAAAATGACACTACTGTCATATCACTTGCATATAAAAAAAAATAATTTTATTCTACATATGGTAGGTCTCCTCTCATTGGGCAAGTTGAGATCACATGACCAGTTAAACACTGGTAACCTTAGAATAAATTAATCAGGAGTGACAAATATGCAGGAGAACAAGATCATGTAACTTAAATCTGGTTAGTCAAGCCACATGCATGCATTTTACTCTCACTTGAAGATTCCAGGTCTGTCAAATCCATGGCTGTGTCCGAAATCTCCCACTACTCACTATATAGTGGACTATATAGTGAGTTCGCCATTTTGTAGTGCTGTCCGAATGTATAGTGATGATTATTATACCCTATATAGTCCACTCAATGTATCCCAGAATGCATTTTGAAAAGTAGTGTACAACCGATGGTCATCATGCAGGGTCATCACCCTACATACCATCATGCATTGCGCTGATCGTAAAAATGGCAGATGGACGTCAAGGAGAGCAGCGCGACAATACGAATTTGCGATAGTAATGCCGTAATCAACGGCGCCGAGAGACGATGGAGTAGTGTCTGAAAGTGGTGTTTCTATTATGCTGGTGAGCTCACTATATAGTGCTCTACTCCCTACCCCATACATAGGGGTTAGGGAGTAGTGGTTTGAGTGGAGATTTCCAGCCCGTTCTCACCCCAAGGCGTCATCTAACTGACGCCTTGGGAATCATTTTGACCATGCTTCAATATCCGACGCTTTGGGCACCCTTTAGCGTCAGTTAGATGACGCGATCCTAAGGCGTCATCTAACTGACGCTTTACCCTTAGCGTCAGTTAGATGACGCCCTCCTACCCAGACCTAAACCTACCCGCGTCATTTAACTGACGCTAAGGCCGTGTGTCCACCAAAGCGTTTTTTCACGCAGCTGGCGTATATTTCCAATTGTTTTCAATGGGAACGCCGCGTTTTTTAAACGCCATGAGCGTAACGAGGCGCTGAGCGTTTTTTTCACGCTGAAGCGCTGAGCGCGCGGCGTTTTTACTGGTCGCCGAGAGTTGAAAAATGTTCAACTTTGAGTAAAACGCAGCGCTCATCACTGTCACTTTTTACCCAGCCATCCAATCACAGTGGAGGAGGGGCGGGACTAATATCACACTGACCAACTGTCACAACATTATTTCTGTACAAAGACGTCAACCAGCAGAGCTAACCGAACAAAATGGATGAAAAATACGTTTTTAGTATAAAACAAATTATCTGCGAAATCAGTTACAAGTAAACTGTGCTGTGGATATTCTGTATCATAGCAACGAATTGTCTCAACTGAAAAAACGCTCCGCTGCCAAAACGCTCTCAAGCGCCCACAGCTCGTCGTTTTCAGCAGAGCGTCTAGCGTTTTCAGCTGGCTAAAAACGCTTTGGTGGACACACGGCCTAAAGGTAAAGCGTCAGTTAGATGACGCCCTAGGATCGCGCCAACTAACTGACGCTAAAGGGTACCTAAAGCGTCGGATATTGAAGCACGGTCAAAATTGTCAGTTAGATGACGCCTTGGGGTGAGAACGCGTTGCAGCCGATTTCGGACACAGCTCATGTCTTTTTTCTTACAGACTTTTTTCTTGAGCTCTCAGAGTGAGTTGTCTCTCCACAGAACATAATAATATAATTTAAAAATGCAAAGTATAACATTTATAATCTCAGTGTTTAGTGAGGACCTGCGTAATAATTTTGATCAACCCCTTTTCATAGTTTAAAAAAAGTTTCAAGCTTTCAAGAATTTCACTTTCATTTACTGTGCAGACTCTTACCAGGAAATTCTCTTTTAAGAAAATGTGTCTCACGTTGTGTCTGTTTTTGTCTGAAATATCTGAAACTTCGTACTGAGTCAGTATGTCAAAAGGTAAGCTTTAAAAAAAATTGTTTTAATTTTAAATAGTTAAGGCTCAGTAGTGAGGAATCTTTGAAACATTGATCATTTCAGAGACTCACTGACGTAATCGAAGATAAAGTTGCAATTAGAGCTCAGCTGTAGTGTGTGGTGCTAACAAGACTTAGGTCTCTTTCCAAGGGAACACACATTGATCTAAATGTATACTTTGAATTCACTATGGATTGATTTGTAAAACATCGTGTGCCTATTTGAAAAGCTTTGAGAAGTTCTTAAAAGAGCATAATAATATTTTGTTAACATTTAGTTTGCAAAAACTAAAAATTAATATTTCTATACAGCATTTGTTTACCTTCATGTTAATTTGAACATTTACTCATACATTTTTTAATAGTGAATGCACTTTGAACTGTATTTACATTTATGTATTTAGCAAATGCTCAATTCAAAGTATAGCTTACAAATGAGGTGTGATTACTTAAAGGGGTCATCGGATGTCCATTTTCCACAAGTTGGTATGATTATTTAGGGTCTTCATGTAAAGTTTGCAGCATACTTGGTTAAAATTCCTCAATGGTTGTGTAAAACAACCCTTTTTACCGCCTCAAAAACAGCTCTGTTCACAGCGACCTGTTTCGGTGCATGTTTCTTTAAATGATAAAAAGCAACTGCTCAAGGAGTGAACAGATTTTTTTTTTATTGCATGGTGGTTGTGTCCACACACTAAAAAGACATATTTATATGCAAACACCAAATAAAAGTGAATTTTGCATCCGATGACCCCTTTAACAGACTCTAACATGATTTATAAATGCTGTACAAACACACTGCTCATTAGTTCATGTTAGGTAATGCATTAACTAATGTTAACAAATGACACCTTATTGCAGTCTTTTTTAGAAGTCTTTCCAATCATTTCAATTCAGGATTTCAAAAACTGCTTTTGTGGACTTCATTACAGGACATGGCCACACTGATCAGTTCTGTGGAGACATACATTTTTTTCTGATAGGGGCAAACCCATGGTGTAGGTGTTTGGTGGGAAATAAAATTATTGGGTATGAACAATTCCTGCCAGAGCAGTCCACTTCTGATGAAGAGGTATCACTGCAGATAGGACTTAAATGGATTACTGTTATTCAAGAGCCTCAGACTGTAATTCAGAAGTACATGGAGACATCATCTAGGTGTCCATGTATGATTTTATTTGTTCTGCAGCGTGACCATGTTTCTCAGAGGGATATGGAAACATTTGCACGTTTTCAGCAAAAATTTGGAAAGAAAATGGAGGAAAATACTGTTGTAGTTCTGGTCAATAGCGAATATATGACATCAGTAAGGCCAAACAAAGAAACAGATGATAACCTGGATAGCATTCTCTATCAATGTGGAAGGAAAGTGTGTGGTTTTAACAAAAATCTGGAGCAACATGACTTAATCGAACAACTGGTTACATGTTGCAAAAGTGTTGCAGAGCTCCAAAGGTATGACTAAACATATGAGTTTATCCAGATTAGTGTACCCATTCCAGAGAGATCATATCCATTCCTTGATCCATATTCTATAAACTGCAGATCATCATACAGGACCACATCTGTGGAAAGGGAGATCTGGAATCCACAAGAAGCAATGACACAAGAGCATATACCAGGTAACAGCAACTAAAATATCCAAGAATATAATAACAAAAACATAATCTGCATTTCTACCTGTGAAAGAAACTAAGAAAGACACTAAGAAATATCATTTTTTAAACAGATAGAGGAGAACCTTTCATGTAAAGAGTGGAGATGGTCAATTGCTGACTTGTTTGATACAAGACTATCACAAGTCTTTCTTGAAATTTCAATTACCTTGGTGACATATTTAAAGGGATAGTTCACCCAAAAATGAAAATCATGTCATCATTTACTCACACTCAAGTTGTTTCAGACCTGTATGAATTTCTTTCTTCTGCTGAACACAAAATATATTTTGTAGAATGTTGGTAACCAAAAAGTTGAACTATCCCTTTAAATCAGTTCAATACTGTAGAATTACTGTAGAATTATTTTATTTTTAATTTCTATTGTCACATGCAGCATATTATTTATATTATATTTAAGGAGGTAACCAAGCTGCCATCAAGGATAAAAACACCTTGACCATTGTGCTGCTGGGACAGACAGGAAGTGGAAAGAGCGCTACTGGAAACACCATCCTGAGAAATCATCATTTTGAATCATTTGCCAGTTCTGTGCCAGTAACACAGGTGTGCCAGATGGCAGAGGAAACTGTTTGTGGAATCAAGATCAGGGTTATAGACACCCCAGATTTCTTTGATGAAGATCTAAAAAAACAGGAAAAGCAGATAAAGAAATGCAAAGAACTTGGGCAGCCAGGGCCTGACGTGTATTTGCTGGTCATGGAACTTGGCCGTTACACAGATGGCGAGAGAGCAGTAGTTCCAAACATACAGAAAGCGTTTGGTGCAGACGTGGTAAAAGAAATCATTGTTCTGTTCACAAGCAAGGAGAAATTAAGAGGGAAAACTGTATCAGAGTATATTAAAAACACTGACACCCAACTGCAAGAGTTGATCTCAACCTGTGGGTCAAGGTGTCATGCATTTAACAATAAGGACCGCAGTGTTTCTCAGGTCGAGAGACTGTTAGAGATGATTTTAGAGATGAAGAGAAAAAATGGAAGTACAGACATTTTAGAACACTACTCATTTTCTAAAGAATCAGAGAAAAAGGACTGCAGAATCCAGTAGACACTGGCAAGTGATTCAAGTGATAGTTGTTTAAAACTGGTTTGTTATCTTTTGTTCTGTGCAAATAGTTTGATTTGAAAACATGTTTAGTTCATTTTTGCTACAATCAAATTAATATACATCGTTATGTTTGCATGTCAGTACTTTACATGTACAAATTAAGATATATATTTTTTTAAATCTCATTCATGCACTACATTTTCATTTATCAGGTATAAACAACTAAACAACAAACAGTAAAATAGACAAAGACTAAACTATTTGGACTGTGAAGCCTAATCAGATGGCATATAAAAAAAATTGTTTGCACCATTTAATCGCTGCTAGTCAGAGGTAAAAATTCAGAGAATGTGGTCCACAAGTCTACATAGCCTACTCTTTGGGATGTTTCAAGAATGCTTCAAAGTTTTTCCTGTTACAATGATGACAACATGGCATTGGTTATCTCAGTCTATATTTAACATTCCTTCTGAAAAACATTTTTTATAGTTTCTTCCTTATAGTCTCTTCCTTGTACATTCTGAAGAATTTCTTCCTGTTGAGAAACATTCTGCATAGCATCTGATCAGCACAGATAGCAAACATGGTTGTGTTTAACATTATTTGAACACTGCAAAATCCCCAGAGTTAAATTAACACTGCTCAGTGTACATCTGTGTCCACACTATAATAAAAAAACACGGAAGCAGTGTCAAAATTAATGAGGGTCAATGATTTTGTCCCCTTAAACTTTTCTTTGATCACCAAAATTACATGTTTAAAAGTTTTTTCCTCTGATTTTTTTTTCATGCCTTAAAATAGCTTAAATGTACTCCCTTGCTTCATTTAGTATACGCGGAACCATAAAAATCCACTCGCTCACACTAGATCAAAGATCCACAAGGTCAACTTTACTGTAGTAAATACAGTAAAGCTGCACAATAGCAAGTGGAAATACTGATTTAATTCAGCCATATAATATGTTTGAACCAGAAAATGATTCAGAAGATAAAGAGGAAGAGCACATTATACAGGATCGTATACAAGTCGATGTATCAGTATGGTAATGGTTTTATGTATCAGTCTCTACAATGTCGGACACATAACAGTAATTAATATGATTAGCCTTTTGTTTGAATATGTTATAAAACAGCTAATTGTGTGTTCCTAATGTTACACAAACCATGTTCCCATTCGCTATCTCATGGTGTGTTTGACAACAATGTACTGAAAACAGACGTTGTCAAAATGATCCCCATTCACATGGATCTGCGAAATTGACTAAAAAGGCTGTAATGCATGCCAGGTTGGTGAAGTCACTTTGTCAAGAAACACCTCGCAAACTCTTGTGTGTGGGGTTCCGCAGGACTCTATAATGGGACCTATTTTCCCTTTATATGCTCCCTCTAGGTTCTATTTTTGAGAAATTTGGAATTCAGTATCATCTGTATGCAGATGATTCTCAAATTTATTTATGACTGAAACATGTTAATAACTAATGATCTTTGCGACGGAAGTGAATCAATCAAAACTAACATAGCAAGACAACTTTATTCTAGAGCTGCTGTAAAGCCAAAGCGATCTCTCTTACTGTAATTTTCTATTATCACTGTAAAGCTGCTTTGAAAGATATCTATATTGTTAAAAGCGATACATACAGTAAATAAAGGTGACTTGACTTGACTTATTTGATGTCATACGTCTACAGAAGTTCTTATTGAGAATTACCAGAGGTTTAGATGTTGATCTTTTATTCAAAATATAGTTTGAGTAATTTAACACTGGAGATTTTGCTGTGAAGGGACTTTTTATTTCCTGTTGTGTTATAGAACATAGTTTAGTCATGAATCAAACTGGAAATTTAAGACCATATAGCGTGCTTTAAAAATGCACATTCCCATATCAAGTTGCTTTGTAAGGTTTTATACATGCATATAAGATAGGCCTATTAAAAATAAAAATAGTGTAGTGTAAAAATAAAAGTATTGTGGATAGTGACAATATGTATTGTGTATAGTTCACTGTAACACAGTTAGATGTTGTGGGGAGGAGGTGGGAACCGGCTAACAGTAAACCCACAATTTAATAATAAAATAAACAAATACAAAACGAAAGTAAAAGACAGCAGCCCCTCACGGATGACTGCTGTCATAATAAAACAAACACAACACAAGGCCTGGCCTGGCCTCTCTCCATCTCCACTGTCGTCGCTCCTCAGTAATCACGGCACCGGCCTCGTGCCGCTCTCTCGCTCTGCTCGCCACATTCACCCAAAATGAAAATTACTGTGTAAAACATTCAAGTTTACAGAGTTTGTGTCAGCTACTAAATTATATATATTGTTGAATACAATGTATAATTATGCAATGGGGGAATATTTGTGGGTCCAGATAGTGCCAAATGTCTTATGTTACCAGTAAAAAGTGGCCTATTATTTAAAATATATCTAGTTATTGAAGAGTGCAAGCTTATTTGTCTAATATAATTCTGTATTTTAAGCTTCAGAATCATTCTGGTGGATTACCAACACCAAGTCCATTTTCCTTTCCACCCCGAATGTAATACCAAATGTTGCATTTTAATCAACAGTACATTTTTTGTTAACCTTTTACCATATGTCTTAGAGTATCACAATAAAATCGTATTGTGGGTTCAGTTTAGTGATATATATAGAATCGTGACTTGAGGGCGCTGTTACACCCCAAATCTAATACATGTTCTAATACATCACAATTGTATACATTCAAAACACATGCAGATATCTTGTTTTCACTGTATAACAATTTTACTTGTATTTAACAGTTTTACATTTATTTACACAGTATAACTGATTCTTAACAGATGTTAAATGTTAGATAATAGTAACAAAAAAGTGCTAAATTATGTGGAAAGTTTCCAATGTGTCTTAGAAATATATAATGCAGATGTCACACATTATTATAGATTACTATAAAGAAATGTAAGCTTTAAGAAGAAAGAATTATAAAGACAGGGATACATTTATGTCTACAGTTAAAAGTAGAGTTTTTTTGTGCTGCAGTCACATTATATCTCAAATTTGAAATAGTTTATTTGACCACAACAGGAGAATTTTTAAAATAAAATCAAGGTTAAAATGAAAATGCACAATAAATGGAGGTCTTAACAACATTTGATAAAAGTATAGGATCAGGTTACAGATCGAGATCTGTTGGGTAAAAAGCTAATTCTCTCATCAAGGATCTCAAGAAAACTACCATTTATTCTTTAGAAGGTTGGCCACTTCTATTAAATTAAATGTAGGCTATACACGGTATAACATCACATAGTAAGGTGTCATATAAAACTACAGCTGAATATAAACAAAGATGTGTCTGATTTAAGTCTCTTTAGTAACCGCAAGAGCCACTATCAATAGCAAACTGTTCGTGAAGGCCTTCTATCAATATTTGCTGGAACAAAACGACTCTGTCGTCAAGAACCCCAAGAAAACTAAACTGATATTCCAGAAGCTCGGCGGCCGCTCTCTCCATGTTCTGTTGCTGAATTTTTTCTTCCGCTTCTTGAAACATTTGCTGAGTGAAACATTCTCCTCCATTTGCTGACACCATTTCATCAATTTTCTTAATTAATTGCTTCACTTGATCACGCTTCTTGTTAGTGTTATCAAACACAGTATATCTACTACCACACCTCTGGATCACTTTACGGAGTTCTGGATGGCCTGTTTTAACGTAGTCTTCTATAGATTGACCTCTGAGGTTATCTCCATGAGTGAAGACCACTACCATGAATTTTGAAGCTTCTTCTCCGAAGAGCTCTTGCAGGGCTTGGACAGATTTTTGCTCCTCAGCAGTGAAACGGCCAATTTGTAATACCAGCAGAAACACATGAGGACCTGGTGCTGAAATCTGAATACATCTTACTATTTCTCTTTTGATGAGGTCTTTCGGTTTGCTGGTATCCAAGATTCCAGGTGTGTCAATCACATAAATTTCTCTTTGGTCATAGACCATTGCTTTTTGGCACAAGTGAGTGACAGAGTTTGCAGAAGGGCTTGAGTGAAAAACCTTTCTATTAAGGATGGTGTTCCCCACAGCACTTTTTCCCACTCCAGTTTTTCCAATCATTACTATGCGAAGTGGTAGACCTATCAAAAATAGAAAAAATACATTGACAATGAAACGTACACATAAAATCAACTGATAGAGACATGCTCCCTGTGACATATTGTAGCATGTTTTATTTTAAGCCTGGTCCTAATGTATCATATCAAGGTACCTATTTGCTTTATGAAGCAAATCTATTAAAATCCTTTTGATCTACATCAAAAATTATGTCAAAAAAATTATGTAGAAGACATGACACCTATCTGACCTAAAACTTTGGTTTAAGTTATACTTACTATTGTATTTTTTATTTATTGCATATTTTAAGATTTTACTACATTTAGTCATACAATAAACAACTCTGTTTGCTTTTACAGACTATTTGACAATAGCCATTCAGTCTCCCTGTTCCCAATTCCATTTACTCAGTTCAAACTTTTTGAACATGATAAAATGTTTCAGCAGTTGTGAGCTTTCACCAGTTGAACAGAAATCTTACTAAACAACCAAAGTCAAAAGTTTTAACTGAAAACTTACTTTGCTTTTGAAAACGGAGGCACGGACACAGACACTTTTTACATTCCATTTCCTTCAGCAACAGTTTCTCTCGACAACGACTGAAACGATTTTTTGCGACGCTATTAGTACCAGATTTTTTTTGTGACGCCACTTGTTTATTTTATTTGCAAATGTACAAAGTTAGCTTTTACTTTCATTTGATCACTATTTTCCTGCTTCACCACATGCCAGAAATAGTTTCTCGCAACCTTGTGAACAGACTAGAAATTCAACATGCCAAAAGGTAAGATGTAGCCTCGAGGTTAGGGTTTTTGACCGGCTTTTCAAAATTATTACTTTCCTAATTTCTGTACATTCTGATAGTTTCTATGTTTTTACTTTGTACCTGAAATTATATTGCATTTAATTGTGAGAAAACTGGTTTAATAATTTATAGTAGAAAAGTCGGAATTTCACGAATTCCACAAAAATATTCAGCATTACAATTGTTCTCAACATCACAATAAGAGGAAATGTTTTTGAGCACCAAATCGGTATATTAAAATGATTTCTGAAGGATCATAATGACACTGTAGACTGGACTAATGATGCTGAAAATTCAGCTTTGCATCACATGAATATATTACATTTTAAAATGTATAAATAGAAAAGAGTTATTTTAAATTTTAATAATTATTTACAATATAACTGTTTTACTGTAATTTGTATATATATATATATATATTCTAACTTTTACTGTTTCATAGGGAAGAGCATGAATGTCCAGCCATTTGGAGGTGACTGCTGTCCTGCATGATCACCATGGTGCTAACAGGAAACAGTATTCTCCAGCATGACGGTTTCATGTGTGAGAGGGTTCAGGGTTGTGGGTAGAGTAGCTGATCAGATTGTCTGTATTGTCAACACTCCAGACCTTTTCCATAAACCAAGCCCAGATCCAATAGCTGACAGTATGAAGGAGATGAAACCATCAGACGCAGGTCCACTCATGTTCCTCATGATACTGCAAGACAAAACAATATCACAGGAAGAGATAGAGATAAATATGTTCACCCAATTAAACGAGAGATTTAGAAAGTGAAAAAAAAAACTCAATAGAGACCTATCAAACTGATGAGTAGAGCAAAAAGATTCTAGGGTTTATGTTTTCAGGAGCGATATGAAAAAATTTCGAAAGCTTATGGGACATATCAGTAAAAAATCAGCTTAGTCTACTTAGTATGTCCTGTCAGTGTAACTGATTTTGGTGTAAGATTTACAGCAATGACAAGTTATAATCCTACAGTGTAATGTCTATGAGTAACCAAAAGATGGCGCAATAAACATATGCAAAACAACTCTATTTCCCCTTTTTTTCAAGCGGGTTCTGGGAATATGTGAAGGAGGAGTTTGTTTCCCGATCTAAGTCCTTGCTTAGGAGTGTACCGGTCCATCAGATAAGATGGTGCAAGATTATTTAAAGATTTGTAGACCAGTTATAGAATTTTATATTAAATTCTATACTGAACAGGTAACCAATGTAGAGATCTTAAAAAAGGGGTGTAACATGATCATATGTTTTTTTTTTTGGCAGATAGAGTTGCATATCATCAGCGTAACAGTGGAAAGAAACGTTTTGTTTCCTAAAGATGGACCCCAAGGGAAGAAAATAGAGAGAAAAAAAAGAGTCGGTGCAAGAACAGACCCCTGATGTACACCACAGGTTAACTAAGGAAGAAGTCAAAATTCCTATTTTAACTGAGAAAGTTCTGTTTGTTAGGAAAGATTTGAACCAATTTAAAACCGTCCCTCTCAGACCCACATTGGACTCCAAGCGAGAGATGAGAATTGCATGATCAACAAGGAATGTGAACTTTTCTTACACATTCTTTGCTGGAGTTTCAGGAAACATACTGTAAGAAAAATAGACAGAAACTGAGTTTGGTAAAGATGTTGTTTGCATAAAATTATCGAAGGCTATTCCCAGTAACTCTACCCACCGCAGAACCTGATTTCACATCTTTGTTGATCACAACATTCCAATCAACTAATCAGATGCCCACCATTGCTCAGATATTTTATCTCTAGTAGAATTTTTTTTCTTTAGAAAGTCTCACTCTGTAGAAAATGATGGTCAAAACTTGACCTTTTAGATTACTACAGTAAGACAAACATTTTCACAAAAAAATAAACAACTGCAGTAGAGAAACAAAGCGCAGCTGTTATCTAGCATAATAGTGACTCGACGTGTTATACCAGATTTTGGACAAGCCCTTTATTCTCATGCATTTAAGACAAGTACATTTTTGCTTTCATTTATTCATGACTGTCCTTTCTAGAGTGCAAGAGACACGTTTAATGATTCTTACTCTGCTCATTATTTGTTTCTGTTAACGTGGAAAAACTCAGCATGTTACAATGTAAGTATAAGCAGCTTGTATTTTTATACATGTTAGTCTATTTTTGTACAATTGTAGTGATTTGACTTGATAGTTGCTCATATTAATTAATTTGTAATTTAAGTGCATTAATTTGATACTCAAGCTCAACTCCAACCTTGTTGCCTTGTAAAATAAAATGACAGGATTAAAGAACCCTTCTCAAATATTTATAAATGAGCAATGTATATTATGTCATCAAGGGTTATGATTTAGGAATTAAGTTAATTCCTAATCTAAAACTCAGTTTAAAACTGAATTATTCTTGTGATTTGTTATAGTGGAGTATACAAAGGTGGAGCAATCTGATGGAGGTGAGAAGATCACTATGGTGCTGCTGGGAAAGAACAGCAATGATAAGTCTATGATAGGGAACATCATACTAAAGGCAGAGCGTTTCATAGCTGGAAAAGAGACATGCACAAGAGCTGAAGAAAAACTAGGTGATCAGATGGTCTGTATCATCAACACTCCAGACCTTTTCCACAGACCAAACCAAGATCCAGAAACTGACAGTATAGAAGAGATAAAACCCCAATATCCAGGTCCACGCGCGTTTCTTTTGGTACTGCATGACAAACAGCTCTCACAGGAAGAGATTGTTATGGTCAGCCAGCTTAAAAAGAGATTTGGAGAGAAAATGGTGGAAAATACAATTGTTGTGCTAGTTAACAGTCAAGAAAAGCAATCTGGACAGCCATATGACCAAGCCGATGAGAGTCTCAAAAAACTACTAGATGAGTGTGGACAGAGAATTTGTGTTTACAACAAGAATGAAGACAAGAAAGATAATGAGCTGACCAAACAGGTTATGGAAAAATGGAAAGCTGTGCACAAGAAGCAGGCTATTGAATCAAACAAATCCACACCTGCTGATGAGCCGTAAGACATACATATATGAAAGTAGTAATTAGATAATTTTACAAAAAATGTAACATCTCTGTACAGGTATACATTCCTTTATGCCTATAATCTGACCTGTAACATCATCTCAATCCTGCAGGTTATATGAAGACATGGATACTTATGAACCAATGAAGGAAATTCCTGAAGTGTCAAGAGTGCCTGAAAACAGCAAAAGTATTGCTAACAGATTTCTTATTCATCTTACTTTTCTCTGTCATCTAAAAGAATAAGATAAAATCAACATGCTGTTTTTTCTAACCTGCCTTTCAGGTCAATCTAAAAGTTCAACACACTTTTTTTATGCAAAACAAGGTTTTGGGTGCCATTTTTTTTTCACAATGGGATTTGAAATGTTTGCACATTTGATTTTGTGGAGCTAGACGCGTTTCTGGGTCAATACATTTAGTTGTCAGATTCCGGTCTGAAAATTTAGTCCAAACTCCTAAACCTGTAAGCCTAAACCTGACATAAACTGTAAACTTGGTGAAATCTGTGTATGCAATGTTGCAAACTAATTCCAGCAACCACACATCTATTTGTTCAAGGATTGCACAAAAATGTTTGTGTGATCCGTCCTTTTTTATTATTATTGTAAGCAGCAGTAATGCAGCCTGTCATATTTTAACCAAGCAGCAACATTCTAATCTGAAAAATGAAGCCTACCCGGAAGTGCGAAAAACTGCAATACATCGAAAATCCGCTAGGGGGCAGGTCCCAAAAGGGAGTAAATGTCCATAGACCCCATGTTAAAATGTCAGTTGTCACAGCATAAATTCGTGTTTTTACAGGTTGGCTCATGGACTTTTATTGTATTTTTCGATAGGTTCCGAGTGCCTGACAACTGTGAGGGGGTGAATTTTTTTCTAACTCGTTAGTTTAGATCGTACTTAGATATAAAATCTATGACAAATAAGGGTGTGGTTAACTTTGATTGACAGCTTGATGGACAGCTGATAACGGGCTGCGCAGAGTGGAATTCCTGAAATTTGACGTCTCGGCCGTGATCTGACACAACACATCATTTATACCACCTCTGTATCCTTTCTGAAAAGATTTTCCAAGATGGCGCCACCATAGACTGTAAAAAAATATGGACGTAGTGTCCGTGACGGCACCCGTAGGTTTCTGAAGAGCATTTTTGAAGCCTAAAGTGGGCGGAGCCGGCCATCGCTATCTTGGCCTCACGTCGCCTCGCGTAGCAAAGAGGCGGGGCTTGGTTGGATCTTAGGAGCCTGGCTATCTGAAATCACGCCCACCTAGCTCGACGTGATCGAGTTAGCTTAGGCTTGGGAGCTAATGCTATATGCTACTGACACTACCAAGTCTGCGACTGCACAGGGTCTCGCGCTAAAGTGACAGTTGATGATGTAAAGCCAATTAAAAGTTCCTGTTTTTGCCCTTCGAAATATTAAAATAGTTCAAAGACATGGCTACAAGTGAGACTGTGTATCGTATCGTGATTCTGTACTATGTATTAAGCAGTAACTTAATATTATGTGTGTGTGACAGACAGTGATTTATGTGCATAACGTTACATGTCAGTCACTCCTTTTTTACAGTCTGGTCCGTCAGCGCGGCATCGCTCGTCAAGTTCGTAGAGAGTCCATTCAGTTCGTTATTCAGTCCATTTTAAATTCTGATTTTGGCCGTCTCTCAAATGGGTTAAACCATAGTTATATTAACTTACCGATGAAGCTATAAATCCGCGCTCATTCAAGGATGTGCATTTATTGCATGGACAGAGAAAGCACCGACACCTGCAGGATTTCATCTGTACATTATCAGTAATCTATCTGTTTCGTGAGAGCAGAGCAAGCCTTTATATATCTATTGACATTTTTAAATCTGAAAACTCCAACAAGCAACGAAATTGTCAGACATCCATTAGTGCATGTTCACAGAGGAACACAACTCAAATAGCGCTGGTTGTTCTCTCGAACGATACTCAACGTCAACGGCGGAATCCAAAGGCATGGGTGAAGTAATGGGTGTATTAAATTGAATGAAATAATCCCGAAAAAAAAGCACAAACACTGCAGAGATGGCAAGTCCAGCAGCTAAAATTTGCCGTCTTTTTGACGGTCTGTTAATACAATTAACCCCACAGGCCACAAGACATTATAATTATGAAATAATCCCGAAAAATCACAAACACGGCAGAAATGCTAAGATTAGTGGCTGGAATGTATTTATTTTTACGATAAATTAGCTGAGGAAACGTGACGGCTAACAGACAGCAGACACACGGCTAATGACGACTAACAACAGCAGCGGGGAATCTGCCTGTCACTCAAAAGTGGACACACCCTTAATTATGCAGAACTTTAAATATTAATCAACTAAACGGATGAGTTATAAAATAATTCACCCCCCTCACAGTTGTTATGAAGGGCAAAATTAGCTGTATAGACCAAAGCCACATAGAGAACCAGGCTGTAAACATGTTTTTTTTCTGCTGTGAAGTTGGTAATTTTAACATGGGGGAGATACAGATTTGACTCACTTCTGCAGCCAGCCTCAAGCGGCCAGTCAATGAATTGCAGTTTAACTCACTTCCGTGTTGGTTTCAAGAGAGAGACGGGGAGGTTGCCGCTTGGGCGCCACCCATACCCTCCCATAAACGGCCTCAAAACCATTCTTCGGAAAGTCTATGGGTGACGTCACAGACGCTTTGTCCATATTTTTTACAGTTTATGATCTGGCTGTTCTATTGCAGTTCACTACAATTCATTAACAGACGGCAACAGACACTTCGTCAGGCTTTGTCACCCCATCTTTGTCTGTTGCCGTCTATCAAAGCTTGTTTTCACCAGTTGAACATGCTGAATCAGCGTTCCGTTAGAATGTCTGAAAAGTGATGTGCTGTAATCTGGTGACTGTCAGCATTGGTCTGCATCGGTCTAGTGGGAATTGGCCTTAAAATTACAAGATCATGATGAAACGTGTCTGTTAAATCAGTGGTTTTCAACTGGTCTGTTCTGATAATGATAATAATAATAATAATAATAATATAATAATAATAATAATGCAACTCACCATAAAATTGTACATATGACATATAACAACAAATGCTGTCAAAAGTGCCCTCATTATTAGAAAAAATGAACTGGATTTGGTACTGTGTTGGGTCACCACTCGATGCCCAATGTAAAATCTGGGTCCTCCAGAAAAACCAGGTGAAAACCACCATGTTAAATTAGCAATAATAGGGTAGTGTATAAAAACAATTATATTCTGCTACTTTAAATTGTGAAGGATCAAGGATGTATGGTTTTCAACAATGTGCTACAGTTTTTCACAATTGCTAAGACAAATTTCTTCAAACTTTCACCCATTCTTCACCCAAATCTTCAAACTACATTCACAAAACCCCTTACTCTTTTGGCACAATCAAACAATCGTCTCAAACCCTTTCACCTGTACTCAAATCGAACAATGCTTTCAGATCATACACAGCCAGTCAATATATAAACTGTAGAGATCATTCAATAAAAACTACATTAAAAAATGGAAAACACAGCATCCAGAGCATTTAGTTATAGAAAAAAAGTTACAGACAATGTTGTCTCTTGCCAGGAAAGAAAACGACCCTCTGGTGTGCTAGATCCAGCCTTGACACCAATCCACACCTTGCTCTTCCTCATCCTCCTCATCCAGCACCTCTTACACATACTCTTCCTCCTCTCCCTCTCAGATTGTTTCCATCCATTGTTGGTATCAATATTCAGTACACCTGTGCCGGCTTATATTTTGTACAGTTGGTTTGATCACATCATTAGAAAAAAGTGTGCTGTAGTTGTGTTTAACCTTTGCTACTTGTGTTTACCGTTTTGCAATACAAGAGCATCGCTGTGCTTTAGTGAGTGAGAATGAGTTCAGAGTTTTGCACAAAAAAAAAGTGCAAATGTTTTTGCAAATGTTGTCTAACTACCTAAACTTGTTTAGGGTTTTGCAGAAAGAGTGATTTATTCAACAAATGGGTTTAGGCCTTTGAGAATTTGGTTCAGAGAATGAGGTTTAGTGTCTTAGCAATTCGTCTTTGGCTAAGCCACACCCTAGAATGTAGATTGACCAATCACAGCGCAGCCAAGAACGAGCTCCCACAGAGGTCCGACACTTTTTCACAGCGCTTCATTGACTTTAACACAGCCGTCTCATATTTTTGGTCTCGGCAGGCTATTACCGTCGTAGTTTTATCAAAAATATGGTTAAACGTTGTGTCCGGGGCATTTGTAACACAGATACGCGTTTCCCCGAGAGGTTGGACGGGGGTGTCCGTTTTTTTCCCTTCCCAAAACCAAAGTCAAATCCTGACAAGTGTCGTCTTTGGATTGAACTGGGGACGTCAGTTAAACCCCTCAATGATCAACAAGCACACCTATTTTGCTTTTAACTTTACTGTAAAGTTATACTAGTTAGACAGTTTTATGCTGTTTTAGGTTATGATTTCGGTTCCCATGCCGGTCGTTGATACGCTAGCACAAGCTGCTAATAAATACAACGTTATACTCGCATAGTCCGTTTGCTTTGTAATAACGATTATAGAAGTGAATAGAGACCTACCCAGCTTTGCATGAACAGTGTTGCTCCTTGATATTGTTAGTCCTAGCCTCCGTCTCGATTAGTAGGATATGCGGTGGTTCATTTTTTGACTGTGACCGTTATGCTTTTGCCTCTATTTGGATGCCTTGTTGTTCCTTGCGTTTCACCTGTATGTCTTGAATATAGCCTTCGAACGCATATTGCAGCCTCTTTTGCCTAGTTTTATCGGACACTTTATTTGCTGCTTTATAAAAGTTTGATCAAATTTCAGCAGGAAGAGCTGTCACAGCATAAGCCATGTTGATACCAAACCAGAGCCCAGATGTTGGCGACAGAAGTTTGTCGGACGTAGAAACAGTAACTAGGGGGGGGGGGGGGGGGGCTTAGCCAAAGGTGAATTGTGTTAACTGTAATTGTTTGAATTTATCTCAGAACAGACCATCCAGACGTTGGGAGGTGAATGCAAGATGACAGTGATCCTGCTGGGAAAGAACAGCAACGATAAGCGTCTTATAGGAAACACAATCATTGACAAAGATCATTTCCAAACAGAAACAATTACTTGTGAGAAGATTGTGGCTAGCGTTGCTGGTCAGACAGTCTGTATTATCAACACTCCAGACTGTTTTCATAAGCCAAACTCATCAGATCCAGAAGCTGACAGAATGGGGAGTTGAAGCCGTCATACACAGGTCCACGCGTGTTTCTCCTCATACTCAAGAACAAAATGGTGTCACCAAAAGTGATGGAGATGTTTACTGAACTGAAGAAGAAGCTTGGACAGAAAATGGTTGAAAACACAATTGTGCTGGTTAACGGTGAAAAAAAGTTATCTTCAAATTCAATGGTCAGACTAGATTCCTTCAAAAAAGACTACTCCATAATCCTGAATGAGTGTGGAAACAGATTGTGTGTTTACAACAGAGACATGAAGAGTAGTGAACTAAACAAAGAACTGCTAAAACACACAGAAGGCATGCAGAAGAACCAAACATCTGAATCTGACAGTGAAATGTAGGTAATACATAGTTATGATGAGCAGCAAGAATGTAATTAATTTCTATAACACTATATCAATGACTCTTTCAATTTCAGAAGGACACATGACAATATGAAGGCAACGCAAGCAGCATCAAACAAACAAGGTAAAAAAAAAACGTTTGAGTTCAACCTTTAGAAAATATCACCTGCACACTAGTAGATAATAGTTTGGTATCTATGCACTGGCTGTTTTCTAACTAATTCTAACTATACCATCAGTTAATGTGCATCAGCCAAAACCAATGACCATTGTGCTACTGGGACAGACAGGAAGTGGGAAGAGTGCAACAGGAAATACAATTCTGAAAAAGCAACATTTTGAATCACGTGCCAGTTCTGTGCCAGTAACAAAAGAGTGCCAGATGGCAGAGGAAACTGTTCTTGATATGCATATTAGGGTTATAGACACCCCAGATTTCTTCAGTGAAGACCTTAAAAACCAGGAAGAGCAGATGAAAAAGTGCAAAGAGCTCACCCAGCCAGGGCCTGACATATATTTGCTGGTTATGCAGCTCGGCCGTTTCACAGATGGCGAGAGAGAAGTTCTCCCACATCTGAAGAAAGAGTTTGGCGAGGATGTGATTTCAAAGACTGTGATTCTTTTCACTGGTAAAGAGAAGCTGAAGAACAGGACTTTAATTAATTACATCAATGGAAGTGACAAAGAACTTCAGGAACTGATCAAAATCTGTCATTCAAGATGTCATGCTTTTAACAACAATGACAAAAGCCATCATCAGGTGAAAAAACTGCTGGAGATCATTTCTGACATGCAGGGAATTATGGCCATGGCAAATCATCGCAATTATAAAAAGAAGCATAAGGAGAACAAAGACTGCAGTATCTTATAAGATATTGAACTGTGTGTGTGTGCACAGATAAATAAGCTGAATCTCACAAAACCTTACTGTGGGGACAACCTCAAAACATGATTTTTTTTTTTTCTACAAATGTAAAGATTTTATGTGGGTTAGTCTGAACAGTTATTAAAATTATGAAGGCTTTAGTTTTAAGGTTTGTTAGTATTTATGCTTCCAATCAATGTTTGTCTTATTCCAATTGCTAAATGCAATTGTAGCCTATAGCCTGTTTTTCCTATAAACTGCTAATTCTTTGAAATATTGAAGTATCAAAATAAAAACAAATAAAAAAAACCTGCATATGAGTCCATAGTTTCATCATGTATTTATATATATAATATAACACACATAGGCCTACATTTGCAATGACTCTTTTGGTCATCTTCAGAAGCTATCCAATCTAGAGGCCCTGTAACCAGCTTAATAATTAAACCACACTCCTCTGCGCGTGTTTGGCTACGCTAGTTGGGGACCAGTGGACCGATTCAGGAACGGATCGTTTAGGGCAACGCTTCTAGAAAGCATTGAACCATTGGTCTCCATTACGACCTACTTAGAATTATAACGCTTTTGGGAAAACTAGCCCAGATCAGTTTTAAGAACCGGTTCAATAAATTCACTGAAAAGATCTGACTTAAAGGGATAGCTCACCCCAAAATGAAATGTCATTTACTCACCCTCATGTTGTTCCAAACTGGTATGAGATTCTGGTAACACTTTTTTTATGGTCCCTTTTGAACAATCTGTTGACTGTTACTTTCCAACTACGTGTCAACTAACTCTCATTGGAGTATTAGTAAACTGATTAATATCTCCTAACTCTTTGTGATGCTCCCCAACAGATATTCTATTGACAATAATAAACTTTGCAAGTACTAGTCAACTTATTCTAACCCTAACCTACCAGTCTACTAATACTTTACTAACAGTTATCAGACATGTAGATGCAACGTTACTTATAGTCAAGAGAATGTGTTAAAGGGACCATCAAAATAAAGTGAGACCAAGTTTCTTCCTTCAGTTGAACAGAAGATATGTTGAAGAATGTTGGTAGCCAGACAGTTGATAGCACCGTTGGACTGTCTGGTTTCTGACATTCTTCAAATTATCTTGTGTTCAACGGAAGAAATACACTCATACATGTTTGGAACAACTTGAGAGCAAGTAATGACCAAATTTTCATTTTTGGGTGGTAAACTATCCTTTAAAGAACGATTTATTGAGCTGCATTCAAACATCCAGCATCCTGTCTTACAAATGGAAATATTTTTTTGTCTTGATTAGATGTTTATCATACTCATAAATGCTGTTTCAATATTTACTCAACAGAAAAGTGCCAATTACAATTTTAGTCAATAAATAATACTATGAAAAAAAAAGATTGTTATTAAGCTTGAGCAAACATCAAACTATGGTAAATGTTACACTGGCTCCCTCTAGTGGCCAAAAGTTCAAATTGTTCCAAACTGCAAAATTCAACGATACATCAAGCAGTGTTTATAGTCTCTAAACAGCTTAATCTTTTAAATATCAAGCATTTTGTGACAGGAGATAAACAATCACAAATCATCATTACAAAAAAGTTTTATTAATGGTTGACTGGATGAACGGTGTCCAATTAGCATATTTACAGACAATTATCTATACATTAGAATGAGCAGTTGGACAAAAACCTGAAATGGAGTAAAGAGGGACCTATTTTGAGAAAATGAGACTGAACCAAAGTCTGTATGCTACCATAAGCACTCTAGATTCAGCCCACAGTGCCTGGAAAAGCTAAGGACCAAACTACCATAGTTTACGTGCACCCATACATCTGCCAATCATATAAAATGGCTTAGGTCACAGAATTGTGAATCCATTGAACTGGAAACCACAGCAGACACCGAGTAGTAAAATTCATTTTCCCAAAACATCTATCCAAACAATTTCTGATATGCAGAATGAAATCGCACAGATGACAGCCTTTAGTCTTCTACTTGGATTTAGGAGGATTCTTCATCAATCTTGGGTGCCAGGTAGTATTTGACGTGTCCCATGTCTGCAATCTTGTACTCAACCACTGTAGGAGGAAGAGGACAATTAATCATTCAAATTCAAAATGCAATGTAATAAGCATGTGAGCATTTTTCATACCTAGTGGAATGTCTGCAGACATGCTGAGTGTGACTGTCTTGGACAGAGGAGTGGCCTTTGTGAAGAAGTTCAGGTAGTTCAATGCAAAAATAAGCTGCACTGGCTCATTCATCTCAATTGTCACCTGAGAGGAACACAGTGTTGTCAATAACCCTCATAGTGAGTACAGACTTTAGTTAGTTATGTTGTCTATGTAAAAAAAAAAAAAAAAAAAAAAAAAAAATACCGCTTCATCCTCCTTGTCGACACTGCTGGTCTGTGAAAGCTTAACGTTGCCTGTACCCAGCTCTCCGCTGGCAGAGAACTTCACGCCATCCTTGGCGCATGAGATCATGACAGCATCGCCGATCTGCGACAGATCCCTGCAGATACGGGCAAATTCACCAGAGGGCATCTTCACCACGCAACTGTATTCCTGCTCCTGAGGTAAAGAACAGAACAAAACATGACCATTGGAGAAAATGGGGGAAAACTTACACTATCATATTAGAATTAAGCATGTTTAATAAAAAGCCTTACTGGAATGCCAAGCTGCTCCACATCCAGATCCATCAGCTTCATCTCATAGTCGGACACTTTCTCCTGATCTACAAACACAGTCAGAGATCAGCACTGGCTCTCTCTAGTATAACTCGTGACTTGTTTTTATTAATAGTGAGCTATATCTAGTTTATTTTGGCTATATGTACTGGAAATTATTATTCCCAGTTTCAGATTAAAAGCATCAAAGTTCAATTTAGTCGTATGTACTTACTGAGTGTTTCAAAGACAAGCGCCAAAGAGTCTGCATTGTCTTCTGCCCTGAGCGTGATGATGTCTTCATTTCCAGCACACTTCAGAATCTTGGACATGCTAGAAAACAAGAACAATTCCTTTCAAATTAATGAAAAGGCAATTTTATTGAAACATGCTGAATAAATGTATAAAACATAAAAACGTTCTTTCTATTTGTAATGTGTAAAACACATTACAGCCACGTTGAACCATTTTAATTTTATAAAATTGTATATTGGTAGTGTACAATTCTTTTTAAGCAAGCTTTCTTTGTCTAGCTGTAAAGCCATATCGTCATTTAGCAACCCGGCTTTTTTTCCCGCCAACAAGCTTGAGCGCGCGTAAGTGACGTCACGACCAGCAGTGAGGGAAGAATACAGGAAACACTCTGCGCGCCAAATAATACTAGTACATATTTGGGACACTTTAACGACATAAACACATTCAACCTATGCATTTCAAAACTACCAATTGTGAATATGGGACACATTTTTGTTTTACATCTTGAAAATGGCGGGCTGCTGTTTGCTCGCGCAGTCAGGCATGTACAAAACATGTTCAACTTGCACTCTCTAATCGGTTATACGGCAAATAATAAAAAGAACAACAATAATTTCCGTAATTACCTGCTCAAATTGACACCCATGGCCAGGTTTCTGTCGCAGCGGTAGGAGTCGAACCCATCGCTCCGGAGTGTGAGCTGCACCAGAGACACATGAGAGGAGTCCATGCTCTGCAGAGAGATGCCCGAGGAGCTGACATCCCAGCAGGCTTCGGTGATGAGGTCTTTCAGAGCCTCCAGAACCTTCTTAAGGATTGATCCTTGAACGAGACGTGCCTCAAACATTCTGCTAATTTCTTATGGGAGAAAGAAAAATAGTTATCTAACGTTAAATCCAGTTATGACACAAGCGCGGCCTGGTGTTCTGCTTGTCTTCAAGTGCAGGAACGCTGTACTAGCAGTCTATCAAAGTGTTTTAACGGTAGCAGGTACAAGTCCAAAGACTGTAAAACAAACACAGACTGTCCCGTCTTCTCTGGAGGCTCTGAATGTAACTGCGCGCGCTTTTGCTGGAACTTTGATAAACTGACCCTCTCTTGCCTTCGTCATTTCCTCTGACGCTTGACTCCTCCTGGAACACGGACGGAACTGCGGCCTTTGACCACAAGAGGGCGTCATTTCATACGCATTTGATGTGTTTGAGTCTTCTTTTACTGTCTATGGTTTGAGTGAGCTCCTCTCTTGTCAAACCAGTGACTCTTGAAATGAACTGTTGTTGTTGTTTTTTAGAATGTTTAATGACTGATAGGAAATTTGTAGACAGAATTTAAGAACTAAGAATTTAAGACTTACATAAAATAAATAAAAAATCCTACAAATAACGAGTATAACATGAACATGTGGGTGCATGTGTAACATTTAGGCCCGATTAATTTATTTATTTATTTAGTTAACATCTGAATTTAATCCACCCGCAGTGTGATAAATGAATTATTAAAAGTATTATATTATATATAAAAATACGCATAATCTGTCAAAAATGATTGAATCTTGAAAACACTGAAATGTGAATTGCAGCTATTGGCCACAAGAGGGCGCCCATTCTAAAGTCAATTATTCATTTGAACCAAATTGTTTGCCTTGCAGTTCTCCTTTGCTGTGTTTTTGCAGTAAAGAGATATAAGATGTTGAGATGTTAGATGTAACGTTTGTTTGTGTTGTTGATCTTAGAAAACCACAAACTAACGTATGGAATAGAAAAAAAAATTAGGCTACTTGTGTCTGCTGTTTCACAGACCAGAGGCCCGTTTTAAGAAGGAGGTAAGGTTCAACCAACTCTGAGTTAAAACTTGAACTCTGAACTAACTAAATCTAGCTGTTCTGAAACCGGAAGCTCAAGTTTCCCATCTTAGGGTAAGTCAACTCAATCAACTCTGAGTATGTTGAGTTAATCTACTATGAAAAGCTGATCAGTGGAGCTCCAAAATTACGATTCACCATGGCAATAGCACCCGACAAAAAGGCGTCCGCATACTTCCGAGTCAATGCATAAGTTTAATTCTAATCACTGTTTTAATAGCAAAGGTGAAAACTGGCACGGTAAGTTATTGAGCTAATATTCATTTTTGTAGCAGCTTTTGCCACACTCTAGCCTAATACTCTTTTCACACAGCCTAATACTACATTTCTTAATTATGGTAATGAAATTAACATTTGACTTCTACTTAGCCAACAGCAAGAGGCTCGCAATCGCAAAATGGGGGGAGGGCCTGCACCACCACTGACAGATGAAAAGGAGATTGTGAATAACTTGTTTATTTAACAGCTGTGGTGAAGGTTATACGCCATATCTCGGACTACTCTTCTGTCTGGCATCCTTCGAATCCATTCAGTAATCGCTTTCGGTTCCGGAAGGTGCGATGATGGGAATATGTGTTTTCAATGCATCCATCCACAGGAAATCCTAAACGACATCCTAATTATTAGGTTGCTTTCAGAGGTCGTAGCAAGATGTTATCAAGTGAACGTCATTTATCTAATTAGCCTCATTTAAAGCGGTTTCTACAGCACTAACCTGCAATCCTGTGAAACCCCTCTTTGATGGCTCTCACGGGTTTGTGCCCAGGAAACAAACAACACAAAAACTCAAAAAAGAGCATGAGAGCGAGGCACACTTTCCTTATCGCTCTTTATTCAGCAGCCATATAATGTGCTCGAGCAGATCCCGATGTTATAAAACTACCATTTAAAAATGGTATTGCTCAAATAAATACGCATGTGGATAGGACTACAAAAAAAAAATCCTCTCCCGACATAAATGTAACTCCCTGAATGAATGCTGCCTCCTCATTTACAGGATCCTGTATAATGACATGCCATTTTTGTCCCTTTAACAGTCTGCATGATGGAAATATGCACAAAAAAGTAATGTAGGCCTACCTGCACTGCAAAAAAGTTTAATTTAAGTGCATTTTTCTTATTTTGCAATTATCTGCCAATGGGGTAAGAAGTATTTTTGCAGCGTGAATTAATGAATGAAGTATTTAAACAACGCTTACGCTTTAAAAAGGGGAAGGAGACTAAAAGAAACTCTGGTTTTACCGCAGAAAACCTTCTTCCGTCCAGGTTAGGTTCACAGAGTAAGTTACCATGGTAACTGACTCGAAATATAAGTTACCTCTCTTTCAGAAACAGCCTTGACTTACCCTGCTTTCACGGGTTTGACATAGGCCTCCCATTCTGAAACGGATAGTTTCCCTCATTTCAGGGTTAACATACTCAAGAGTTTTCACTTAACCTCCTTTAGGCCTACCAGACTAAAATGCATGTTTGAGCTGTTGTAACTATATAACTGAAAGCAACTTGCACTGACATATCTTATTATGTCAGTGTTATTGGCGGTGTTGTAGGCCATGGAATCATAAAAGTGCATATACTGTATAATAATTCTTTAAAAACGACTGTGGGACATGTCAGGACAGCTTTCCTTTTGCAGTTTTCTGCATGAATAACTGGAAGCAATCTATCGCATGACCTCAAATTGTGTATAAACATTCCTCCATAGCATGTTCGAACAAATACAGAGTAGGAGATATTAGAGCATCGTTTCAGGTTTGCATGATAATGTTTGTGGAATGGGATCAAATGGTGACTCATGCACTGAAACACATGAGGCTTCATACTTACATACTTCATGACTTACAGTGTTTGCACGAACCCGACAGTAGTTCACTCACTCTGCCGTGTTTGCAGGCAGAATCCTCAACCGCAGGGCTGGTTCCTAGTGTGGGAGTCTCATGTTCCCACTTTAGCCCCAAAACTCTTAAACCCACCCAGCTGAAGTGGGGTGGAATTTCCCAATGCAACTGTAAACAACTGTAGAGCAGTCTGATTTAAAAGCCCCTATCGTGACTGCCAAGTTTCCTGTAAAGATTGAGATACCACCACTGCAGAGTTGACCTAAAACCCATTTCTGAGTCACTCTGAGGCCTCAAGACTTTGACTTTGTGTTTCCCAAGAGACACTCCACAGCTAGATCTCTGTTTATTCAAACATCCGCTTGGCTATTCTTCTCTGCATTAAATTATAGCTGTAGCTCCATCTTTTTTTTCTCTGAGAACTTGGAAGAGGGGCAGGATATATGGAACTGAACTTCAACAATACTGAACGAACAGGAAGGAAGCGGAGGCCGATCTTTCTTTTCGGCTTGCAGTCCCAAGAGACACACTAACACAAGCATGCAGGCATACGCAGACCACAACGACACTTTCAACAGCATAAACAACTGTCTCAGCACTCGTCCTCAAATGCTAACTTTAAAAAATTGGTAACACTTTATTTTACAGTGTCCTTGTTACATGTACATACTGTAGTAATAACAGTAAATTATGCATAATGACATGCAACTAACCCTAGACCAAACTCTAACCCTAATTATATAGTAAGTACATGTTGTTAATTAATAATCCTCATTACTTAAATGTAGTTACACTGTAACAAGGACACCTTAAAATAAAGTGTAACCGAAATAATACTAAATGACCAGTTTATTGTTTATCTTACCATAATGCATGGAGATATGTATTTATTGTCAATCAGGAGAGAAAAATAAATATTGTTTTACTGAGGATGGATGCGTGTGCGACGCAGGAAAACACAATAGCACTTACAGTACAAAGCACAGAGAATTGAAATCAAAATACATACAATTATATTTTTTTAAGTAATTGGGTGGAAGTTGTGAGACAAAACTTTATTTAAATATGATGCATCAGAAAATTAGCTTTTCTTTTTAAAAATAAAACAAAATAGTAAAATACAATAAAATAAAATAATGCAAAAATAATTTGATGAAAGTTATGCAAAAACTGATGATGCATCTGGAAATGCATTGTTAAATATGCTTATATCCTTTATGCAAGTTTTGAAAAGAAAGAGTGGGGAAAAAGTAGGGCACATCTGGTTTTACTCACAAATCTTTTTATGCTGACATATGCACAGTCACATGGAGGGGATTAAAATGTTTTGGATAAATACCAGGTTATTCTATGTGTGCAATAAAGTTTCTTATACAAGATTTCATAGGACCAATCTAGAAGGGGCTTTCTCCAAAAATAAACAGTCCTTGGGCTCTTGGTTTCCTGGCGGTAGGTCTGACGTCATGGTGAAGGAAAGCAGAGGGGACGTGCAACTCCAGCCAACTTTCGGCAGGATCAAGCCTGAGACAAGAGCCGCCCCCTCAGCTCCCCCTATCCTGTCTCACAGTCAACAGGAAAGACCGGGCCAGAGCTCTGAGAGAGCAGGCAGGGAAGAGACCAAGACGAGAACAGCACTGAAGACCACAGAGAACAGACTAGATGTCCAACAATCTTCCCACACAGGACAAAATGGACAAGCAAAAGCTGAGGGCTGAACTCAGTCCTCGAGTGTCCAAGAGCTCTGCGCAGCGGCTGAGCAGGGACCTCACGTGCTCCATCTGCCTGGACCTGTTCAAGCACCCGGTTTCCCTGCCCTGCGACCACACTTTCTGCGAGGCCTGTATTTCCAGTTACTGGAGCGGCCCTCGCGGCAAAGGCCAATGCGGGTCTGGTTCCTGTCCTCAATGCCGGAAAGTCTTCCCTGGCCAGAGCTACCGACCCAACCGCATTGTAGCCAACATCGTGGAGAGCTACTGTCAGGGGATCGAGGAAAGTGGGGGTCGGCTGAGCGGGTTGACGGCAGACCCGGTTCCTAAAACCCCACTTTGCAACCCGACACAGAGAAGAGCTGAAACTCTATTGTGAGGAAGACCAGGAGCTGGTGTGTCTGGTGTGCGGGATCTCTCAGGACCACCGGGCTCATACGCTGGTGTGCGTGCAAGATGCACAGAAGAGATATCGGGTAAGAATCAAAGACAATTTGTCTCTTATTTTGTAACCTCTTCAGCTCAGCAGAAAAAAAGGTCATTGTTTTTGTGTTGAATAGGCTTCTCTAACCACTTCTGCAACTGCCCTTCAAAAAGAGCTCAACACTGCTCTAGAGTGTGAGAGAGAGACTGAAGAGGAGGTGAAGAAACTGAAGGCAAGAAGAAACTAACTCCTGCCACACAATCTCATGCACACTCTTCAATACTCATACTTTTACTTGCCCATAATAAGCCTGTACCTAATCTAAATTCTTGATGCTTTCCAGTTAATAAGTAGTAGGTTCAAATAAACACATTCAAAGTTACTTTCTTAAAAGGATAGTTCACACAAAATGACAAGTCTGCCATCATTTACTCACCTTCACGTCATTCCAAACACAAAAGATGATAATTTGAAGATGCAGTATTTCAACTGTTTTTGTCCATATTTGCCATCAAAACAACATTGCATCCTATTGACTTTCATTGTAAGGACCAACAACACTGAAACATTTTTATTAAAGAAATATTTTTATTTTTATTTATGCAGAAGCAAGACATACAGTTTTTGTATTGGGTTTGTTCTTTATTGCCATTGATGGTTCCATGAAAAACCTTTAATATCCATGGTACCTTTCATTGCACAAAAGGTTCTTTGGAAAATAGTTCTTCAGATACAATGTTCTTCACACTAAGGAAAAAAAAATTATTTGGACCAAATAGTTGACGATGACTTCCCTTGTACTCTATGTCAACTGTTTGGTCAACTGTTCAGCAGATAGTGAGTAAATGATGACAGATTTTCATTTTAGGGTGAACTATCCCTTTAAGACCTACCAAAACTTACAGGGAAAATGGAAGAAAAACAATTCTGGCTCCATAACATTCCCACTTTTCATGATCCAGTCAATTTCAAAACATTCAATACATCTTCAATCAATTCTCTTAAATGTTTCACGCAAGCTTGAGTTGCAAATGCAAGACACCGTACATGTTGATTCCACCTCTGAGGGAAAACATTACCTCAAATGTGACTTTGTGAACGCAGGAGCACACTGCAGATCTGAAGCAGAGAATCGAGGCGCAGTTCAGCGAGCTCCACCAGTTCCTGTACCAGGAAGAGAAACTCCTGCAGGTGAAGCTGAAGACAGAGGAGCGTCGGGAGCTGATAAGGCTGGACGAGCACAAGGCCCTGCTCAGTGTGGAGATATCCCGTCTGCGCAGAGCTATGCATGATATCGAGGACAAACTCAGCGAACAAGATCCTTACACGTTACTCAGGGTGAGTGAACAGTCAGCCACACGTTCACACTCACAGATATTTGCAGCACCAAATACATTTATTTCCAATGAGAGGTGGTGATGATTAAACTAAATTGGGGTGTGCCATACGGTTGGCAATTGGTGTGCAGATAGTGAAGCGTGTGTGTGATGCGCTGCCAGATACAGTTGGATTGGATCCTGCAGTGGAGTGGAATCCCCTGCTGTCAGTGATTCTCTGTGTAAACGACCGTTTAAAGTTAGGCAATGTTAATTGCATAATACAAAATAAATTGATTCTTGAGATCCATGTTTTAATAGTTGTATATATTATTAGCCTACTTTTTTATATACAGTCAAATAGTTTAATTATAGTATTATAATCATATAATAGTAATATAATTAAATATGTATTTCATATTTAAATGTAAGCAACTACCCAGAACACCCTAGCAACCGCCTAGCAACACCATAACAACCAACCAGAATACCCTAGCAACCACCTGAACAGCCTGAATAAGCCATCTCAGCACCAGAACATCGTACAGTACTTACATGTTTTCTGGCTCGTATGCAATCATGTACCACATTCTAGCAACCGAGTGGCGAGTTTTGCCACTGCAAGCACCATTCACATTTTCTTCTGGAAATGTACATTCTAGTTTATATTATAATTATATTTACATATATATTCTTTACATTAATATTTTACATAAAAATAAATATTAAACATTTTCATTTTTTCCTTTGTGTATATGTATATATACAATATACATATATATAATACTAAATACGAGTAAACCATTTAAAAATATTAAATAATATATGTAACATACATTAAAAATGCATATATATGTTACATGATAATAGTTAACGGTTACAAAAAGCTTTGTGGAACATCACTTGGGTTGGGGTCAACACAGGAAACAATCTAATGATCTCATCCTTGCAATAGGAAGATAATGCCATTAGTGCAGCACAAGGGGATTTTCCAGAGTCGCAGATGTAGCTTAGTTTCAAACACTGATCTCATGTGGAAAACGTCTGCCCCTGCCTCTCGAACTGAGCCAATTTCATCAATCTCCCTTTTCCTGTCTTTTTTGCAGAGTATAAAGGGCCTGCTTCAAAGGTGAGCGACCTCTATGGATCTGTTACATTTAATGTGTTCACTAATATTTTCATGAGGAAGTGCATGAATTGTTTTTGTGTCTGGGCTTTTGTTGTTTCAAGCAGGCAGCCACCGAAGTTCGAGAGGCAGGCACTGACACCACCCAGCCTGTGTGAGGGCCGCTTCGCCGGGCCCCTGCAGTACAGAGTGTGGAAGTCACTGAAAGGGAGCATCTATCCAGGTTTGGGAATGATCCTAAATAAATAAATAAAAAATGCATTTTCACATAGTATTATTATTATACATTTTATTTATGGACGCCTTACATGACACTCAAGGAAACCTTAGAAACACAATAAAACTATCAACATTAAACAACAAATAATAATTATTACAGCCTGTTTAGAACTGGATACAAGCATAAAAGCAATCACATTAAAGCCTACCTAAAAGATGGGTCTTAAGGCGAGATTTAAAAAAAGATGACTTTTACTGTTTCGCACATCCTGTGGCAATGGCAATGGCAACAAGTTCAATAAATAAGGAGCTGCATTACTAAAGGCTTGTGGCCCTTATAAAAGTTGAGCGAGTTCGAGGGAGAACAAGAGTGAGTGCAGAAGATGATCTTAAAGTACGAGTAGGAGTGTAGATATGAGGAAGGTCAGATAAGAATTATTAAGGCAAGATTATTGAGTGCCTTGTAAATAAGAAGACGGATTTTAAAATCAATATGATATTTAACAGGGAGCCAATGCAAGTGTAATATGGGAGTAATGTGTTCAGTTAGAAGAGTTCTGCAAATAATTCTAGCAGCTGTAGTTCTTATAATTCTGTAGCTGGAGTTTGTTGAAAAACTTTGAAGGCAGGCCAAAAAAATGAAAACAAAAAAGCGTTACAGTAATCAATACAGGAAGTGACTAAAGCATGAATAAGAATGGCAGTGCTCTTTACTGAGAGAACTGGACGAAGTCGATTAATTTGACCTATGTGGAAATTGCAGAGCGAATGACACTGAGACATGTGCTCGAATGATAAAGTACTGTCAAAGATGACACGCAGACTTTTAACCTGATTAGAAACAGACACCATAAATCAAATTATCAATATTCACAGATGAACATTTAGATTTGTCCAGATTGATTTAACCAATAAGAAGAATTTCCTTTTTACTTCTAAGTTTAACATGTTTTGATGTAAACCAGGTAGGTAAAGTTGGGTGTCATGAGCATAGCAGAATTTAATACAAAATTTCCTAAAAATTACCAAGGGGTAAAAGATAAATAATAAATAAAAAAGGACCCAAAACTGAGCCCTGTGGAACACCAGTGTTGATGTAATAAGGCTTTGATCTAAACTGCTTCAACTTTACAAATCGAGTACGACCTGTAACATAAGATATAAACCAAGTCAAGGGGGCACCAATGATTCCAAAAGACTACAATATAGAATCAGTAATCACAGCTAAGACTTATTTGATTTCATTTAACCGATTACTATATCATGAACTAACATTTCTCTATTACATTGTTCTAGTTCCCTCAGCCATCACATTTAACTCCAAAACAGCCAACCCCTGGCTCAGTCTTACATCTTCGCTCACCTGTGTGCGCTACCAGACCTTCAACATCACGGTGCAGGACAACCCACAGCGCTTCAATGCCGCCCTGTCTCTCATGGGCAGTCAAGGGTTCACTAAAGGTCGCCACTACTGGGAGGTGGAGGTGTACAGCAGCACCGTGTGGACCGTAGGAGTCGCTCGTGAATCCGTCACAAGAAAAGGCGTCATCAATACCATGCCTGCCAACGGCTTCTGGACGCTCTCACTGTCGTATGGAGTTCAATACATGGCTGGGACGTCTCCACCAACATTACTGGCCTTGGAAGACCCACTGGCGAGAATCGGCGTGTATCTGGACTATAAAAGAGGGCTGGTGTCCTTCTACAATGCTGAGAACATGACACACCTCTACACCTTCAAGGACAACTTCACTGAGACCCTCTACCCTTATTTTAACCTGGGGTTCCTGGATAAAGTGCATGAAAATGAACCTCTTAAGGTGTTCCTACCTAAAATCTGAAATTTAGGTTTTAATATTAATATTTTATATGCTTTATTATTTTAGATTTCATAATATTCATATTTCTTTTCTATATATAAACACTAGGCTGGACCTGGATATTTTAAGTTTTTTTAAATAAGTATATATTGTTTAAAGGTAAGCGAATTACAATTTCCACTATATTAAATATATAATATATATATATATATATATATATATATATTTTTTTTTTTTTTTTTTAAATGACACCATATTTTGCAAAAGCATTTATGTCAACATTACAGTGGGTTAGTGGGTGCACATGTAAAATGAAACCAAATCTTTAAAAAATGGTTATAAACCATGCTCATAGCCCTCTCTAACTTTAATGCTGCTGTAAGCTATTCTATTTTGGACTAGCAAGCATAAGATACCCTGACATATATAACTGCCTTTGTATATACACATTTTCTGTGATATTCTAGATTTTATAAACAAATGGTGAGTGAAGATTTGGCTGGTCAGGATAGTCCAGTCAGCTCCTGCTGGTAGATGCAGTAACTACACCCATCTGAGAAAAAAAAAGCAATTTTCTCCATCGACATTCATTTGAAATGATCTGTATATTTTGACTAAAAACTTTTTTTGCAAGCAATATATCTTCAAAATGATTTCAGTATATTACAGTATCTATTTAATCAGTCACATTATTTTCTGAAGGACATTAAAAGCTTGAAAATGGACTATTAAAAAATAGCTATTTCCCCTCTCTGCAGCCTCAATGCTGTAAACAGCAAGAGTCAGTGCAGGTTAGTGTAGCCACTGCAAATACCACTTATATCAGCTTAAAACTAGGCTTCTATGCATAAAGAAACATGGTCCTACATATCCTGCTGAGAAAAGGAGACTATACAGATGTGATAAATAAATAAATCACATTAGGCTATACAATTGTAGGATAATGTCAAAAAATCTATAAGCCTAATGATTAAAAAAAATGTAATACAAACATGTACAATCTCTGGAAGAAATTAATTAAAAACCAACAACAAAGTGTGTTGCTTCATTTTTACTGTCTGGTAAACATGCAACAAATTATTTCCCACCACGTTTATACGATAAATGCAGTTGCCTTTTCTAACCACAAGAAGGTGTAACTGTACTCTTGTTACTTAAAGCCAGGGGTGTCCAAACTTTATCCGTCCTGCAGAGTTTAGCTCCAACTTGACCTGCCTGTAAGTTTCTAGTATGCCTATTAAGAGCTTCATTAGCTGTTAATTGGGATTTGAGCTAAATTTTGCAGGACAAGGAGCAGGATTGGACACCCCAGCGTTAAGCCTACACAGAAAGGGAAAGTATAGTATCCATGCTGACTCTGTCTAGTTTTCTAGGAACAGCAATTATACATAATTAGGCCTACGCTAAAGCTCTTGATTTCCACCTTTACAATCATTAGTCACAATGACTTAAAAAACAAGTGGCATGAGTCATAAAGTCCTTTAAACTTATAATGAAAATTGATCTGGCTTTATTTTGCCCTGTGGGGCCTACTTGGACAACTCAAGAATTAGCTATATTTAAGGTTATAAATGTGGTAATAAAAAAAATGTAATTACAGGGTGAAGAACTCGAAGTGTGGCATACGGCGTTAAATAATCAGCATATACACATCAGTTTGAAAAGAATGAGAAGAAATTTCTAAAACCAGACATTGTTTTTAGTTCCGGATCTGGATGATGATACAAACACAGCATTCCAGCTGATATGAAGTTAGCCTAGTTTATAAGTAAATTACTGTGTAGCACACAGAAAAACAGAAATTGCTGTTGTGAGAGTCATGACTACGAGGAACTATCTTCCAATGGAAGCAAAGCATTTAATGAGGTTTACTGAAAAAAATTCTAAAATAAAATTATTCACAATTCAAAATTGTCATTAATATTTTTATTATGTATTAAATGTCCCATAAATGCAACAAATGCACTTGAGGCTGTGCTATATTGAGCATGGAATTGCCTTTTTCTACAGTAGTTTTTTTTTTTTTTTTTTTGAAGTCTATGGGCCTGACAAGCTGCAAAGTACTTTGCACACTACTAAGGTTTTTTTTTTTTTTTTTTTTTTTTTTTGCCAAGTTGGCTCACTGCAGACAGGCTATAATAGTTAAAAACTTAGCCTGGTTTCAAAATGATGATTAGTAAAGTTTAACTCATACATTACTCACTGATAATCCTAGCTCATTTTATACACAAAGGCAAAAGAGCAATAAAAACCTTTAGTCATCTCAAATTGTTTATTAGTCACATTAACATTGTCTTACAGTTCATTGGTTCAGATCGACAATTTAAAATGCCAAACAATTTAAGTCTAAGAGAAGGCTCTCAAGCCGAAACGTGTTGGTATTCTTTGTTACACAAGTGTTGCTGAATTATATGGATCCTTCTTCATTGTTGCTTTACTTTATTCCTTGCCACTTGTGAGTGGGTAAAGTTGCACTAGACCAGGGTATATGCAGGAATCTTGAAGTTAATTTTAATACCTTTTCAAGACTTTGTCAAGACCTTCTCAATATTTTTTAATACCTCACCGCCACTTCAAGCTGTAACCATTTACATCAGTGATACTTTTAACTTAACAGTTTTAGTTTGTTGTAATACACGTGATTTTTTTTTCCCGCCCTGGGGAAATCCCGCCCAGCAAACCGATTTCATTGGTTTAGGTTACAGTGACGGGTAGGTTTAGGGATCAGTGTTTGGTGTAGGCAATCAGTACAGTGATTGACATGACAGAGAGGCAATTTACGAACGCACCCAAAATAGCCTAGTTTTTTATGTAGCTGTTCGTTTTTCTAATAAAAATGACTAAATTCACACACTTTTACAATGTTTTTGGGACTCAAACTGTTGGACAGCTAATTCAGAAAAAATACTTTCAAAATTTAAGACTTTATAAACCCGTGGTAAGACTTTTTAATACTTTTTAAGGGTCTTAATTTTCCCAAAATTGATTTATCACCTTTTAATACTTTTCAAGACCCTGCGGATACCCTGTAGACCTATTTCTACTATAATTTAAGTTTAGAAGTCTGAATAATCATGTGCAAGTCTCATGTAAGGAATAGTGATAGAATTTCTTTTTGGGTTACAAAAAAATATAATCCTTGTAAGTATGATTGAATGATATTTTATAAATTTCCAAACTCAATTACCCAGATGTGTGGCAATAAAAAGGTGTGATTTTATTTTTATAATAAAAGAAACATCTAAAAGTCTTTAAGACGCTAGCCTTTGAGGAATGGAAGAGATCTCTGGGAGGCTAAAGTGCATCAGGGGCATTATGAATTCAATTCATCCTTCCTCCTTGACTTGCAGTCAACAAAGCTCTTCATACTAATAATATCTGCCAGTCTGATGTTCCATTTCCTGCAGAGTTTTCAATGGATCCTTTGAAGTACGACAAAAAAAATGTTGTCATATCCCTACATCAAGATTGTCATCTCTGCTTTTTATAGCTTAAAGGCTACATATGGGGTTGGTACCATTAGGACTTCCTCTTTGCATTCTGGAGGGGAGGGAGCAAGAGGCCTCAGGTGGCTTCAACAATACAGGGGCACAGGAGCTCTTCTGTCATGAAGAACTCACTTACTAGAGTGCAGGGTGTCCTGGAACTTGGTGCTTGTGTACCGAACATGGAAACCTTTCTTGTTGATGGTGTCGTCCGAGTGAAATTTGATGACAATGGCATCACCAGCTGAATAGATCTCCTCTGGTGGCTATAAAGGATCAAATTGAGACATAAATGTATAGATGTGTGTGCTTATGCTGGCTTAACAAAAATCTCAAGCTTACCCCAGACCCACAGTAGCGTCCCAGCCTGGGCACTTTGACATCAGCGCCATCAAACAGCTCCATGTAATCATAGCCACAGTCAGCTTCCTCCTCAATCTCAAAAGTGTGGAAGATGAGCTCCACCCCATAGCCCTTCTCCGCTGAGATCACCCACTGGCAGTCTGAAGCTCCGGGATAGTTGTTGTCACCAAACTGAGCGTGGGAATACAGATCCTTGGTCTTTATCTCCGCCTTCAGACTACCGCCACATTCTGAGAACAAGGACGATTATCGGTAGCCAAAATCAAACGTTCATGGAGAACCTCAGGACCACTCAGAGAAAGAAATACCTGCTGAATGAGAGACCTTAAAACCCCTTTTCTGTACCGAGTTATCCGAGGAGAACCGCAGGAACATAGTGTTACCACTGGAAATGACTGGCGATGGCTTTTTGCTCCCACAAAAGCGTCCAAAACTGGTCGCTCTGCCATTTTGGCCGTCATATATCTCCAAGTGGTCGTATGTACACTCCAGATGAGCCTCCATATCAATTTCTTCAAAAGCCTATGGGGGAGAATACAATTCGGATTAATCGCCACACAAACAGAGCTGGTGGAATGGTTTACTAGTGTTTACTGTATCTTTAACCACTCATTTTGTCAGGCCGAATGATGCAAGTACAAGTTTAATGCGGTGGCCTGGGGTGGTGGATAGGGTCCATGTGCAGGCCTTCTTGCTGGGGTATTTATCAGGCCAGTTTGGACTTGTGATGATACCGGACACACTGGTAATGGCTTGATCACAGCCCACTAAAAACACAAAACCAGGACATAGATGATTGTTGTGAATCCTCAACTAAGGAAAGGATGCATATAAAATATTTTCTGTAAGCTTAATGTCATTATATCTTGTTTGAATAGTTAGAAGTACTGAAAATTGTAGTTAGCAACGTAATCTGTTACATTACACGTTTTTGGTAATATAATCAAACTACTCTTTGATTACTTTTAGATTACTTTCAACCTTACTTTTTGCCATAACTTGTTTATCAGATGGAATGGAAATTATTTTATTTGAAACAGGGACAATGCACAAATAAACATTAAACAAGAGAATATTTAAAATTATTTTAAAATAATAATTTCACCGGATTATGGATAGAGTGATGTCCATCGTAATTACAGATATACAGGTTAGCGAAACAGAAACAGGGGTAGATAGATTTGAAATGGATAATCTTGAACTATAGTGATATAACAATACAAAGAGAAAAACAACTGTTGAAAATTTGACAACAACAAAATGAAGTGCATTAAAAATGAAGATAATTAATAAATGAAAAAAAATATTAAATTTTTTACACAAAAATATATTATATGCATGTATATATATGTATATGTATATATATTTGTTATTGTAAGAGGTTAGCGACCCCTAGCGGCAATTTTCTTTTACATATTTCCATTTGCTTTTTGTAAACTCTTTAAACTTGAAGTTACGATTACCTCTTAAAGCTACAATGTTTTTTTTGTTTACTCAGGGCAGCCTTGGAGCAATAACAAAACACATTAGCAAAAAACATTAATCTCTGCATCTGTATGAGTTCAAAGAGATAACAGAGCTTTGAAGTACTTAATTTTATCCAGTTTATGCCAAATGAATGCCTCCAGCCAAATGAATGCCTCTTATACAAGAATGATTGGTAACGTGATGTAAAGACGAACCTTCTTTGCAGTCATGTTTATTGGTGTGCAACACAAAGCCGCTGCGACACTGACAGCTGTAGCTCCCAAACGTGTTAACACACTCATGCTGGCAACCTCCATTCTCCCTAGAACACTCATCCATGTCTGCCAGAGAAAAAGAGGAACTGTAGTTTATTCTATAGATTGTTGATTGACACAATAGCAACCAATTATGTAAATAACAGTGAAAGATGAGTCTACAACATTCATGAAGGCTATTAAAGTAAACTTGACAGTTCCATATTTAACCACAGACATCCATTGTAAGTACATTACTGTAAATGTATGCATTTACAAACTGAAGGACAGCTTGATGTCAATTCTGGTTCAGTGCAAGAACAATCAGAAAGTATTCTTTAAAAGAGTCAGAAACTGTCAGAAAAGAAAGTCAAGACTGTCTGAAACTCATTAACAGTATATTGTTCGTTAGCCGACTAGAAAAACACAAATCATCAATTCTCATGCTCACCAGAAAAGAACTGAGCTTTGAAGCCTCTCTTGGACACAGTGTTGTCTGATTTAAACTCAACACGCATACTGTTGAGCTGGGACGTGATCGCCTCTGGTTTCTCTGTGCCACAGAACTTCCCATGAAGCTTGGCGTCAGTGGACAAACCACTGTGTACCTCAACATAATCATATTTACAAACCTGTAAACAGACATAGACATATTAAAAAAAAAACATTTAAACATTTAAATAAACAAATAGTTAATAGATAATCAATCCTTCTTCCAAAATGTCTTCTTGTCTTACCTTGATTCATCGTAAGCCTATTAAATGTGTTAATATTTTAGACCTGTCAGGATAGTTTTCGCTGGAAATTGCATACATATGTCACTCACCCGAGCACGTCTCGACTAGGGCTGACCCCTAATATTCGACTAAATCTTAGTCGACTACAAGAGGCTTAGTCGACCAAAATTGTATTAGTTGTTAGTCGCAGAGAAAAGTCCACAGGAAGTGGCAAAGTCACACAGTCCGTGAGGGACAGGTCGTTAACGGCGGGTCCTTCTGGTAATTACAGTATGTCGGGAAGCAAATCCAAACATGTAAGTAGTAGCAACTTTACATAACTCTTAACGTGAGCGAATCAGTATCCTCAATTTCATCTTTGCAGTGAATACTGCCTCAGAAAACTCTAGTTTATTAACTCCTTCCCCGCCATTGACGGAAATTTCCAGCAATCTGTGTTTTTATTGTTATACGGTAGAGGGCGCTATTACACATCTTCTGAAAGAGTACTGAATCTCCTGATCAAAACTTGTGATCAAAAAAAAAAATAATCCTGACAAAGAAAGAGTTAATAATTTAAATGTCTCCTTGCTATTTTTTACGACACATCCATAATCAATACTTTTGCTGGTGCTTCGCGGCAAGCTTTATGCCTCTGCTTGAGTGCAGAACAGGTTATATATTTGGCTCTAGTATATAATTATTTAACGTGTAATTGTGGCTTAAATGAACGACTACTAGTTAACTAGAAAAATCGGTAACACTTTATTTGAAGGGGTGTGCATACGACTGACATGACACTGTCATAAACATGATATAACACCTGTCATGAACATGAAGGAGTCTTTATGAATGTTTATGACTGTTGTCATTAAGTGTCATTCGGTAAATTATGACACTTTTAATGCAAAGTTGACATTGTTTAAAATGTCTTTGTTATGACAACTTGACAAAGACAAAAATGTCTTGATTATGACAACTTGACATTAACAAAGATAGAAATGTCTTTGTTATGACAACTTGACATTAACCACGAAATCATAACCTGTCAACCTGTCACAAATATGTCATAACAGGTGGTCTAATTATCAAACTTAAAAAAGTTATTTAGCTTTGCGTTAACATTACATTACCCTGTCATATGTGGTTGGATTTGACTTTGGCCGTCATGACACCATTATAAATGTGTCATGAATATTTTACTTGTCCTCAAGTAAAGTGGAACACATTGTACTAGTTATAAAGATATGTCATTAAGGGTTATTACACTGTCAAATACTTTAACAACAGTGTCATTAATATTTCCCCTTACCTCAAGTAAAGTGGAACACTTTTTTAAGTTTGATAATTAGACCTGTTATAACATATTTGTGACAGGTTGACAGGTTGTGATTTCTTGGTTAATGTCAAGTTGTCATAACAAAGACATTTTAAACAATGTCAACTTTGCATTAAAAGTGTCAATTTACCGAATGACACTTAATGACAACAGTCATACACATTCATAAAGACTCCTTCATGTTCATGACAGGTGTTATGTCATGTTTATGACAGTGTCATGTCAGTCTTATGCACACCCCTTCAAATAAATGTTACCGAAAAATCTTTGTTCGGGGGTAGCCCTAGTCTCGTCATATCCGTAAGAACAGAAAAGTTACATCGAAGTCAAAGTCAACTTACATCGTTCCCCTCAGTCTCAAAAGTGTCAAAAAGCAGCGTGATGCGGTACTGCACAGGTGCAATGAGCTGCCACACACAGTTCTTGTTGGGCGGGTATTCCTGCGGCCATCCTGGACTAGTGAAGGAGCCGTTGAGTTTGGAGATGAATCCTCCACAGGCTGCTGCTGGGGTCAGATAGAGAAGTCATTATTATATTGGCTTGATTGACTTAGAATTTGAGGCAAGCCAACATGCAAAGAGATACACATGACCCAGAATGTTAAACAAATATTCTGACTAGCCAAACAAGCATGTCTTTGAAGGCGTTTAGAAGAAATTTTCCTGCTTTCAACAACTCAAATATGAACCTTTTCCATTGCCAGAACACACACTTACAAAAAAAATTGTAAGTAATCTATCCAGCACTCTTTGTCATATAGAAGAAATGTAACTTCTGTTGACGAAGACTTCTGCTTGAATGTGAGGTTAGTAGATATAACTAGGGTATTCTGCATGGTTTTCAGCACATTTTCAGCACACTGTCGCTCAGTAGTTCATGTAGGTTGTCTACAAACCGAAAGGTTGGTGGTTCTATCCCCGGTTCCACCTGACCAAGTGTCGAGGTGTCCATGAGCAAGACACCTAACCCCAGCTGCTCCCGACGAGCTTGTATGGCTGACACCGCCGTCGGTGTATGAATGAGTGAGTGAATGGGTGAATGTGAGGCAAAATGTAAAGCGCTTTGGTGGCCCTTGGGTCTGTGAAAGCGCTATATAAATGCAGTCCATTTACATTGCTGTGCGTTTTACATGAGCAGGTCATTGGTATCACCTGCGCAGCTTCGGCGGTCCGGGGCGAGCTCGTAACCAGGGTCGCAGGCGCAGTGGTAGCTGCCCAGGGTGTTGACACAGCGCTGCTCACAGTGACCTTTATCAGGCCTGGAGCATTCGTCAATCTCTGCATTACAAGCAAAGTTCAAGGTCAGAAGGTCACAAAAGTAGGTAAAGTGGTCAATATGCAATTTAGGAGTGTCACCTTTAAAGAAATTAGCTGCAAAGCCAGCTTTGTTCACAGAACCATCAGATACAAACTTCATCCACAGCTGGTTGGAGCTGCTTTTGACATCATCTGGCTTTTCGTAGCCGCAGAAACGGGCCAGTAGAGGACTGCTCTCAGAGTCACCGTCTCGCACTTCCAGGTAGTCATAAGCACAGGTGTCATGTTTCTCAATCTGAGTGTGAAAGAGCAGCTCATGAGGAAAGGATTGTAATAGAAATGTTACCTATGACATCTCTCTGTCAGAAAATTCAATGAGGAACAACACGAGAATGCTTCAGACTGTCATACTGCTAATAAGCACTTGTGATGCCACCATGACAACAAGCTCAAGCCGCAGTAAATCACATTCATTTCATGGATTTATGTTGTATTTTCTACTCAATGACATTTTCCAGTCTAGTTCCCCCTCTCTCATCCCATCATTTATCTGTACATTGTCTCTGTACTTTCCTCCATAATAACACTTGAGAAAAAGTGTGCTTAATTGTACTGAATGTGCTTGTATAGTGTACTTTAAATCGTTAAATATATAAAGTATATTATTTATAAAATATAATAATAAAACAAAGTACATTTTAATATACTGGATACTATATTTCATAACACTCTTACATGCACTTTTGAAATAATGGACTTTGTAAAAATGTCAAATTAAAAGTACATTTTAAATCGTTTTAATGTGTTGACTCACATACTAAAGCATATGTAAAATACTTTGTTATAATTTTAAGAATAGTGTGTTATTCGATATTACATATAAAATGTATATATTTTAAACATACTTAAAATATATTTAAATACATGACAGAGGTTTTAGTATAAATTACGTTAAAGTATATTTTAGTTTACATAAGTTGTCAGCAGTACATTCAGCAGTACACTGTAACCATATTTTAAAGACAATAGAAGTAATTATGGTATTACATAATGTACTTTAGTCCTACTTAAGTGGGTCAAAAAACACTAAACAACAAAGTTCAGCTAATTGTGTAATATTAGTTAAAATGTATATTAAATGCGATGCTATGATGATTAAACATATTCTTTTCAGGTATATAATAAGTATTCTTTTTAAAGTATGCTAACCAAAGTGTATGCTAAAATTTAATACTGTTTCTATTTAAAATTAGACTTTTGGCCTATTTTTGAACAAATTAATGCGAGAAAAATTATGTTCACAAAAACAAGCATTATTAAAAAGGACCCCAAAAATATATAATAATATAATATAATATTTTTTGCATATAAAGTGAAATACGACAGAGATATGGCTGATATTTATATTAGTAATAATAATCATAGGGACACATGGTGCACAAATTACAGCATTTCCTGAGAAGGACCCACCTAGATATACGTATATTTTTGTGGTTTCAGACACTCTGTTACAGTGCTGTCTGAGGCTAGTAATAGAATACTGCATGACAATAACAAACAAAAAAGCAAGACTCATGTACCCTACCTCAAACGACTGGAAGATGAGGCCCACATGAAACCCCTGGGACACGATGATCTTCCATGTGCAAACTTTATTAGGCCGATAGTCATCAGGGTAATTGGGTGACTCGATCTGTCCACTGTCTCTTCTCACTTCACCTCCGCAAATAGCTGAAACCATGGATAGGACATCACACATTAACACTACATCTGTCAGATGGGCAGTTGAGGCTTTCAGCTAATGGTCGTAAAATGTTTTTACTCTTATTTGAAAGAAAGGTTTTTTCAGTAAGGATTGGGATTTGTTTTCCACTGTAATTAATATTGACTGTGGAGTTACTCAAGGTTCCATTTTGGGGCCTATTTTGTTTTCTTTATTTTTGTATAGGGCTTGTCTTTAAAAGACACGGTATGTCGTATCATCTTTATGCCGATGACATTCAGATTTACTTGCCTATTAAATCTGGAGGTTCAACTCCTCATTTATCTTTGTTATTATGTCTTGAGGAGGTGAAGCAATGGTTAGAACAAAATTGTCTCTGGCTAAATGCGACTAAATCTGAAGTTATAATTTTTGGGCCAAATCAAGTCAAGTCAAGTCAAGTCAAATATATTTATATAGCGCTTTTCACAATACAGATTGTATCAAAGCTGCTTTACAGTATCAATCAAAACAACTTAACAATGTGTGTTTATTACTGGACATCCAAAAAGGACATCCAAGTTTGGTAGAGCTGATCAATGGTGTGATTGTTTAATTAATTTGAATATCCCCAACTGAGCAAGCCAAAGGCAACAGTGGCAAGGAACCGAAAAACTCCATCAAGTGACCTAATGGTGTCCTAAAACTCCATCAGATCACCCAATGGAGAAAAAAACCTTGGGAGAACCCAGGCTCAGTCGGGGCCAGTTCTCCTCTGGCGTTTATGAACTAGAGGCCGAATTTACAGTAACTGTAAGATAAAAAATTTATATGAATGCCTGGCTAAATAGATGCGTCTTTAGTCTAGTCTTAAACTGGGAGAGCGAGTCTGAGCAACGAACAATATCAGGAAGGCTATTCCAGAGCTTCGGAGCTAGATGTGAAAATGCTCTCCCTCCTTTGGTGGATCTGGATATCCTAGGAATGACCAGAAGCCTCGAATTTAGTGATCTTAAAGAGCGCGATGGATTGTAAGGCGATAGAAGATCCGTTAAATAGACTGGAGCTAAACCATTTAGAGCTTTATAGGTCAAAAGCAATACCTTGTAATTAATACGGAACTTTATAGGTAACCAATGAAGTGATGATAAAACTGGTGTTATATGATCATATTTTCTTGATCTAGTAAGAACTCTAGCGGCTGCATTTTGGACTAACTGTAGCTTGTTTATTGAGGATGCAGGACAACCAGCTAATAAAGCATTACAGTAATCTAGTCTCGAGGTCATGAATGCATGAACTAACTTTTCTGCATCAGAAACAGATAGCATATTACGTAGCTTAGCAATGTTTCTAAGGTGGAAAAAGGCTGTTTTTGTAACATATGAAATATGCTTTTCAAAAGACAGGTTGCAGTCTAATATAACACCCAGGTCTTTTACTGTAGCGGATAAAGTAACAGGGCATCCTACTATGTTAAAGTTGTGTTGTGAGAGGTTTTGTAGATGGTTGTAGATGGTTCAAATCAAGATGACATGGTCAATAATTGTGCGGCGCAAGATAAGGAATTTGGGAGTAATTTTTGACTGTTTTTTTCGCTGCTTTTTTTTATTTATTTTTTTACTATTGACAGTTGTCTTGTGTTCTGTTTTATTATTATTTGCTATTATCTGTAGACTGCTATTAACTGTACAGCCCTTTGGTCTACTTTGTAGTGGAAAGTGATCTATAAATAAACTAGACTTGAGACTAATGTTCAGCGGACTTATACCTTCATAAACAGCAGAGAAGCCTTTCCCCACCCAATTACTGCTGCTGCGGAATTCAATCCACAGTCGACTCTCAGTGGAGACGATGGCCTCGGGTAGCTGGTCTCCACAAAAACGTCCTGAAGCAAAAGAACCAATTGATTAAAAAGTGATGGAGCTCAACTTACTTCCAAAATATCATGGACAGGGTTGATTGAATATTTAATTATTTAGTGTTTCTTTCCAATAATCCTAAAGCCATTAAAACACATTTAATACAAAAACAATCATAAATGATCTTAATAAATATGAGAACCTTTCAAAGGTGCTTTTTTCCAGAATCCATCACGGATCTCCACATGGTCGTACCAGCACAAGTGACTTCTGTACAGATCCATTGAGGTAAAATTAAGAACGATCTAACAAAGAGAAAGAAATAGACAAAAGAGAAAAGTTGGGAGTCAAACGAAGGATATTTATACTACCGTTGACAAGTGTGAGGTCTGTAAGATTCTTGCAATGTCTTTAAATGTTTTTACAAAGGCTGCATTTACTTGAAAAAATACAGTAGAAACATTCATATTGTGAAATATTTTCGCAACTTAAAATAAATGTTTCCTATTTGAATACATTTTAAAATGTAATTTTTTACTCCAGTCTTCAGTGTCACATAATCCTTCAGAAACCATTGTAATATGCCGATTTGCTGCAAAATAAACATTTCTGCTGCTTAATAATTTTGAGGAAATCGTAATACTTGTATTCAGGATACTTTAAAAAGATACAAAGTTCAACAAGCATTATACTAAAATATATATTTTTTTGAAATAGAAATCTTTTATAAAATTATTAATGTTTTAACTGCCGCTGTTGATTAACTTGCAGAATAAAAAAAAAAATCATACTGACCCAAAACTTTTGAACGGTGGTGTATGTTATAAGTTTAGATATAAATGCTTTCCCAAAAATGTTTAAAAACGAGTATAATCGTTTATTAAAATATTTTTTTATTTTCTGTATTTATTTTACTGTGTTTTGTGTGTAATGCAAAGTAGACATAAAATAATGTTTTACTGACTAAAAAAAATGTCTATTCTATGTGAAGTTCCTCTACCTTTTCCCCAGGTGTGACGGATATCCTCCATATACAGTGAATATATGCGGCGTATCCGTTAGGGAATCCAGGGGTGGAGAAGTTTCCAGTGCTGTCCTGAAGGCTCTCACCACATCCTGTGCACAAACCAGAGTCAAAACCACACTGAGAGAAAATCACAGATGATTGACCTTGAAACCGGATCCACTAATTGGAAATCAGTAGGAGTAGTAAGGTCAGTTTTATAGATCATGCTTTTATTTTGAAGTAGGAAATCACCATAATTCCAGCTAAGATTAAAAAAGAAAAATGTTCAGTTATAGGGGATAATTATACATGTGTTTCATTCTCCAACTGTAAATGGATAATTAAACTGATGTAATAGTCGCAAATGCATCTGTCAATAACAAGCCTAACTTTAGAAGAAAGTGCAGAAGGAAATCTAAAAACATTGGAAAAATTGGTCAATATTGAAATCACAATTATTTAACATGATTATAAATGGCCGATTTTATGATCAGAGTAATTTAAGATATCATTCAAATGTATCACTTTCTATTGCAATTATCGATAGAAAAAATATATATAAATAAATAAATAAACAGTGCTTTAAGTTAAGTTTTTCAGATTAGCAAGTCAACAACAAAAACTGAATTAAGTAATCAAATGTACAATAACACTGCAGTCTTCACTATATACATTATACATTAATGCTTATTAATACTACAAAAAAATATTTATTCAAGAGCAGTGAGTGATTTTATATTAAAATTTTGTTGTTTGGTTAACATTAATGACAGACTAAAAAAGTAATATTGGGTGCTGTCACTTTAAGACCGAATGCATGGATCCAATATATTGTTACACACACATTACCTTTCTCATCTGTTTACATTCACGTTTTTATAATCGTTTGAAGCCAAAACCGAAACCGAAAATCAATTACGATTAATTGAACACAGCCCTACTGGGATGTGAACGCGCACTTACTTGGACACTTGTATAATTTTCTAGCTTGAGCGATGTCCCCTTTGCTCAGTCTCGTCCGCTGTCCGATGGGAGGTCGAACTCCATCAACCTCATACCTTGGCAGCATGGTATCAAGATAGGTGCCTCTATTTTTCAGACATAAAAACAACAACTCCCCCAATTATTCACAAGTGGATTCTCAGAAACCTTTTAGAGGATCTGAGATACAGCAGCAGGGAGAATGTACTGTAAACAAAAAAAGTTGTTTTATCTTAAAGTAAGTGTTTGTGCTGTCTTAATTTTAAGTTTAGTCAACTTGAAATGTGAAGTTGTACTAAGGATGTTTGTACAACTTGGATGTTTGCGTTTACTAAACCTAACATTTTAAGTTGAAACAAATTCGTTTTTACAGTGTGCATCTAAAAAATGTATCCAATCACATTAAGAATTAATTAAATTAATCCAGAGACATTACATGTTATGAAACTGACAAAGGACCCAAAGATTTCCTACATGGCTGATTATGATGAGACCACATTGACCCACATTTTTTTTTAACATTTAAAGTTAAGCAAATTCTTAGAAAGGCTGCTGAGAATTGAAATCAACACCCAAACAAACAATTTTGTAAATATTTGTGAATATTTGCTAGATGTCTGTTCTGTGTGTGTGCCAAAACATATTGTGTATGTACCAAAACATATTGTGTATGTACATAGTCCTGACTGTGTAAAAAGGTGAAAAAACAATATTGCTTGCCAACTAGCTGAAATAAAGTATAATGTTATATTTTATTTCAGTTAAAGTTTATTTTGTTTTGAATAATGAAAATGTTTTTTATGGGTTTTAGTTTTATTTGACGATAATAACCTTGTTTCAATATCACATGATCCTTCATAAATCATTCTAATATGCAGATTTGGTGCTCAAGAAACATTTGTAATTATATTTAAAGTAGCATTGCGGAAGTTCTAAAAAATGTCTAACCATTACTGACACCAGTGGGCATTAGAGAAACTGCAGCCAGTCTCATGCTCGTTCTCGGTGCACACGCTCGCACGCTCGTTGTCCGCACTAGATAAGGTTTTTTTTTTTTTATGAGGAATTTCCGTGGGTGTCTGGATTGTGCTGGAGGCTGGTCGCTTCTTTCTGTCCGCAGAGTCCATTTGAAGCACTACTGCTAGCGATTGCCGCTGCTTACTAATGGCTGCCGTACGGATATAAGCCCAAGTAGACGAGAATGGGCATGACGTTTTCACATTTTGTGAATTTTTGTGCCAATTCGGACCCGACTCCTCCACACACAATTGAGCCTACAGGCTAATAGAGGCAACCGTGGTGGACAGTCAAGGTGTCATTCTTTCTATTACATTATGGTTGGCTCATAATGTACAAAGGAAAACTCTATCTTAAAGTTTTTTTTAAGTAAAAACCTACACATAGCCCCTTTAAGTGTCCAAATACGTTTTGGGGCCACTGTACATGTTTATGACATCAGAGATCCAGCTTGCACTCCAACCAATGCCAATATTCCTAAATTAAAATATCTGCCTATGACAAATATTTGATTGATATTTGCCCAATATATATATATAGGTTTTGGCTTGTGCTGTCTTCACTCTCACCAGTTCCCATGATGACAGCACCCTGAATGGCCAGCATGCGGACGCAGAGCGGTCAGAACAGAGTTTAATGCATTGCCTCCCTAGACTCCGACTCCCTGGAGCCCACCCTGCATGCCAGAGCACAACAGCCCTCCAGCCCTGCAATTGTCCAGGACAAAAAGCCTGGGAGGGCTTTATTTATTTTGGCCTAGTTCCAGGATCCCCTGACTGCAAAATGCTGGAGGTAAAACCGCACAATGTGAATATTCCTAGTTGAGAGGCCATAGGACAGGGGCCATTTTTCCAAACACAAAAAATAACAATCAGAAAGAAACCATGCCAGATTCCTAGATTCAGACCGATTTTCTAGCGGATCACTCACGAGGACAACTTTTTTACTCCACACGAAGAGCAATAACAAGTTCAGCATTCGGCAAACTATATAATAGTTGAAAAATTCCTTGACATTTAAAGGTTTTTCATGACTGTGAAACCCTGACTGAGTAATGTCGAATAATGTGGCTTTTACAGAACTAACCACACCAACCTTGAATATGAATTCTTTCTGTTGAAGACTACACCAGAATTAGCCTCACTGTTTCCAAACTGTTTGCAGGTTTTCAACATGGTTAATTCAGAGAAGTTTTGTAAGACCCAAAAGAACGGACCAAAGGACACTCTACCAAAAGTCTAACAGCACTTCAGCCTTGGCTCCTGTCTGGATTCCTTCCTCTTGTCCTAAAAAACCGAGCAGCTGGCTGCATCTCCATCCTCGAGCCACTAACAACAGGTTAGCCAGCAGTCGCTGAGAGCGCCAAGACTTTAAGACACTAACACATGCAATGATGTCCCTGTCATTAATAATTAGTGTAGAAATTAATCTTTTTGGATTTTTATTTTTGTTTATATAGTAACACTTTACAATAAGGTCTCATTTTGTTAACATTCATTTACATATTAGCTAGAATGAACTAACAATGACCAAAATAGTTTTAAAGCATTTAGTCTTTGTTAACATTAGTTAGTAAAAATCTAATTGTTCATTGTTTCTTCATGTTAGTTCACAGAGCATTAACAAATACAACTTTGTATTAGTAAATGTAGAAATATCCATTGACCGAGACTAATAAATGCTGTCGAAGTGTTGTTTATTGTTAATTCATGTCGTTAAAGGGATAGTTCACCCAAAAATTAAAATGAAAATTACTCACCCTCATGTCGTTCAAAATCCGCAAGACCTTTGTTCATCTTCAGAACAAAGTTAAGATACTTTTGATGAAATCCGAGAGTTCTCTGTCCCTCCATTGACAGCTACGGAACTGACACTTTCAAGGCCCAGAAAAGTAGTAAAGACATTGTTAAAATAGTCCATGTGACTACAGTGGTTCAACTTTAATTTTATGAAGTGACTAGAATACTTTATGCACAAAAAAATACGACTTCAATAATTTCCATGCACATTCACGAGAGCACTACGATGCATGCATGTAGTCTGACGCAAGAGCCGGTGTTTGGACATAGAACCCAGAACGCTGAACTGAGTTTCCTCTGCTTGTAAACACAGCGCAGCTCTTCCAGGTTCTATGTCCGAAAACCAGCTCTTACGTCACCACCACATGCATGTGCGTTGGTGCTCTCGTGAACATGTACAAAGAGTGATTTATTTTAGCCTTTTATTCACATATAAACATTCATCGACTCACACATAAGTTATGGTAAACGGAAACTCAAGCATGTTCTCTTGACGTGCGAGAACCAATGAGGTTCATTCTCGTGTTATGCAGCACATTTGAGCTTCAGCAAGAACCAATGAGGTTTGTTCTCGCACGTCAAGCATGTTTGGTTGAGCTTCTGTTTATGTTTGCTGATCAATGTTTAAATGTGAATAAAAGCCTAAAGTCAATCTGTCCATCATATAAAGTGATCGAGTCTATTCAGAAAATGTGGAAAAATCGTTAAATTCATATGGATTAGTTTTATGATTTTTTATGAACTTTTTGAAGCGTCAGTGTCAGTTGTGAAGCTGTCAATGGAGGGACAGAAAGCTCTCAGATTTCATCAAAAAGATCTTCATTTGTGTTCTGAAGATGAAAGAAAGTCTTAAAGAAGAATTCCGGTCAATTTTAACATTGAGCTCATTTTTTTGTAAATTTGGAGTGCTGTCAGTACAGAGAACAACGACAAAAATCAGTGTTTCCTACACCGCGTTATCCTCTTTTTAAAATTTGCACCCTGTTGACTTAAACGGGGCAAGTTTTAAACCTGCTTTTAGCCTCTTAACATCCTTGATGTGTCATTACAAGTGCACAGCCATGTGAGTGGTTTTATTAAGAGTGAACATGGTGAATCTGACTGCAGTAGATGTGAAAGATATGAATAAAAATTATGTTTATTCAGCCAGCTCACATACCTGTATTTACTTCCTGTTTTCAGTCGAAGTCCATAGTAGTCGATTGTCGAGTTTGCGTGCGCGATCCTTAGTTATCTAGTTACCAATGATCGCGCGCGCGAACTCGACAATTGACTACTATGGACTTCGACCGAAAACAGGAAGAAAATACAGGTATGTGAGCTGGCTGAATAAACATAATTTTTATTCATATCTTTCACATCTACTGCAGTCAGATTCACCGTGTTCACTCTTAATAACACCACTCACATGGCTGTGCACTTGTAATGACACATCAAGGATGTTAAGAGGCTAAAATCAGGTTTAAAACTTGCCCCGTTTAAGTCAACAGGGTGTAAATTTTAAAAAGAGGATAACACGGTGTAGGAACAACGATTTTTGTCGTTGTTCTCTGTACTGACAGCACTCCAAATTTACCAAAAAATGAGCTCAATGTTAAAATTGACCGGAGTTCTCCTTTAAAGGTTTGGAACGACATGAGGGTGAATAATTATTGACAGAATTTAGATTTTTGGGTAAACTAACCCTTTCACTAATGAAACCTTATTGTAAAGTTTTAACATTTTATTTTTTGTATAATAAATAATTCTTTATATTTCTTAATATATTTATATTTTTTATAATAATGATTCTCCAGTCAACACACAGAATATAATAAAAGTGTCAATGGGAGGCTGCATAATCAGACTGAAGTGATGTTTAGCAGAAATGGTATTTATTTGTATGTTATATATTATCCAATTATCTCTAAAATAATAAAATCTAGTGGTGTACAAGTGCATTAAATGCTTATGAGTCAAAACCTGGAAAAGGTGTTTCTGGCGTAATGCATGATACTGTTAAAGTCGTAAACCTCCCCGAGCGAGTCCACATCATCTGGCTCCATCTTTTCGAAATTGTACTCCTGACCTGCAAAATGCAACATAGGCTCCATCACACAAACCCTTCCACTGAATCCAATGCAATTGCGTATTATTCTGGATTTTAGATATAGTATAAAATGTATAAAAATGTACAAGTAGAAATAATAAGCAAACAGAAGTACGAGATGTCACTCCAGTTAACCGGAGGCTTAGATATTTCTTGTACCTGGCTGGATGTTTTCTCGAAATATATTAACATGTTCATCCCGGTCGGGTCGTGTGTGCTCGTGCCAGAATCCAATGACATGTCCGAGTTCATGCACCACGATGCCAAACTTGTCGCAGTTCTTCCCGATAGATATGGCCTGTGCACCCCCACCCCTCCGCCCGACAAATGAGCAGCACCTGCAAAGAAGCCAACTTGGGGTTAGAAAACACTATTGGACATATTTAGCAGATGCATTTGAGTCAAATAATTGTTTGTATATTTACTTTCTTCTCTTCTCAGATTAAGCTAATCTACCATTTAAAAGACATTTCTGTCATGACAACTCTTGGAGTGTTTGCTATGGTAATAATGGATATGACAATGTTGATATGTTTGGTCTTGGCAGAATAGATCTGCTACGCTGCTGCTGCTGTCACTGCTGCTGAAGAGTAAGTAAGACATGCTGTTGCTGTACAATATAGCATACATGAATTACCCTTAGCAGATCTATACAGGTGGAGCTGGGGAAGGTGGAGGGTTTCTGAAAGCGCACTGCAACTGCTACAGCAAATGTGACCAAGTATTTGAAGGTTGAGCAGCGAGCTCATTGGATAATGATACAGAGGGAACCAATCAGCTGTTACCTATCGATAATGATGTGTGATTGCAAGCAGATTGAGTTAAGGAACTATCAGCCTGCGCCATCTAGTTTCATGACAGAACTTTGTATTTATAGTATTACAAAAGATTTTTATTTCAAATAAATGCTGTTCTTTTGAACTTTATATTCATCAAATAATCCTGAAAAAATTTTTTTCATGGTTTCCACCAGTGTTGGGTAAGTAACTTTAAAAAGGAATTAATTACTAGCTTCTAATTACATTTTCAACACAGTATAAGTGTTACTATTACATTACTTATTACTTTCTAAATCTCATATCAACCTTAACCAGTAGACCAATCTAAGGATAGACGACATGAAACTGCTTTTTTAATTCTTTCAAATAAATATAAAATTGCAAAAATTATTGCTATTTAAAGGGAAAAGATTACATAAAAAACATACATTTTAACATTATACATTAGATTTGAATTGTTTTAGACTTGTTCAACCTATACAGTATTTAATGCAATTACATCAGATTTAACTGTGAAACAAATAAGAGTAATTACTTTACTTTTTCAAGGGAAAAGTAATTAAATTACTGTAATTTATTACTTAGTAATGCATTACACACAACACTGGTTTCCACAAACATATTAAGCAACAACTGTTAAATATTATATGGAACAAAAAACAAAAGGTTTTGTACTACATGATTCATAATCTTGCACCCCCTCCTCTTAAGGGATGCCTGGCCCATAACAGAAGTGCCCGTAGGACTAGAACATCTGCTGGGGGAGATTTGGTACGGCAGTATAGAAAAACTACAGCCTTTGGTCAAAAAAATGTTTTCAGTTTTTTCAGCTTCACAATTTTTAAAAACAAGCTTAAGTACTGACTACTATCAGAACAAATCTGCAACCAACCACTAATGACTGTGTTGTACATTACCTGTTTTTATACTGATTTTGAAAATCTTACATCCCTGAGGTTTTATGTGGTGTATATGTAATATTGTGTTATTTTATTTGTTTACCTGCCCAGGGACAGCAGATGTAAATGAGCTTTAAGCTAACTCTGTTGCAATTACTTTTAATTGTGCATTGTCCCTGTAAAAATAAAGTAAAGGCAGAAGATGTTTGAAAACCATCGAGCATGACAACAATTAAGTTCATCCTTCAGCCTTTTGAGTTATTGTGAGACACACAATGATTGTATAATTACATTAAAACTATATTAAAATGATTGTATTCTATTAATTGTATGTATGTGTGGTCACTCTGAAAAGTAACAGAGCCATGTTTTTAATCACAATTGACCCTATTTACCTTCTTAATGGCGATTCAACAAACAATTAAATTATGTTAACCAATAGCCAAGCTATTTAGACATTGATTTTGCAAATACACATTCACACAGTTCTAGCTGCAATAGTGTCTAATTAGACAATAATGTATTTTTTTTTGTGTTGAATATTCAGTAAAATGATTTGTGAATGGCAATTGACTGCACTGCAGAAATACATGCTGGAGCCAGATTTGCTCAAGAAGAAAACTTGATTGTGCACTTGTGGCCTATAGAAAGTGAGCAAATGAGCAAACAGTAGTCTCTCTACAAAGAAACTCAGAACATGAACTTACCCACATGACCGGATGGTAAAGACGATGTAACTCTCCTCCGTGCTTCTTTCCTTAAAGGTCACGCAAGTGTGTTTCTCCCAGTGACGCATGGCTTGCTTGAAAATGGCTCGCTGGCTGCCTGCAGGGCATTTGATTTAAATCAGTAAAAGATGTCTAGATAACACTTTGAGCACCAACTTGCTAATGAAATAATAAGACTAACAAAATACTACAAATCCAATTTAGGATTAGTGTTAAGTTTATGGCGAAATAGAGCATTTGTATGATGTTAAGTGCAGTTGGAAAAACTACATTACAAATGGAACATTAGGACATTGGGAAAAAAAACACATACACATACAGTACAGGAGAATAGGAAATAAAAAACAAAACATGGCGTCTTACCGCTAAAGTTGCCACTAATAACATAGGGTATTATGCCATCCGGCCAAACTCTCTCAGGTCTGGCTGTGGCTGCTCTCCTTCTGCGTAGAAGGCTTCGACTGGCCAAAACTGGGTCCTTTTCACTGCTATTAGTTGAGGATCTGTTTGCTAGGGCAAAGACAATGCTTCAGACAAAATGTGCTTGTCTACTTTACTCAGAATTTTCTGAGTACGTTTGTGAAGGCCTGATCGCACAGTATTAAGTATTAAGCATTCATTTAATAATGAGTGCTGCCTAGATCAATTATAATTTACATTAGAAAAACTGTAGTCTGAAATGTAATCAATTAGATTATACATTTTAGCTTAGGTAATATAATCAGACTACATTTGATTATTTTTGACCTAAAGAAAAAGCATAGCATACCTACTTTGTTATTAACAACATGAAATGCATTAAACATCACATTACATCAAGGTTTCCAAATCTGAGATTTGTGCAGGGTGTTGATAAAAAGATAATTAATTAAATCCTAATGATGTAAAATTAAAATAAATAATTTTAAAATAACAACTATCAAAATAAAATAGGTCAGCACTAAAAAAATTATGAATTTTTTTTTGTTTACCTGAATGGCAATTGACCATCAGGGAACTGTGCTGTTAATTTTTTTTAAATACTGGGCCCTATCATACACGGCGCAATGCAGCGCAATTGTTTTTTTGCTGGTTTCAGTCCGACGCAGTTATCATTTTAACGTCCAGCACCACGTTGTTTATATAGCAAATGCATTTGTGCTTAATTGTGCACCCATGGGCGTGAAAAGAAGGTGTGTTGAGGTGCATTGTTGGCCCGTTGCTAACCTGGCCTAAAGTCAATGGTGCAATATTTTGTTATTTAAATAGCGTGTTAGTAATGTGCAGCTATGCAGGTGCACAACACACATACACTCTGCTTATTACACACAGGGCACAGCAGCACACAAACATGCCAAATATTAAAAATAAAAGGATTACAATGTTAAAGATTAATATTGTGTACATAAAGATATGGTGAAATCCGGCTTGTCCCGTTGATGGTAGACTTAGATAGTAAAAATAGGGCATTTAAAAACACATAAACAGCAATGTCATTACACAGTGTAGCACATTTGCAAAATCTGCATGATTAGTGCCTTAAAACTAATTGTGTCTGATCTGTCTGTCACTACAATGGCCAAAGTCTTTCAAGTTTTTTTTTTTTTTGTCCAGTTTTCCAGAATCAATAATTAGTGAACACTGTAAAAAGTGAACAGTTGGATCAACCTAAAAAAAATACTTCAATTGGTAACACCTAAAAAAATTAAGTTTTCTCAACTTAAATTATCACGTTAAAACGTGATAATTTAAAGGGGTCATATAATGGTACATGCACTTTTACAAGTTGATTGTACTGAAATGTGTGTTGGCAGTGCCTGTACACAGCCATCATATAATGATAAAAATCCATCCAGTGGTTTTGTTTTAATCTCCTTATATGTTTTCCCCTGCCTCAAATCGAGCCGTTCGATTTTGTGACGTCACAAGCTCGCACGCCCCTCCCACGACTGTTGATTGACAGCAGTGTTTCAACACAGACCCGCCCTCGCTCGTGAGTGAGATGTCAATCATAGTTCTTCATTGTTGATACACTGGAGCAGAATGGCGCCTAAGCGATTGTGGTGTTCTGTTCTTGGGTGTAATAAGGAACACAGCAGTCATTTTAATGTTCCTAAATCCGAACCGCTGAAGACGCAGTGGCTGAGTTTTGTTTATGAAGGGAATATTTCCGACGAGCAAGGTCAATGCGCTCATGTTTGCGCAAATCATTTCTCACCAGACTGCTTTTTAAACGAGGGTCAATATAAATCAGGTTTTGCTAAGAAGCTGCTACTGAAAAAGGAATCGGTACCAACTATTCGTGTTCCTGCTGGACCTCCAGAAGAAGTGAGTGTAACGTTTCAGTTACCTTTATATTAATCTTTGCAAATCCCTTATTGCACGCTTCACGATGATTGTGGCTAATGTTTACACTCAGGGTGCTACGGCATGTAGGCTATTCTATGTAATGTTACACATTCTCAATATAATTCATAATCCCAGTTTATAATGAAAAACGCGTTATAGTTATTGTGTTATTAAAAACTGTGTACGCAGGTGTTACAGTTAACGTAACAGGAATATTAACAGGAATATCAATGCAGTTACAATACTATAGATGTACTTAAAAGTTTTAAAACATTTTCATACTGCACTAAACATAAACATACAACAAATTCTTAGGTATCCTTCAACTACTGCTAGAATCATTACTGACATGACCTCAAGTCAAGGGCGTAGATTTGGTTTGAACATTGGGGGGGTTATAATGTTTAATATAGTTAAAAAAAATTTCCAAGGGCGTAGATTTGGTTTGAACATTGGGGGGGTTATAATGTTTAATATAGTTAAAAAAAAATTTATTCTGCCTATTTTTCATATGATCATGGTATAAATATTGGGGGGGTTATCTCCCCCCAACCCCCCCATAAATTACGCCCCTGCCTCAAGTCAGTTTCAGTCACGATAGTTGTACCTAACACTGAGATCACGTCACGCATTACTGACAAGCCTACATTTACAAAAAAAAAAGTTTTTCAACATAAATCTGTCAACGAACTAACCTATAACTTAAAGTAACGTTAAACACATAGCGTTTGTATCTCACAACTCTAACGTTACCCTGCCAGTACATACAAAAATAGACCAAAGTGACATTGTTAAAGTCGGCATGAAACGGAAGTTGAGATTGTCATTTTTTTTCTAGTTGTGACGTATATTCGAGTGAAACGGCTTCTGAAATTTGAAAAAATGTAGGGCGGGGCTTGATTCCATACTTCGGGAATTGATTGGATCGTTGGAGGACACTGACACTGACAGGTTCTATGAGAGGCTGCGCTCCGATAGCCGCACCCTCATCGGCTCTGGCCGCACCCTTTCGCCATTGCATGTGACCGGAAGAAAAGAGAGGTCGTTTCGAGGGGGGAGGGAAGGGTAATGTATTTGATTTAAGATTATAAGGGTACATGAATTTTAAAAAAATAATGAAGTGCACAGATAAATCATTTATAATAAACACTACAATATTACATATAAAAAGAAGATTTGTCAAATTTGATTTCATGCCGACTTTAACCAACCATTCTCGTCCTGTTCGAGCCTTTCTTCGGGGCGTCATCTTGTTTCGGGTCCGACTCCGGTTCAAACTGATATGGTTGCACAAAATGTGTCCTCAGAGAGAATCCCGCTGCCATAATAAACCCTCAACTGTTGTCAAGTCAACACTCCACGTGCGTTGTGTCAAAGCGCCCACAGAACAGAGGGGCGGAGTCAGCGAAGCTCATTATCATTTAAAGGCACATACACTTAAACGGCGTGCTGAAAACAGAGCTGTTTTTGAGCAGGTAAAATGAGTGTTTTCTTACAATACTAATGAGAATTTTTAATAAAAGTATATTACAAAGTTTTCATTTAGACCCTAAAGATTCATATTAACTTGTACAAAAATGGCATTATATGACCCCTTTAAGTTGAGAAAACTTGATTTTTTTAGGTGTTACCAATTGAAGTAATTTTTTAGGTTGATCCAACTGTTCACTTTTTACAGTGAAGGTCATTGGATATGATTCACAGCATTTTACAATGTAATATAATCTAATTACAAGTCCTTAATATTTGGAATCTGATTACGTAATCCAGATTACATGTAATCAATTACCCAACACTGAATATCATTGCATGGTATAGCAGCAGTCTGTGCTTGGCAACCGTACTCACCTGAATCAGGTATAGGGAAGTTAGAAGAGTCCTTCTCTGTAGCATCCATATAGTTCGCTTTAAGAAAGCGCAAGTCCTCCTCATCTAAGGCTATGTCCCCTAAAAAAGCAGCTAAACAAAGGGGACAATAAATCACCGGCTGGATTTCTCAAGGTCAAGTAACATGCAACCCTGTGAGACTGATGAGGGGGGAAACATCACCATGATGAGAAGCAGCTTTCAGCGCGGTTTAAGTTTCTGGTTAGATGTTCACAGGTCCCCAAAAACTAAATCTGTGCTCTGGGTCACACCTGCAACTTGTATACCAGTCTCAACTCAGATTTTAATGGGATAACTCTCATACAAGCTGGTCAGATTGCAGGGAGATTTTGAAAAGGAAGCACACACCAACGCCAACTTCCAGAAAAAGACTCCAGTGACTTTGCTCATTAACGCTACCCTGTGCAGGCAGAACACATTCTTTATGTAGTGCAGGTGCACTGGCTGGCTTTAAAATCGAGGGATTTAAAAGGCACTTTACAAATCTAACTGAACAGGGATTTGGGTTTCTTTTTCCAAGAACCTATTAGCAGCCTTTTAGCAGACACTTTTGCATTTTACAGGGACTTATACAGCACAGTAATTGCATGGATGGTCCCTCTGTATTGGCGATAACAGAATAAGTTTGAGATTCTAGCAACTCTCCCGTGTCTGGAAAATCCGCTTTGGGATTTCTGTGTTAGTTTTCTTGTTTGTTGGATTTTTTAATCCTTTATATTCATTAGAGCTTTAAACTAAGTCACCACCATCCTTAAACGGATGTATTTGTCTGTATATTAAAATATAATACATAAGTGAAGGGAAAAGTACGGTTTTTCACAACTAAGAAAAGTTTTGTTGATTAGGTTAAAAAAACATTCTTGCAAACATGTCAAAAGATGCGACAATGTTAAAACATAAAACACAGGCATCTAAAGATCAATAAGCATCCTTCTGTAAAAGCTTAAAGGGATAGTTCACCCAAAACTTTTTCCTACTATGGAAGTCAATGGCTACCATCAACTGTTTCATTACCAACATTCTATCAAATATCTTCTTTTGTGATCAAAAGAAGAAAGAAACTTTCTTTACAGGTTTGGAACAACATGAGGGTGAGTAAATGATGACAAAATTCAAACTAAAGCTTTCTCATAAGGTTTGTTTGCAAAATCAAATCAAATAAAAGGCTTTTTAAATAGCCAATTTATATCCCTAGTTTGTGTGTTATTAGAAAGATGGAACCATGTGTCATTCTAGAGAACATTTTACTGTACAAAATATGAAGATGAATCATCTGTAATGTTGGTCTGCTTGCCAATGAAATATATTATGTTAACTAATATCTTTTTTTTTTTTTTTAATAAATTTGAGTTTATTTTGTCAACTAAATCCAATAAAACCTTATTTTGGTATCATGGCTTTTATTTCGAATTGTTTGCATCCTTTATATTCTGTATAAAGACATCATAACTCTGCATTAGTGGCTGTGAACATTCATGTCTGGAATGTGCGACCTAGCAGCAGAATTCATAGTTTTATGGACTCTGAGGCAGCAGGGAGCACTTTTATTATTTTACCCTGGTATTTTCAGTCTGGCAGGACACCTTATTAAGCCTGAAACATTTACTAAACAAACCAAAAAATATATGAGTATGTTTTTGTCTCGCTTGAATTTTTCACCTAAAGCTGTTAAATCTATGAACATGCATATAAAAACATACACTCACGCCCTCCTGTCACGCTGTTCTCCAAGTGTCAAAAGAAGAAAGAAGCAAGTCACAGCATACCAATTATGAGGTAAAACAGTTCCCAGTTAAAAGTTAAATTTAAATCTGCTGTCTAAACAGCTTGACAGAAAAATGGCCATCAGCATCCATCTTCACTGTTGTTCTGCTCAAAACTAAAAGTGTACAGACAAAATCTTTTACCGTTTCACCCATATTGAGACACTGAGTCAATACACTGCAGGTCTCAGGTAAGACATCTAACTTTTCACCTTCCTCTTCTTCTCAATCCAAACAATTCCCTTCAGCAGAAAGAGATGCAAAGACAGCCCTACACATTTAAAGGGGGGTTCACCCAAAAATCAAAATGATCCCATAATTTACTCACCCTCAACAAGCTATCCTAGGTGTATATGGCTTTCTTCTTAAGCCATTAGTTAAATTAAATAATATCTTTCCAGCTTTGTAATGACATTGAAAAGTGCCTGAGTTTCTGAAGCTCAAAAAAGCGCATCCATACATCATAAAAGTAATCCATACGACTCGATTGGGTTAATAATGCCTTCTGAAGCGAAGCGATGGGTTTTTACATACGCAACGTAAGACATAGCTCCTCTTCTCTTATATCGATATCCTCCGACATTCTTGAACGGTGTTTTTTTTTTTTTGTCCATCCTCTGCGCTTCCTCAATTTTCACCTAAGCTTGTGCTTCGCCTACGGCAAACGTTGGGTCAGAGGTCACCCTCAACTCAACTCTCTCATGAACACGCATGGCTGTTGCTGGAAGCTAGAAATTATGGTTTATAAAGTTTTAAATATGGACATTTTTCTTACAAAAACCATTCGCTTCGCTTTAGGAGGCATTTATTGACCGACTGGATCACTTTTATGATGCATGGATGCGCTTTTTGGAGCTTCAAAAACTTGGACGAATGGACACTATTCAATGACATTACAGAGCTGAGAAGAGCCATGATATTATTTAATATAACTCAGGTTGTGTTCGATTGAAAGAAGATAGCCACATACATAACTATTCCTTTAAAATCTGTTCTTTTTGTTCCATCGAATCTAGTCATTACCGCTACAGGGCAGCAGTAGTTGTTCCTCTTCCAATTTCCCATTTCAGTTCTTCTCTTGTTAGCATCAAATTAACTGTCTCAATTTAATGCTGGTTGGGCCAAACCAAATTCCTGACAGGTTTCAATGGCCTGAAGCCCACTTCAAGCTGTGAGGGTAATGAACAGTTCTCCAAAATACTGGGCAGCCCGTCAGAAACATAAATGATTAATATGTAAATTCAAATGCCTTTAAACTAATTTTTTTAAAGCGCTTCTCTTATATGGCTTGGTTATTTCAGGTGAATACAATATGAGTTATATATACAGTAAAAAAAAAAAATCTGTATTCGTAATATATAAGACTGTCAATGATCTAAATTCATGTTGGTTTATATTTTATTTATTGATTATTTATTTTGTTGGATTTTAGTTGGACTTGGTCAGAACTGTTTCAAAAATAGTTACCTGCATGATGCCTGCTGCCTTTTGGCTCAGTGTTGTTGAATTTAAATGTCATGTAAAATAAAGACATGTTATGTTACATTGTGATGTAATGGTGTTTTCTGGAAGGGACTAAAGTACAAATAATTTTTAGCAGCTGAAAGGCAAAATACAAATGTTTTTATTAAGTTAGATAGACCTTGTATAATAGTTTCAGGTTATGTTTTAGTGTTGGTATGTCCCACACAAACTTATAATCGTCCCACATATGATTTGTTTGATGGTGGTCACCCTACGGCAAACCCGTCAAAATAAATGTTTGGTTTAACTTGACAGAAATATATTACTGATGTACAGTAGAATTTTGATATGTCTCAATGTAGTAATAATTATACTAACACTAACACAAATAAATTATGATCAAAACTTTATTTTTTAAGCAATAATCACAATTTTTCTTCCATGTTTTAATTTTAACAATAAAGCTCATTGTGCAGCATGTTGTTTGACAACCAATATCACTAATTAACAGCACTCTGATTGTGTTCGTCTAAAAGAAGAAGTAAGGGTGAGTAAATCATGGGATGAATTTGCACTCCAGCAATAATGAAAATGATAAATAGTGAATATGTAGCTATTTTTCTTGTGAAAACATTTTTGCAGAGCACTGTTTGACCATAATGGCATGTAAACAATACTAGTATTAAATTCAGTTTTAGTAGTCCAAACAACATTTAACCTGCTGTCTATTGCAATTACAAAGTTTAGCTCAAAGAATTGGTGCTTTTGTCTGTGTTAGATCATGTCACGTTAGGGTTTAAACTTTTACAGGTCATCAAAACTTGGTTGGGTAACTAATGCTTTTCTTGCTGTAAACTAGGCAACATTTTAGTTCTACACACTCTGCCCGAGGATGCTGATTTCTGAGTTGGGATAGGGGGAGGTGCCAAATCACCAGGATCCCATTCACTTGTCCCAGATCTCATGCTGTCCTGCAGGACACAGCTAAACAAAACAAAACAAAGCAACACAAACAAACACAGCACAACAACACACAACCAAATGACACAAAACAACGGCAAGATTAAACAAAACGTAAAACAAAATGTTAGCCAAAACAAAATATAAAACAAAGCAACAGGACAGCAAACAAAATAAAACAAAACAACTTTAAATCAAACAAAAAAGTCATTCAAAACCTCACAAAACTTTAACCAAAACAAAGCAAGTAATAATAATAAAACAAAACAGTAGGCTATTAAACAAAACAAAATAACATCAGCAACAAGACATAACAAAACAAACTTTTAGTTGTTAAATAGACTGTTATATAGGCAATTACCAGCTTTGCATGGGTCCATGTAGTCAACTTCATCACTTTCTCCTGGACTTGTGTGATAGTTTGAATCCACTTTCAATGCGATCGTTAATAAAAGCCAAAGACTGAACATAAGCAAACATGTCCACAGGGAATTCATGACGGGAATGAGTGCGGATGTGGATGTGGACCTGGAGCCGGCGGAGAGCTGAGGGCTGCGGTGGGAGCTTGGAAGGACTTGGGAAAATGGGAGCTCCCGGGAAGGCGAGGCTTTGCTCTCTTCAATGCCTTTATTCTAGTCCAGTGATTCGCTCAAATACCCGGGCCTAGTGCCAACACCAAGCTTACAAACATCACAGATCGGAGGTCAGTGCACTCAAAGTGTCCTGAGCCCATCTGTGTGGGAGAAGAACGCGAACGCGCTCGCTCGTGCATTTCACTGCAGAGCAGAAGCAAAAATGCTTAACACACAAATCCGACGCTATTTTAATAAATAGTATTTCGTTAATTGCACTTATAGTGGCAATATCCTGGCCTAGGCTATATTTCTTTTGAATATCATAAAATATTCCTATATCTAACATGTGTCCTAAATAATCACCCTGTCTCTGTGACAGTCAGACTCTGACTGTGTAAATAGCAAAGGAAACAGATGAGGTGAGCGGCCCACTCTTTTTTTTTTAACCAATCAGAAACGTGTTCTGCATGTGACTCATTTTGCGCTAAAGTTGTAAACAGCAGAGGGCGATCCACGCTTTATTAACCAATCAGAAACGCTCTCTATATGTTTTTGTCATAATTTAGAAATAAAAGGCATTTTTCCTAGCCTGATTTTATGGTGCGTTCTATTATAGCCAACGAACCGACTCGGACCTCGGATATGACGTCACGTCCACACTTCAAGCGTTCTATTATGTTTTGCGCGTCCGAGTCGGAGAAAAAAATGGACGCCACCCGGAAAGCTGTTGTAATGGTAGCACTGGCCGAGTACCAGTGTAAAAACATATTATGACTACACCTTACCAAAACGCAGCCATTTGAACTTGAAAATGTTCACTTTATTTCATGTTTTTCATGTTAATCTTCTGTTAGCAACGCTAGCAACGTTAGTAATTGCACTCACACAACAACCGATTCCCATACCTACAGGGGACGCAGTAATACGAGTGATTATAATCGTCATTAAAAATACCAACGCGGTTCAAAAACAATGAAAACAATTCATTACAAGTCACACAGGGCGCAGCCATCTTGAATTCCGAAACGTAATTCTTGCTCGGGGTCCTCGCGGTTGTCCGACGTCCGAGAGGAGAAATCCGAGGAAAGGGGGCGTGTTGCTAGGCAACGTCTGTCTTCCGATTCGGATCTCCGAGCGGATAAATAATAGAACGCACCATGAGCCTCTGATTTGAAGACTCTGTTTGAAGGGGCGTGTCTGCTGTGAGAACCGGCCACTGCTGTGATTGGCTGACATGCGTGCATATGAAATAGCTACGTATTACATGTGAAACTCTCTCGAATACTTTTACTACAGCTATTATACATTTTTACTAATACAGCTATAGAGATTAACGAATCGTGAGAAGTTTTTAAAGTATTTAGATCTATTCCCATCACATAAAATGTTGCCGTGATGAGCGAGCAATTAAGCAGATGACAGTCTGTTGATCGCGAGACTGAAGATTATCATTGCAACGCAGTTTCTGCACTCTCTCTAAAGGGGCTTTCACACAGGACGCGGAATGCGCTGCGCTGGCCGCTGGGTTCAGCGTTGCCCTTCAGATACAACGTGATTTGCGCTGCGCTATGCCAGAACAAAGTAGGCGGAGGTTTCAAAAACTTTAAGCGGGAGTTCTATACATCAGTATAATAACGTTAGTTATTTTGATTGTTGTTTCCTCCTTTCGTTCAGCAGTAAAAACTAGCTGCGTCCCAATGTGCATAATATGCCCTAAATAGTATTGAAAATTACTAATGTCGCATACTATTTATGATGGATAGTATGCACAATTGGGACACAGGTTAAGTATATGTCCCGTGCGCAGTACTAGCCGTTCATCCATTTTGATTTCCGTGTTTGTTTGGATGTCCCGTTTCTATTGGCCGCGCTGGTAATCGTCACAGAGCGCAGCGGCAAAAGTTGAACTATTTTGAACTTTGACCGCGGCGTGCGCGCGAGCTGCGCACCGCTGCGCTTGCGCTTTGGTCGACGCAGGAACAAAACGTCTTCGCGCGGCGCAAGCCATTGAAATGAATGGGTTTCATAGCACAGCGCAGCGCATTCCGCGTCCTGTGTGAAAGGCCCATAATGCTTTCACCAATGCAAACACGATGATGTACATACAGTAAGAGCTCCGTTGTGCAGTGTAACCTGCGTCATTGATTTCATAACGAGTTGTCCTGATAAACTCGCGCATGGAAAAATTGTTCTTTGATCGCTTTCTGTATATAATTTGTTCACAATTTAAATAAGATTATTTTCATCCTACTAAAAGAAACGATGTGAAGTGATATTTTTAGTCATTGGCTTGACTTACTGATGCATTAACAGTATTGAACGATTTTGAGAGAAAGATTACCTGTCTGAACTTGAACTTGAATTGTTGCTTGGTAGCTGGATGATTTATTTTCAGACGTTCATCGAGGCCAGCTCTGTATTGGCCCAAGTTGAGGAAACAGTCGTCAGTGAAATATTTGGACCATCCAAAACTTTGGGAAGTTGTGTCGGCGCATTTCCAGAGAAAATAAAATTAACCCATTGTTTCTTCAGAGGCTCGGATGAAGGAACTAAAAAATACTTTTGTGTTCATTTGTACATCCGAACATTGATCAACTGCCATGCTTCGCTCGATTGCAAGCCATTATAAAAACTCAAATCACGCTCACGCGTTCGTACTTCCTAGCTCATTTTCTCATGGGCGAGCCAAATTCTCTGGCCAGGCAAAGCAGAGAAAGGGGAGGTAACCTTTCCTCCTTATGACGTCATAAGGAGGAGATTCAAGATCAGCTCGTCTGAGCTGCAAAAAAGAGAAAGATAGCCAAAGCTCGGTTTACACCGATTGAAAATTCTAGACACGAGGGGGCAAAATACAGGTTAGGGGAACTAATATTAATGTTAAAGGGGTCATATAATGCCATTTTTGTACAAGTTAATATGAATCTTTAGGGTCTAAATGAAAACTTTGTAATATACTTTTATTAAAAATTCTCATTAGTATTTTAAGAAAACACTCATTTACCTGCTCAAAAACAGCTCTGTTTTCAGCACGCCGTTTAAGTGTATGTGCCTTTAAATGATAATGAGCTTCGCTGACTCCGCCCCTCTGTTCTGTGGGCGCTTTGACACGACGCACGTGGACTGTTGAATCGACAACAGTTGAGGGTTTATTATGGCAGCGGGATACTCTCTGAGGACCATCTGTGCAACCGTATCAGTTTGAACCGGAGTCGGACCCGAAACAAGATGACGGCCCCGAAGAAGTTCGACAATTAAGGCTCGAACAGGACGTTTCTGAATGGTTGGTTAACAATGTCACCTTGATCTATTTTTGTATGTACTGGCAGGGTAGCGTTAGAGTTGTGAGATACAAACGCTATGTGTTTAACGTTACTAATGTAAGTTATAGGTTAGTTCGTTGACAGATTTATGTTGAAAAACTTTTTTTTTTGTAAATGTAGGCTTGTCAGTGATGCGTGACGTTATCTCAGTGTTAGGTACAACTATCGTGACTGAAACTGACATGAGGTCATGTCAGTAATGATTCTAGCAGTAGTTGAAGGATACCTAAGAATTTGTTGTATGTTTATGTTTAGTGCAGTACGAAAATGTTTTATGTTTTAAGAAAACTTTAAGTACATCTATAGTATTGTAACTGCATTGATATTCCTGTTAAGATCCTGTTATGTTAACTATAACACCTGCGTACACAGTTTTTAACAATAACTATAACGCGTTTTTCATTATAAACGTGGGATTATGAATTATATTGAGAACGTCGTAACGTTACATAGAATACATGCCGTAATGCACCCTGAGTGTAAACATTAGCCACAATCATCGTGAAGCATGCAAGCGATTTGCAAAGATTAATATAAAGGTTAATAAAACGTTACATTCACTTCTTCTGGAGGTCCAACAGGAACACGAATAGTTGGTACCGATTCCTTTTTCAGTAGCAGCTTCTTAGCAAAACCTGATTTATATTGACCCTTGCCTCGTTTAAAAAGCAGTCTGTTGAGAAATGATTTGCACAAACATGAGCGCATTGACGTTGCTCGTCGGGAATTGCCTTCATAAACAAAACTCAGCCACTGCATCTTCAGCCGTTCGGATTGAGGAACATTAAAATGACTGCTGTGTTCCTTATTACACCCAAGAACAGAACACCACAATCGCTTAGGCGCCATTCTGCTCCAGTGTATCAACAATGACGAACTATGATTGACATCTCACTCACAAACGAGGGCGGGTCTGTGTTGAAATGCTGCTGTCAATCAACAATCGTGGGAGGGGCGTGCGAGCTTGTGACGTCACAGGCTCGAACGGCTCGATTTAAGCAGGGGAAAACATATAAGGAGATTAAAACAGAACCACTGGATGATTTGTATCATTATATATGGCTGTGTACAGGCACTGCCAACACACATTTCAGTATACAATCAACTTTAAAAGTGCATGTACCATTACATGACCCCTTTAAAAAATAGAAATTTTAAGAAATTGAAAATTTCATGTCAGGGGACCTTTAAGTTGGCTATGGGCTTTTTTGTAGCCAATAGCCTATAAAAAGTGATTCAGGCACTGTTTTTGGAAAGTCATTACCTTTAACCTTAAACATTTCGTACAGCAGCACCATATTCTATTTGTAATAGTTTTCTCTAAATATCTCTTGACAGATATGACTTGTTCAAGGAAAAAACTTATCAACAGTTCCATTCAAAACTATCATGCCTATGCCGAAGCTTCAGCCACAGAGGTTTGCAAGGTGTATGGCTCAAAAATGTTTCCGTACAACAGAGCCCCTAAAGGGACATGGTAAAGAAAAAAATATGAGATGATGGTAGGAAAAATTATTTGGCAATTCTTTTCCCCTCTCTCACCAATGTTTTGCGTTTCCCTGAGAAATTTTTTGTTCGCTTGCAAATGTTTGCAAAGATTGACTTTTTATACGGACACTATCGGCTGCGGATCTTAGCGTTCTTGTTAGCGCACCCGCCTCCCACGTTGATTACTCGTGTTCGAATCCCGCTCAAAACGGGTTGAGTGGGACTGGTTGCATTTGGTGCCGTGACCCATATGGAGTGAGGTTAAAGGGGGTATAATGGACTTGGGTCAGTAAGAGCTGTGCATGTAAACCTCACTCCCCTGGCCTCAAGAGGCACCTACAAAATGGCTACCACACTCTCAGAAAAAAAGGGTACAAAAGCTGTCACTGGGGGCAGTGCGTATTAGTACCTCAAAGGTACATAGTGGTACCAAAAGGAACATATCAGAGCCCTTTTAAAGTAACACCAAGTAGCTTTTCCTCTGCGGTCGCCCTACTGGTTGGAAACGAAATTGTCCATTACCTCTGTCGTAAATAATTAGCCTACCGTCGCACGCACGCTCGCTGTTTACCCAGCACCGGCTTTAGAATGAACGATGTCCACAGACAAGGTAAAGTATGTTACATGATTTCATGAAAGCATGATGTATTGCGACATCAGAAACGAAGAAAAACGAAATAATGACTATTGTAGCGCTTGACGTAAAGCAGTCGAGTTTTGTAGTTCTTTTTGTGCACGGGTTTCCCACCCGAAACCCGAAGTTACATAGTGCCAGTAAGAAGCGATACAGACCCCGTCAGGCTATGGCAGACGTGTCATTTAACTTATTTTAAGTCGATGTACCATCACAAGGGTCTTGGAAATATATTATGAAGGTTGGAAAACTACATAGTGTTACTTTAAAGGGTACCGTACCAGTGACAACTTCTGTACAATTTTTTTCAGAGAGTGCTGTTCCTTGTTCACCCTACTTGCAAGTGAATGTAAAACTTATGTGTTAGTAGCTCAATATCAGAGGCATTTAGCAGCACCAATCTATTAAAATATAAATTATATGCCCAAGAGTGGAAATGCAAGCTTGTTTTACTAAATCCACATGCTATAAAAATGACTAAGCAATGTATTACAATTAACAGAACATTTGCGAATATGATTAAAAACAGAAGCAGTGAATATAATATCTACTTAATTTACATATTTACAATAAAAAAATAACTCCGGTAAACATCTTTAGCGGACACATTTTACACATTAAATGGCTTTATTTTCCAGTTAGGTGATGTTTATCTTCAGTTATGATTCCATGAACTTATATAACAGTGTGTGTTACTCATGAAAACATAGCAGCAAAATAATATGGTGCTTTCAGAGGCAATAACACTCCTAAATCTGGCCAGCAAGAACTGAGCTGACAGATAAGAATTCTGTTCATTACAGCATGGTGTCACTACACATGAAATAACCTCACAATGTATGTAAAATAAAAACATCAATTTTTTTTCTTTTTTCTCTGTGCTTACGTATTTAGCACTACATTTCACTTTAATCAAGAGTAATGGGCACAAAATACCTCCCACATACCCACATATATTCATATATACAAAAAGGTCCGTTGCCCTTTTGTTTCCATCAGTGCCGTTACACGAGTTCTGAAACGAGGTAAAAACGTTTCCATCTATAAATCATTACTGACAAAACATATCAGAAGGTTTAAATGAAAATAAAAATAAATTAAGAGTCATAAATGTTAAAAAATAAATAAATATAAGATTTTAAAAAATCAATAATACATTTTTTTTTTTTTTATTTTTTTACAAATATACAGTATTTACAAGGCACCTGTGGTTTGATGTCCAATGATGTCAAGTATAAATTATTAGGAATGGGAACATATGCAAGGGGCACACATTTTTTTGGGTTGTTCTTTTGAATTAATGTATCCCCAGATATGTGTGATAAATCCTGTACTGTGTGTCTGGAATTGATTTTTAGTTTTTTTGTTTTCGGTCCTGTTACACCATTAAGCAGGCAAAAATGTATGTTTATCCTTTGACAGCCATTCAAAAGTAGCTGTTTATTCTGAAATAATTTTTGCGAGCAACATACAAAAAGGTTGAAAAGTTCAGAATCACATGTTTGGGGACTGATTATCTATGAAGCAAACTGAGCAACTTGAGTCATTGAGAAGAATGTCAATGCTACCGCTTTCTCCTGGGATATAGAACTCCTCATTCCTTCACTCCATCCATGCTCCTATAACTCTGTGGGATGCTGTAATTCCATTCATGTTCTCAAGGAGAATTCCCTGAATACCATTAGCCGCCCCTTGAGGCATTACAGCGAAGCAGCAATCCTTGCGCCTGTTGGTCACACCGCGGGTCCCGTTGGATACTTTGTTAGGGGGCGGGAGAGCAATGTGCGTGTGACACATCTCCAACCCAACAGAGTTGCAGGAACCACAGGCCATAGCGGCCTGGAAGCCCCTCCGGAAGTTCTCGTTGAAGAAGCCGTAGATGATCGGATTAACCCCACTGTTGAAGAACGCCAGCCAATGAGCTACAGGAAAAAGATAGCTGCTCAAGAAGTCAATCTGTTGGCGGTCCAGATCCTGATAGTCCGTGAGAAGCATCAAAGTCCAAAGCGGCAGCCAGGACACCATGAAGAGTACGGCAACCATGATGAGCATCTTGATGACTTTCATCCTCCTCCTGGAGCGAGCTCGGTTCTCACGTAGGTTGTTGGAGAGTTTGGCAGCGATGCAGCCGTACATGATGCTTATGAGACCCAGCGGGGCCAGATAAACATGGATGAAGATTACTGTGGTGTAAACTCTCCGCATGTCGGCTCGCGGCCAGTCCTCGAAACACACAAACAGTGGGTAGATCTGCTTCTCCTGCACCATGTAGATGTCATCCAGGTGAATGACGGTCAGGGTTGCAGCGGAAGGAAAGATGATGGCAAAAGCGAGCAGCCAAATGAAGATGATGGCGAAGAGCGCAGTGACCGGCCTCAGGCGGTGATGGAAAGGGAAAACAATCCCCGTAAACCTGTAGAAAGACACATGTCATGCTTAAGTACTCAGGGACAGGGATATTATCATTCACTAACACTAGTTATTAAAAAAAAACGGTTTTCTGCTAATTATCTAATGTTTGATGCTGTTGCTTGTGCACCTGATTAATAAACTTACTGTACTGTTTCTGTAGTTTTACCCATTAATAGACACGGTAATTCCTTGAAAATGAATTCCAGCACAGCGCTACAACAACCAGAATGAATTGACCCTTCACAATAGATAATGCTTTACTATAAACTCTGTTAGAGAGCGGCAATTTATCTGTTCAATACAAATGTTTTGCCACATTTAAAATCCCTCAGTTCTCGCCATCACCGAAAAGCCAAGACAATGTTAATTCTTGTTTTATTACAAGCTCTGGCATGTTTCTCTTTTTGCCAGCAGAAGCTCCTTTGTTTGGCCTTAAAAAAAAAAAAAAAAAAAAAAAAAAAGATTTAGATGCTCCATGTCAACCTTCTCATTTGTTGTGACAACTAACCTATGTCACTCCTCCTAGCCCTACACACAACAATTATCCGAAGCAACTTTTCTCTGTTTATGGATTTGACGAGACAGGCACCGGCAAGTGACGAACGCATGTACGCAATTTCCTGTGAAAAGCATATCTCTCCCCCCGTGGTCTAAAATATCAAACTTATAATTTAATAGGCTTAGATAGTGAATCAGGGTAGGCCTAAGACAAATATACACTTTGAAAGAAGATGATTTAAATCTTGTTTTTTTTTTTTTTTACACAAAAAGGTTGCATTATGTACCTTTATTAACAGAGCATTACAAAAAATAACGATCAAACTCGAACTAAAGTATCATCAATGATTGACATGCTCAAATAACGCGTCAAATAAACACTGTAACACAATTAAAGACATGGGCAATGGACACAAATAAATTAGCCTACTATGCAGGTAAATTGCATTAAATATGTTTAAAATAACACAGTGAGATTAAAATGATCAAAGAATGCTTTTAGAGATTGCCAATTTTCCAGCAGCAGGGTTTTGTAGTACCTGAGTGTACTTGCAAATTATAGGCTACCCTTATAAATACCCTTCCCATCTCTCTGGCAAAAAAATCTTATTTATTGCACTACTCTACCAGGAATCATTTTCTAAAGAAAAAATTATGGCCCAGTTTCACAAGACCAATTAAGCCAGAATTAGGCTTTAGTTTAATTATGACATTTAAGTAGCTTTTATAAACATGCCATAGAAAATATTACTGGTGTGCATCTTGAGACAAACTGACAAAGCCTATTTTAATCAGTGCGACTGTGCGATATTACGATATCGGATGGACGATATATGAAAAGTCTATCGTTTCATATCATGCTCTATATCGTTTATATCGTGGTGTCGCAAAAAAAAAAAAACATTGTTTACGGCAAAACTTTTCCGAGCAGGAACAGCCAGAACAAACTGAGGAGCTTGTTCCTAAATGAGGGACTCTGTAGCATGAACATGGTTTGGTTAACATTTATATGTTTGATAGACTATTTTATTTTGATAATGAACATGCTGCGATGTCTAGCAATGCTAGAACGTGTGCGCGTGAGGCGCATGAGGCGTCGGCGCGATCATTGCTGCTACATTTTAAAAATTTTGTGTTTTATATTTTATTCATATTTTATATTATGTTATCGGGATATGAGATGACTTATATCGTGATATGAGATTTTGGTCATATCGCCCAGCCCTAAGTGCGAGTTAATTTTAGTTAAAACAGCTTAATAATGCATTCTAGTCTTGGGGCTTATGCCTTTTCTTTATGTAAAATTACAAATCATTACCTATCAACTGCTATAGCAACCAGGGTGAAGACAGAAGCAGACACTGACATGCCCTGGATCAGGTTGCTCACAGTGCAGGTGACCTGGCCAAAAGGCCAACCTGTTGAGAAATCAAGGACAGGATTGATTCTAATATTGAATATGATGGTCACATTCATGAAGATGATATTGATAATGATGAAGATGATGACTCACTGACCTGAGATGAGGCTGTCAATCAGTGTGGTGGGCACACAGAACACACCCACCAGCAGATCACTAATGGCCAAGTTCAGGATGAAGAGATTAGTGACCGAACGCATGTTGCGGTTCCTGATGATCACCAGGCAGACAAGTCCGTTCCCCACGACACACAGGAGCAGCACCAGCAGGTATGAGAGGATGTAGCTGACCGCCATCCCTGCCGAGTGGATGTAATACGGCAGGAGCGTGAAGTTGTCCAAAGTGAGGTTGTCAGCAGAGAGGTTCAGGGTCATTTTGTCCATGTTGGATCTTGAAAAGGGAAATGACAATTCATTCTGATAAGATATTCATATTGGTTTGATCAAATACTGCAACAAACAAAAAAAAAACTGTCCACAATTTATTGATGATGAGATGTCTAAATTATGAAAATGTCTCAACCACCACAAAGGATTTTCTTAACTTCCAAGATGAATCAATTATTAATTGGTCAAATAATTCTAACAGGAAGACAAGAGCTTGTGCTGGTGTTGTAAAATAGTGAAAATTATAGATTTATATTAATTTATGAATACTAGCATATCGCCTATATTATTTAGGTTTCAATAACTTCATAAATAAAACTATAGTAAATTATTTTTTACTGTTTTGCCTAGTATGTGTTATTCAAAGTATTAACACGAGACTTTAATCAGCTCAGCATCTATAGCCACACAATATGATTATTTCAATTTCGTATTTTAAAAGTTTTAATGAAACAAAAAAGTCTTACAACATAGCATATCATAGAAAGGATTATATCAGTCGAAAAGCGAATAGGACTGCTCACCTGTTGCGTGTGTGTGCCTGTGTTAAATCCACTCGTGTGATGGGCAGGTTGCTGTGTTCTGTGTTCTGGCTGCAATGCGCAACTCTCACTTCATCGTAAAGCGCAGTGTACTGGAAACATGCGCGCGACGTGACAGTAGATTCCACTAGTGCGGTGACAGCTGGATGTCAAGCGAGTGACGTCATCGATCATAATAGTTTTAATCACGTAACACGAAATGTCATTTAAACGTACAGTCATATCATACAGTACAGATAATCATTTATAGATGTTTTACCCTAGTGGATTATGAATTAATAAGTACAATATGATTGTGTGTAGAGCATATATTTACAGTTCGGCTATAAATAACAAAAGTTTCGGCTAACTAATCATTTAAAATTTAACCACAACGATTCTGGTTCTAGTCTTTTAGCGGGCTACTTTTGAGGAGATATGTGAGGGGGGAAAGGAATGCAAGTCTTCCAACATTTACTGCCTCCATCTCCATGCAGCAGTCTGTTGCCATTCGATGATTCAATTCTTGCACAGGTGTGTGTGTGTGTGTGTGTGTGTGTGTGTGTGTGTGTGTGTGTGTGTGTGTGTGTGTGTGTGTGTGTGTGTGTGTGTGTGTGTGTGGTGTGTGTGTGTGGTGTGTGTGTGTGTGTGTTGTGTGTCATCATTTACTCACCCTCAAGTTGTTCCAACCCTGTATGAGTTTCTTTCTTCTGCTGAACACAAAATAAGATCATTTGATGTAACCAAACCGGTATGACTTCCATAATATTTTCTTTTTCCCATACAACTAAAGTCAACATTTGCCCTATGGAAGTCAACTGTTTGGTTACCCATAATTCTTCAAAATATCGTATGTTATGTTCAGCAGAAGAAAGAAATCCATACAGGTTTAGAACAACTTGAGGGTGAGTAAATGGCAGTTTTTTTTATTTGACTATTTTACTATTTTTACAAGCTACATAAATGCAGTTTAATAATTATTCTTATATATTTTAAATAAAAGTAATAAAGAAAAAATGTGGTACCCATTTTTAATTTACACTCATTCATTACACTGGCGAGCTGAATGTTCCCCCACTACAACAAAAATAAAAGTCACCACACTGTGGCAGCAGAGAAGAAAAATACCCTCAACAAAAAGCCCATTCAGAGAAAGAGAGTTGAGAGCAACAAAGAAAAAGAGAGAGAGAGAGTCAGTGTAAAACTGTTTTGAACGTTTTTCCAAAAGTAACCATGTCACTCCCTCTTTGTATTGAAGATAAGCCCCCATTTTCACAGAGATCCAGACACCTCCAGACCAAATCAAATTATTTCATGAAGATTTCAAACTAACCCAAGTCACTGTCAACATATGTCTCAGGGGCACGCTGAGGGCCAGCTCTTCAACAAGCCTGAAGCACATCTGTGGCAGCAGCACTGCAGTATTAGAGCTATTTGAGCGTGAGGAAGTGATTCAGGCTCCTCAGGATCTGACTGCAGCTCCAGGACTTCAGATCTGCTCCAACCTGGATGATCACAGGCAAAAGAGGCTGCAGAGTAAATCATCTCCGCCAAAGTTGGATGTCTTGCCTTGAGGGTTTGCTTGGGAAGTGCCATTGACTTGTGCAAGGCTGCTATAACCAACCTGGAATAATGTCCATGGACTGGCGTGGAGGTGACCGGCTGCTCATAGGCTTGTTTGTGATGCTTATCCTGAGGCTCAGCTGCTGTGCTGGACAGAGCTATGAACGCTGGGAGGCTGGGTCCTCGTGCTATGGAGGGTTTGACCTCTATTTTGTGCTGGACAAGTGAGTCTTTCAATTTCCATACGCTTTGAGTGTCTTTGTATTGGCACTTGAGAATCTGATGCTGCATGGATGTTAATTCAACATCCATACAGACAACCAAAGGTCAAGCAGGCAATCATAGTTATTATGTCTCTAAAGAGACACCGCAGCAAGCATTTCAGAAGCATTAAGCAACATTACTCATCCTTTTGATGCTGCAAATCATGACATTTTAGGTTTGAATGTGCCTGTACTGTTTATATGGCCTAAACCTCCTGTATTCTTAAGGCCTTTGAAATGTATAATTTACCTGGAATTAATTCTGTGCAGCATATCGGAGACGTCTAAGAGGGTCAGCTTTTGTATAACCTCTGCAATTTTAAGGAAGCATGAAAAGATTGACATGGTCAAAAGCATAGTGCAGATAAAATCCTCAAACACACTAGCTGTTGCATTGTATTTTTAATAGCTTGTGGATGCATAACCATTTACCCTAAAAAGTTACAATGAGGACAACAACCCACCTCCAGAAAGAGCTTGCCAAAGACATAAACACAACAGAAGATTGAAGTGATTATTGAAAGATTTTCTATACATTTATTGATGTTTGTGGGATTTTTTGGTTGTGAAGCGTTACTTTCCTTTGTCTAGCCCCTACTTTGTTTATGATGTTTAATATATTCATTTTAGTCTGAAGTCACTTTTTAGGGTCATTATTTAATAGGAAACCCTCAGAGTTGATGCAGGTGTCATGGGGTGAAGGTGAGAGGAGCGTTTAGGGCTGTTTGGGTTCCTCATGCGCTGAACCTTTTCACCAGCAGGGCCAGATGTTCCAAAGCCTCAGAGCTGTCTTGAATCAGAGTTCGAATCTGAGCACAAATGATATGGAGATGAGAAAGAGACCGAGGGGAGGGAGAGACGGAGAAAGTATGCCATTGTTTAGTCATGCCAGTAAACATTCTTCATTTAAATGCAAAGATAAACTCAGAGAAAAGACATGAGAAGAAAACACACACCCTGTGATGAATATAGAGTGAATTACACTGTAAAAAATATTTTAGCAATTTAGTTATTTCAACTTATTTTTTTAACTAGATTGGCCAGACAACAAGAAATTTTAAGTTTTCTTGTCCTCAACTTATCGAAATAAGTTAGTTAAACTAAAAAAAACCCATGCAAAAAGATAACTCAAAATAATGAGTTAACTTTTTTTACAGTGTAGGCAAATGTAAAATGCATGAAAATATTTGGATTTTTCTTTGGAGGCAGAATAATACAATGCCTTCATTGTGCAGGACAACAGCACAGATTTTGGAAAAGTCTTTTCAGTGATGGTTATAAGTTCTTATTTGATGAGGTCATAGCGAAGTATTGGCTTACACTGCAAGTTTCATTTTCCTGTTGGAACAGTGCAGATGCACAATAACAATGCTGATATGCTGAAAGGTTTATGTTTTTTTGTTTTTGTTTTTTTAAGCATAATCTATCTCAAAATATCCCAATCTCCAACTCAAATTCTCTCTGTAGGCATATTATTGACATCCTTGATACAGTTTCTGCTTTTGTATACTGAATATTTCAGCAAATGTAAGAATGGAAAATAGTGAGTATGTTTTTCTTCCATACTTATACCATTAAGTACCATATATAGTTCTTGATAAACAAAATGTGAATTCTCGTGAACGCATACATTGAAAAAATGTTGGTGTAGGGTTTACTTTGAAAAATATTTCACTCAGAAACTGCTAGGAAATGTCACAAATAATGGCAAGTAACACACTGAATTAAAAATGAAATTTTAAAGCAGAAAGACTAAAAAAGTACTTTCTTGTAAAACTTCCTCCAAACTTTGATCTTCGAACAATAATTTTTCACAGTGTAAATGGTGATTCTTTTTTCACTTTCAAAACCTGCAAAATTCTTCATCTTCCTATAAGTATGCATCTGGAAGTCTCGAAACCTTTCAAGAAAGCATAAAAAGTCTTCTTTGGCTGTCATTATCAGTGTCTTGGCCATGGTTTAAGTCTCAAAAATGTAAGTCTTGGTCTAGGTCTCGGCTTATGGTTTCAGACAAGACCACAGTCAATTTCCTCCAATGTATTAAATGTGATAATTACCGCAATCACGGATCGGCAAGTGGTTAAGCATTTGAAATATATTCAGAATTTTCTCTTTTTTAACTCATTAAAATGGACAGCCAGCTTTCTAACAGGATCTGCACCTCAAAAGTTCACACTGACTTTCATTGTGTCGAAATGTTTCAAATTTTCAAATAAAGTTTTAAAATAGAACTACTATGTTTTAAATAAAGTTTGCAGTAATAAAAAAAACGATTTTCTTCTCTACATATCTCCTCTTCACTAATCTAATCTAGATGTCTAATAAACCAGCCATTGTATATTAAAAAAAATTGTTGGCTCTTTTACAAATTGCTAGTGCGTCATTTTTGATAAAACAGCCGCTAAATGCATAAATGTGGTCTGTGTCTCAAACTTAAAGTTTTGGCCTGGATCTGTGTCTTGGCTTATGGTTTCTTTCAGACAAAACCGCAACTTATTTCCAAAGCATTAAAGGTGATAGTGACCTCAACCAAAGGTCAGTGAGGTATTGCAGAGAATTTGAAAAAGCAGTGTTTCATATGAATACTGCAATAAATTTATAGTCTTTTTTTTTCAGTTCGCTAAAATGCTTTGCCTTGCATGGTTCTTGTCTTTGTCTGAATTTAAGCTTTGATAAGTTTAGTCTTGGGTCTTGAATGGTCTGGTATTGGCTCCAATTCCATATCTTCACACTAAAAAAAGATATATATATATATATCGAAAAATAGAAGAGTAAAATAATTAGAGACAATAATAGACTGTCCACCATCATTATCTGTTGAATTGATCAAGACTGAATTAGCAGCACTGGTGTGTTTGTGGGGGTGGATGTGCACAGAGGAAAGCTTATGCTGACTTTGGAAGGCTTCGATGTCGCTTACGTAAGCCTAGCATTCTTTTTTGATTTGTCTCCACCACAATTGCCCTGCCAGATGAGCTATTACACAAGCTGAGCCATTAAAGAAGCCCACTTAACAAGAAGTTAGCGTCTAGATGCTCGTATCATTCTCTGTGTCAGACGCTTTGTAAAACTACTTTTTAAGACAGTTGGACAGGGACATGCATGCTGCCATGCAAATTTGTAATGAATATTGAGATAATCCTTAAATAGGATACCAGGCGTGTGTAATTTCAGGGGGAAATCACCACCATATGACCATGCAGCCTAAATCCTTTAGTGGATTTAATCCATCATGTGAACTTCTAAATGTTTTCACAAAGAGTAGGGTGTTTCCAAAGTAGGGTCGGTACTTTGGCAGATGATGTAATGTCTCAGACAGACGTCATAAATGTCACACCTTCTACTGTAAGACAATTGATGCAGACTTATCTGCATGGTCTTGCAATCTCTTTGCCTCTGCAATATGGCACAAGGTGTTTTTAACAAAATGATACAGTTTGCATACACTGACATGCCCTCTTGCATTTGCCTTTGCAATTGGTATTTGTCCAGGGAAAAAGAGACGAAGCACACTTTTTTTAAGCTAAACAGTTCAGAAAAGATGTTTTTCTTTGAATAATAAAGAAAATATAAAATACTACAAAAGAGGTGCTGACATCATACGACTGCATGTCCAATAAAACCAAAACACAAGTCACGATATAAAGAAATGAGTTGTTTACTAAACTCTGCAGTATTTATTTGCAGATGCCTCTTAGCTTGATATTTTATCATTTTCCATTTTAGTCCATATATTTTTATGACCAAAAAAAAATGATTCCATTGTTATTTTGTGCTATCCTAATACTGAACCCTTACTGCATAACATCTTCTCAGGTCTGGAAGTGTACAGCACCACTGGAATGAGATCTACTACTTTGTTGATCACCTTGCACACAAGTTCATCAGGTGATTCCAGAACAAACTCAGCATGCTGAGTTTTTTTTTTTCTCTTTTTTTGTGATCTCATTACTATGTATTTATAAAAAATCCGGTATGTAACCTAAAGTTTTAGGTAGTTGTTCTGTTAAAATTAAACCACTTTACTGTGGTGTGCAATTTTGAGTTGCCACTGTCCAAAAAAATATAATATAAATAAAATGCTGCAGAGCCAATTTAAGTGCTAAGGAAAAATGACAGCTTGTATAACAGGAATAGCTATAATGGAACCCTATAGACCCTATTAATGTCAACTAGTCAGCAACTACAGCATGATGGTCTGTGAATAAACAAATTACATTTTCCTATTCTTCTCTGTCTTCAGCCCCCAGCTCCGAATGTCCTTTATAGTCTTTTCAACGGAGGGAAGGATCCTGATGAAACTTACAGAAGACAGGCAAGAGTTTATAACACATGCTGTGATTTCATACTGCCAACATCTCTAGCTGAAAAGCTTTTGACTTTGATATCTCTTTACTTGCTGTGAGTCTGTCAGCTTTATTTGTGTCGATCCAACAAATCAAGAAGAGCTGGCAGCGTTCAAATGCATGCTGGTCCAGGCTTTATGCTGGTTACCGTTGCTTTGGATCTGGTCTAGCTGGTCAAAATAAAAATACAATGTTAATTAACATGAATTGTATCTCTCTTTTTAAGTATTTATTTAAATAAAAGGTAGTAAACATTGCATGGTGTATAAATTGTGCAAATTGCCATGAAAAACTTAAAATACTACAAATCTTAATATTCAGGGATCAGATTCGTGCTGGGCTGGAGGAACTTCAGCATGTCTTACCGGGTGGAGATACCTTCATGCACAAAGGTTTTCAGAGGGTAAGAGGAGATTGTAAAATACACTAAAGTACAAATCAGAACAAGCTTTTTTACAGTTTATTAAAAAAAATTGTGTGGTTTTCTAGGCAAGCGAGCAGATCTACTATGGAACAGGTGACGGTACGTTACAAATCAAATTCCTCTGGTGACTGATTTTTTTTTCTTTTTTAATACAGTAGCTAGGGGAAAATCTCACTTGAATGGCTATACGCTATCTTTAATTTTGTCATTTCATCTGAATATTAACACTCGTGAGATTTGTCGGTAGAAAGGTTAATTTATCTAAATGTGTGTCTCTGGAAAATAATGATTTATGACATTGCATTATGTTGAATATCAAATTTTTGTCTACTAGTTAATGAGGGATTTGTGGACACATTCAAGTTTTTAGATTTGTGTTTTTATTTTGTTAAAGACCCTAACATTAGACCCCTGGGCAAGGGTGGGTGGGGGTTTGGTGGGGTAAAATGGCCTCTGATTAATTGTACATTTTGTTCTATAACAACTAAATTAGCAAATGCTTATATTTATTTCCTCATTGGCTGATGCATCATCATCCTTCACATGCTAAACATAGGTTATATCAGTTACATTGTTCTTAAGGGGGCATCTTTCCCCATGTTACTTTAAAGGTCCCCTGACATGGGGTTATTTTATTATTTTATAATGTTTCCTGGGTTGCCCTTATAATGTTAGTATGTTTTTTAGATCAAAATTAGTCATAATTTAGAAATAAAAGGCATTTTTCCTAGCCTGATTTTAGCCTCTGATTTGAACACACTGTTTGAAGGGGCGTGTCTGCTGTGAGACTCAGTGTAACCGCCCACTGCTGTGATTGGCTGACATGCGTGCATATGAAATAGCTACATGTGAAAGTCTCTCGATCTCGAATACTTTTACTACTGCTGCTATTATACGTTTTTACTAATACAGCTATCGAGATTAACGAATCGTGAGAAGTTTTTAAAGTATTTAGATCTATTCCCATCACATACAATGTGTGATGAGCATTGAGCAGATGACAGTCTGTGGATCGAGAGACAACGCAATTTCTCACTCTCTCTAATGCTTTCACTAATGCAAATTCAAACACGATGATGTAAATACAGTAAGAGATTCATTGTGCAGTAACGTGCGTCATTGATTTCATAACGAGTTGTCCTGATAAACTCGCGCTGTGTGGAAAAATGTTCTTTGATCGATTTCTGTATATAATTTGTTCACAATTTAAATAAGATTATTTTCATCCTACTAAAAGAAACGATGTGAAGGTGATATTTTAGTCACTGGCTTGACTTGCTGATGCATTAACAGTGTTGAACGATTTTGAGAGAAAGATTACCTGTCTGAACTTGAACTTGAACTGTTGCTTGGTAGCTGGATGATTTATTTTCAGACGTTCATCGAGGCCAGCTCTGTATTGGCCCAAGTTGAGGAAACAGTCGTCGGTGAAATGTTTGGACCATCCAAAACTTTGGGAAGTTGTGTCGGCGCATTTCCAGAGAAAATAAAATTAACCCATTGTTTCTTCAGAGGCTCGGATGAAGGAACTAAAAAATACTTTTGTGTTCATTTGTACATCCGAACACCGATCAACTGCCATGCTTCGCTCGTTTGCAAGCCATTATATCTCTCTATTCCACTTTTGTGCTTTGATTGGTCACACGCCATGATATCTCTCTCGAGGATGATAAACTAAAATCGCGCAGCTCGTTTTCTCATGGGCGGGTCGAAGTCTCTTTGCGGCCAAAGCAGAGAAGGGGGAGGTAACATTCCCCCATATGACGTCATATAGGGGGAGATTCAAGATCAGCTCGTCTGAGATCTCATTTTCTCACAGGCAGAGAAAGATAGCCAAAACTCAGTTTACACCGACTGAAATTTCTAGACATGAGGGGACCAAATACAGGCTAGGGGAACTAATATTAATGTTAAAAAACCTCAGAAAGTGAAAATTTCATGTCAGGGGACCTTTAAATAAATTTTTCGACGCAAGCAGGAATGTTGCTTGCAAAAAAAGCTGTTTCATACATTTCAAAATGTTTGACAATGAGAAATCAAAAAGTCATTGAATTATTTGCTCTCTGAACCATTCTGAGAGGTTCTTCTATAGACTATTATAGATGATCTCTCTCTTTGTTAGGATACCGCACAGCGAGTGTCATCATTGCTCTGACAGATGGAGAATTGCGCGAGAATGAATTTGATTTGGCAGCCAGAGAGGTGAGACCTTACACCTTAGATCCTGACATATTTTCCATTCTTTCTCCCCCGAGCATGAAAAATGTATTTAGCACCAAAAGCCTTTAGCTCTGACTTTACCCGTGAGGCAGCAGCTTTATAAAATAAACTGAACCTTGGACCTTCTTTCTTTCAGATTATCTCTTTTAGCCTGTTATCTAGATAATATTTGCATAGTTTGATATTTCACGTGAATATATGCAACCTACATCTTTTTGAATCCTGTCTTTGATACGATGAAATGGCAGGCCGGTCGCTCACGTCAGCTGGGAGCTTCTGTGTACTGTGTTGGAGTGAAGGACTTTAATGAAACCCAGGTAAGGTGACAAAATGATTTGCCCCTTCATTGTGAGCAGGTCACCACAACATGGAATTTTTAAGCCTCTGATGTACAATGTAAGAATGAAAGAATAGAGAAGCATATTTTTCATGATTTCTCATTCTGTCACAGCTGGCAACGATAGCCGACAGCGAAGATCACGTCTTTCCTGTTAATGATGGCTTTGAAGCACTGCAAGGGGTCATAGATTCAGTGAGTGAATTAATTACACTCAGTCACAGCTACGCTCACATCTTTCTTTTGATAATTTTATTGATGTATCTCAATAGCTATGTTCCTTGTGAAACCTTGTAAGCTGCCTATAGGCAGCATTTTATGATGTGCACAAATGTGCACTTTTGAGACAAAAAGCATGGCATCTTTTAGCCAAATTCTAAGGCAGCGTTACATGTAGCATTCACTGAAAAGGCAATTTCATGATGTGACTCAGTGCAAAAAATAAACATTCATCTTTTTAAAAATAGTTCAATCTTATTCAAATCCAGCAACAAGTTTGGCCAAAATATACAGTGCCATGTATTTTGATGCTAATTTTGAGTATTTCATCGTTTGCTAATAAATAAAACACTGATTCTACTAGCTGGCCTCCGTTATGCCGGTACACATTGTGCGATTTTGAGCTGCCACAGACGAAAGATGACCAAACGTGGTGATTTCTGTGGTCGTGGCTCCTAAACAGTGGCGCTACGTCGTACAGTGTGAGAGGTTCTGCCTTGTCACGGTCTAGCGACCAAAACTGGCCTGCGATCATTTTCTGACAGTGTCAGAAATTTAGCATAATCATCTCACAGTGTGTTTGCTGCTACGTCCTACGTCTACTGACTAGCCAATAAAATGATCAATGTGACATGGCGTTAAAACTTAAAACTACCTTAAGCTCCATTTGCAAGATTAGCATGCCAAGCTGGCCTCTTTTCCCTAGCCATGACCACGTCCATATTCTCCTCTTTCGCTTCCTCCTCTTTTTTTCAGCGCACATAAAAACCACAATTGCCAAAGTGCGATTGCGCTATAGTACTGGCTCTTTTTTACCACTAACGCATGCTGATGACGTTTTATTCTTCCACTGTATACTAACTTGCGTCGTAGCCTACGATTCATCATCATAATGTCTACATATACATGTCGTACCCAAGTTTATTAGATCCACGAATATAGTGCGATTTGAATTGAATTTATAGGATTGCCGAAATCGCACAGTCTGTAACAGGTATTACACTCACCCCCCTAAACCTCACTCCCATCCGGGTCACGGCACCAATGTAACCCATCCGGTTCTACTCGCACCGTGACGAGGATTCTAATCAGTGTTTTCAACATGGGAGGTGGGTGCGATAAAAAGGACGCTAAAGAATGCAGCCTCTAACGTCAGTTGCTTGTTCGCCTCTTGAGACCAAGTGAGTGAGGTTTACTTGCACAGATCTTATTAGCTGGCCTCAATTACACTAAAGATAAACTCTATTGAAATCAATTGTGAGTTGACGCATATTACCTGCCCGTGTAGAGCACTAAAATCAGTCATTTATGAGTTTGCATGAGTTAAGGCCCGGGTATACTTCATTTTCCATGTTCCGCTCCATCTCGTGCACAGTTGAGCGAGCATTTCAAAGTACACTCCTTTGGCCGTGAAGTCTAGTGGACTTTGTTTTCAAGCACTCAAGTCACACGTGCGCTGTTGTACGCGTACCATCCGCACGGCCACAAAAAACTTGGGCTGCATGTGGAAAGACCCTACTGATGACGAAAACTACGTCACACGGACAGTGCACATGGCTTTAGAATGGTGCATACTGTATGCACTACAGAGAAAGCCAGCTCACTAGGTTTAGGCACAGAGCTTTTATATCACACAAGTAAAACTTACAGTAACTTTGTAACGCAAAGTTGAGATGTTGCCCAGAGAGATAAAAACAGTAGGTGGAGGAAAATATGCACGAGAGACGAGAGATGTCGTATTTCCCCGCGTTTAATAAAATTACTTTACGTCACACACTCGTCCGCATACATGGGGATCGAGTGAGAAAAAGTATACAAACAAACATCTAACTCTGGTCACAATATAAAAGGAAATAAAAGAAAGAATACAAAGAGTCGGCAGAGCGGTTATCTCCTCTCCTCACTTGTCAAAACTAACTGACACTCTACGCACATGCGCAGTTCTCATTTGAACTCAGATTGCCATAAAACACAAAGTGACCGTTACAAGTTGTCAAAATTGGTGGATGTCTCAATAAATTGACTATGACATGCAAAACATTCAAACATAAATGCATCCATTTTTTCTTGCCTCAGATTCTGAAGAGATCCTGTATAGAGATCCTCGCCGTGGAGCCCTCGAGTATTTGTGCAGGAGGTAAACATACGTCAGGCCTGAAGCAAAGACCTAGTTCAGACAGGCAACAAAAATCTGATTTTTTTTTTTACACATATACAACTGTAAAACACCACATGAAATCTGAACTTGTATATTGGATTTCAGGGTTTTTTTCTGTTCAGGACACATGTATATAACATCAAACGCAATGTGTTTCCTCTCTCCCAGAATCCTTTGAGGTGGTGGTTCAAGGGAACGGATTCCTTCACGCCCGCGATGTGAGCAGAATTCTTTGCAGCTTCCGTATCAACAACACCCTCACCGTGAGTAAGTGAACAACAGCACAGACGGATTCCTGTTCCTTGCATTGCAAGCTGTGGGCTGCTGAATTATTAATAGGCCACCCTGTGTTAGCATTAGCTGCTAACCCGAATGATCCCCTCAGTTGATAAAGAACAAAAGTGATAGTTGATAAATGACTGAAACTTTTATTCATCCAGGCCAAACTCAACTCATCAGTGGAAATAGAAAAATAAGCATTGTCTTCATGCATGTGGCAATGCAGACAGCTTTGTTTTTGTCTTTTGTAATGATAAAGAAGCCAGTTGAATCCAAATGTCAGCATGGCTGCCGTGTTTTCTGCAATGGGCTTGAGAAAGGTTGGCCGCAACACTTGTAAATCACAAGACTTGCCTTGAACGCAAACCACATGTGCAACAAACACACATCTACACACCATTAAAAAACACACCATGGAAAATATCACCAGGACTTTTGGTTCAGGATATTAGATGTTTTTAATTGTTTTGTATATGTATTGGTTTGATTGGCATATAGAGTTAGACCAATGTCACAAAAAACATATAGGTGAACAAATGTAATTATTTTAGCCAGGGTATGTCGTAAATGATACTCCCCATCGTATGGCTCTTGCATAACGGTTACATTTGGTAACTAATAAAATGGCTCAACGCACAGCGCCTGGAACGCTGGATTTATCTTGGAAGTGAATGGCTAGAAATTGGTCTGCTGCGGTGTTGATATCTTAATGATTTCTGAGCTCTGAGCTTCTATCCTTCTCTCTCAGCTGCTGTTTTACTTAAAGAATATCAGATGGCACAGGGGAATGCAGGGCCCATCTCACCAGTGCGATTCTCGGCCAGGGTAAATGAGGCTTTGGAGTCAAACATTTTCCAGTTTCTCATTTTTCATGTGGAAAATGGCAAGAGGATGAAAAATTCTGCCCTTCAGTTGTAGGCTGAACCTGAATGGTAAAGATATGCAATGCAGCTTCAGTGTTTTTCTTCTGAAAATAATTACAAGTGGTAATTGCTAAGGCAAGCATCTCCATTACTCATACGTATAGGGTTAGGGGCTTTTCAAAGGTCTTCAAATAACTTGTCCTGCACTGTTTGTGCTATATAGGCATGAATAATACCTCAAAGCATGCGGTTTATTGAGAGGAGGTGTGCTATTACGAGAAAATGAGCAAAACAACCCCATAGACTTACAATTCAACAGGGTTTTGAGTCATATCTACAGAACAAAATATCATAGACTTGAGTGTGAACACTTCTGACTTGAGACAGGGAGTCACCACCTAGTGATCATCCAAAACCGCCTAGAAACTATACATAGTAACACCCTGGCAACCAGCCAGATCACTGTATCATCTTGGTGTTGAGTTCTGCATTAAGCACTGGAATTATGCTCCAAACATATAGAAATCTAGTTTATTATGGATTTGTTTATTAAAAACAGCAATAAGTAATGTCATTTTTTGTGGAAACTATAATGACATTCATAAGTTTGGGGTTTTTTAACGTTTTTGAAATAAGTCTCTTATGCTCACCAAGGCTGCATTTATTTGGTGATATATTATTCAAAATGTAAAAAATATCTGTTTTCTATTTTAATCAAGTCTTCAGTGTCACATGATTACGGAGCCCCTAAAGGAACATGGTTGTGGAAAAATATGGGTTGGGGGGGGGAGAAATTTTTTTTTTCAAAAGTTTTGCGTTCCCCCACAAAGTTTCTCTCGGGAATGCAAAACATTTTGCGCAAAAGTATTGACATCATTTTTCCTACAATCTCTTTTTTTTTACACCACCATGTTCCTTTATGGGCTAATATGCTCCTCTAATATGCTGATTTAGTGCTCAAGTAACATTTATTATTATCACTATTCAAAATAGTTGTGCTGCTTAATATTTTAGGATTCTTTGATGAATTGAAAGTTTCTAAATAACAGCATTTTGAAGGGAAAAAAAACATTGTCACATTATAAATGTCTTTACTGAAGCTTTTGATATATTTAATGCATCCTTGCTCAATAAATTTATTAATTTCTTTAAATAAAAAAGGAATCTTACTGACCCCAAACTTTTGAATGGTATGAATGGTATGAGTGGTTCAGATTGGTTTATATGTTGAGCTGCTGTAAAATGATCCACAAATACATGGTAAACAGAAACCGAATCACTGAAATCAATAAGGGCACTTGCCAAGCTGCTTCTTGTCCTGTGTTGTTATTCTCCAGTGAAGAGGCCTCTGGTAGTTGAAGACACGTACCTGCTCTGCCCAGCGCCTGTACTGAAGGAGGAGGGAACGTAAGTGTTGCTGGAAACTCTTTCTTCAGCTCAAGCAAATAAAGCCAGGATGGAAAGAGAAACACACAAGCCAAGAAACAAATTCAAACAGGACAGAAAGACGCCCAGCTCTCTCAAGGGCATTCTTATTCCAGCTTATGAAGCATTGTAAAACATCTTCATAATTGTATATGTAGTCTACTGTACAGTAAAAATTGAAATCCAATTTAAACAATACATGTAGTCACATTTTAATTTACAGTGGAAACAGTAAAATGAAGTCCCTGCATAGTTGATTCTATTGTATTACATTTTTTTATGTTTGTTATTTTCAGATTTTACATGATAATATACATTACCTAAAAATGCATCACAGTTTCCACAAAAATATTAAGCAGCAAATCATCATGTTAGAATGATTTCAGAAGGATCGGGTGACACTGAAGACTGGAGAAATGATGCTGAAAATACAGTTTTGATCACAGGAATTAAATCACGTTTTAAAACATCTTCAAATAGAAGACACATTCAAATTTGAATAATTTTTCACTGAATTACGTCTTTTACTGTAAGTATAATATCATATAAGTGGAGCATTTTGAACTTTTTACCGACCCCAGGGGTAATACTTTATAATACATTTAGTACATTTTAGTAAACATTAACAAGCACTTTTTCACATTCCTAGCTAATGATCCATTAAGCATTAAATAAGGTTTATTAATCATTAAATAATAAAAAGTTATTATAAAGTTTTAACACCCCAGGATTAAAAATGGTAGCGTATATGTCATTTTATACACTGTATACACACATTATCTGATTTCTTTGATTAAGCATTGATTAACATATTTACTTAATAATTTTAATCCGTCAACTGATCACTTTTTACAGTGTACGTAATTTGAGGCCGCATGTATTTAAATGTGAAAGCCAAACATTTCATAAAAGAACTTTAAAAAAAGAAGAACAAAACAAGTCAGATTTTTGTCTCTCTCTTTCATTCATAGGTCTGCCTCCCTCCATGTCAGTATGAACAACGGCCTGAGTTTTATCTCCAGTTCTGTGACCATCACGACCGTCAGCTGTGTGAGTACAGTAACCCTGCAGGGCAGCAGTGTCAAGCCCACTACCACTGTTACACTGGGCAGAGCCACTCCCAGTACCACTACACTGGGCAGTTCCTCTAGCTCAGCTCCATCTTCAGTCTACCCTCTGAACACAGTCAGTATTCTGTCCTTCTTGCCCTCTCTAAAAACCAACGCTCCTCTGGTGGGGTGCCTTCCCAACAGTACACCGGTAGATTGCAGCAGATCTGCTGCGAGTCCCAAAAGCATGTGGATTGATTGAACACCATTGTTAAGGTGTTGAATGTGTGATCTCATGAAAACATGTCCACGTCATTTCACCTGAAAACCAGAAGATAAATATATAGATATAAATAAATATGTATATTTTGCATTGTAACTTTTTTGTATTTAAAGGAACACTCCACCATTATTTGAAATAGGGCTTATTCACATTCTTTCCTACATTTAGATAATAATAATAATAATACATTTAGATAGGTGTGCAAATTCATTTTTGTCTCAGTGCATGCATTGTTTTAGTTTGACAGGGTCGGCGCTAGCTTAGCTTAGCACAATGAATGGAATCCTTTGTTGCCAGCTAGCATGTCCTGAGTAAAAGTGATTAAAAAAAAAAAACACGTAATTACTTCTTGTGGCCTGCGTATTCACAACGAGTACAAATAGCGATGCAGATTAACTGCTTAGGCGAAGCACTGCTACTTGGACGCAGAGATATCACGCAACACATGAAATCCAAAGTAGCAGTGCCTCGCCTAAGCAGCAGTGCTTCGCCTGTGCTTCCCCTAATATAGTCCCAAGTCAATATCTGCCTAGGAAATCGCCTAGTGTTAATCTGCATCGCTATTTGTACTCGTTGTGAATACGCAGGCCACAAGAAGTAATTACGTGTTTTTTTTTTATCACTTTTACTCAGGACATGCTAGCTGGCAACAAAGGATTCCATTCATTGTGCTAAGCTAAGCTAGCGCCGACCCTGTCAAACTAAAACAATGCATGCACTGAGACAAAAATGCATTTGCACACCTATCTAAATGTAGGAAAGAATGTGAATAAGCCCTATTTCAAAAAACGGTGGAGTGTTCCTTTAATTCTGTTTTTGTTTCTACTGTGAAAGGTGATTTTTATAATCTTGTTACTGTAAGTGATTTTTTTAAATCAGTTGAAATACTTATGAATTATCTATTTATTTATTTTTTGCATTGGTTAAAAAAATATGAAAATAATTAAGAAAATAAATGTCATAGTGAAAAAAAATCAACGGTCAGGCAATAGGCTTCATTTTCATTTCCAAGCAAAATATAAATGATTTATTTTCTTTGATTTTGTGGTGAAATGTGACTGAAATGTTTTTTAAAGGTTTTGTGAGATATACATTTAACTTTAGACAGGGTTCCAGACATAGTCACTCACACAGAGATCCAGATACTGTTTTAAAAAAGCTCCTTGCATAAACTCCTATTAATATTCTCTCCCTAAACTCCATTACACCGCAATCTTTTAAGTGGAACCCCATCCAGAAGGGTTTGAGTGTGGCATGAGGAAGATTATTCAATGTTTATTTCCTTTGGACCATAAACCTCCCCTGGATCTGTGTTTCTGCTCTGTCCATCAGACCGACGGGACGTTCTTGGCCATAGCGCTGCTGATACTTCTGCTGCTGATCGCTATGGCCACACTCTGGTGGTTTTGGCCCCTCTGTTGCACCGTGGTAAGTCTCGCACTGAAGCCCCTCATCTCCGCTTTCTTTTTCAGAAGCCCAAAATCCAGTCATTACTGTGCAGAAAAGTGGTTTTCAAGCAGTTTTTGAGTCTATGGTGTCTCTTCTGAAGTGCAAATGAATGTGAAATTTTGAGCCATGGAAAGTCTTGCTAAGAAGTGAGATGGGATAAAAAGAAAAAAACAATTTTTAAAAAATGACATTTTGCATTAAAATCTAATCACCATTCCTTCAAAGATGATTCCCGTGACATGAAAGACTGTAAAAAACAGTTTCTTTTCATTTGCAACAGATCGTCCATGAGCCGCCGCCACCACACGTGATGGACGACAGTTCGGTAAGAGATGCTTTCTTTTAGTTTTGCTTTTCTTCCATGAGTCCTGAACAGTGTCAAGATCACATTTTGTAGTCAGCAGTTAGAGTCCAGTGTGAAAATAATCATTTACTCACCCTCAAGTTGTTCCAAACCTGTATGAGTTTCTTTCTTCTGCTGAACACGAAAGAAGATATTTTGAAGGATGTCAGTAACCAACAGTTGATGGTCTCATTGACTTCTATAGTATTTTTTTCAACACTATGGAAGTCAATAGGGCTAGTCATCTGAAGCAGGGTTCTTATACTTAAAGGAACACGCCGACTTTTTGGGACTTCTTGGGACACTCCGCCCAAGTAGTGCTTCGCCTTCTGAGAATATAGTTCCCAATATGTATATGGTTAAAAGATGCCTGTGTCTCATATGACCTTGTTATTTGTACACACTGTGACTATACAAATCACAACATATAAATAGGAAAATGTTGGCGTTATTTTGTCACTTATTGGGAGCAGTATGCTAGCTGAAGCCATTTACTTCCAGTCTTTGTGCTAAGCTAGGCTAGCGGTGGGTGCGTCAGACAGAGTTACGGGACGCACAGTGATGAAAAGGGTATGTATGGGCTTATCTAACTCTGGGGGATACGGTGAATAAGCTAAAGTCCCAAAAGGTCGGCGTTGTTCCTTTAACAAACTAAATCTAAAACCATAAAATAATAATTTTTGTTGCTTGAAATAAATAACTTGACTGAAATAACACTGGTCTGAAGCCATGTGATAGCTTTGTGTAAAACAGATGTATATTTAAGACATTATTCACTGAAATTGTTCCCCTCTGCTGTAGCTCTCAAGTCACATTTCCAAATGCTCAAATTAGATTGGAGAGCCAAAACAGAGCGGTACAATTCTAGCAAATCATCATTTAAATTGAATGTAGATTTTCAATGCTGTGCCTTGCTGTTTTGGAGCCACAGTGTATCTCATCTCATGAAAACTTTTTCCTCCTGAAGATTTCTTCAGAGTGTTTTGCTTGTGAGGAGACGCCAGCTGACATTTGTTCCAAACATTTGCTCAGCAAAGTTTTCACAGATGTGGTCCCGGGTGCCAAACTGATAATGACAAAAGACAGAAAGCGTCAGAAAATTATGTGATTTAAGGTCTCGAATTTTCAAAGAAAATCCACCCTGTAATGTTGATGAATTTTAACGATTTCCCCCTTTTAGACTAGGATAAATGTAAACATCTGGAGAAGACATGACAAAGAGCAGTTCCACTGTTAAGGAATTTTTGTAGCCTACTACCTTTTCAAGTTTATGAATTTTTGAGAACAATTTAATTGTCCGTAGCGCATTTCAACCTGGACACGTTGTAAGTCTTCCTCTTTCCAAGTCTCAGATTTCTCCTTCAAAACAGGAAATTCCACAAGCTTAAAGCTGGTCTTGCAGTGGAACTGTGGAAGTATAAACTCATCCCTTATTCCTGCTCTCAGGGCTCATCACTTTTTACCTCAGAAAGATCAACTTTGCTGTACTAGGGATGGGTCATAATGTTTGAAAAAAACACACACATATATTAACTACTGTTCAAAAGTTTGGTGTCAGTATTTTTATTCTAAGATTTACTAAGACTGACGTTTATATTTAACAAGGACGCATTGAATTGATTAATAGTGAGATTGAATACATTTACAATGTTATAAAATATTCTAAAAATTCTGTTCTTTTGAACTTTTCAGTTCATTAAAAAAATCCTGGAAACAAATTTGTTTTCCACAAAAAAAATATTAACTGTTTTCAACATTGATAAGAATCAGAAATGTTTTTTTAGCAGCAAATCAGCATTTTTGAATGATTTCTGAAGGATCATGTGACATTGAAGTAATGATGCTGAAAATTCAGCTTTTATCACAGGAACAAATTACATTTTAAATATATTCAAATAGAAGACTGTATTTTAATAAAATCTCACTGACCCCAAACTTAACATATTAATATATATATATATTATAATTTTTTTTTTTTTTTTTATTGTATGTCAAAAAAATGTGTTTTAAAAAAAATGTTAAAAAAAATAGTTTATTTATTATTTTAAATGTATTATTTTAAAAATTAAACCTTTTTCTTAAACCCTGAAGACAGTGTTCAAGATAAGTTGTGGATCATTACCAGATTGCCAAAAGTTTCTGTTTCAGCAGAGGGTAATCTAGGGTAATACTCAAAATAAAAATAAAAAAGACTCATGATAACAGTTCTTCTAAGAGAGTTCGTCCTCATGCTCATTAAAACGGTAGCAGTCAGACTGCAAGGGAACATATGGAAATTCAATTTTGTGTGATTTCTTATGAGCCAAGAAAATCAGATAGATGACAGGAAGGTATAGGCTGACATCATTTCCTGAGATGCTTGGAAAAGATTATTTTTTACATGGTTTTGAACTCAGTGGATTTTAGTTCATGAGAATAAATAATGAATTTGTTCTTGTTGCGCCCTTAGCAAAATCAGATCAAACAAAGGATGCATTCATTTGTAATTGTCTCTTCCAAACGCATCTCTTTAATGCCTAATAACTGGATCAGCTTGGCTGGTTAGCATAAGCCAGTGAGCCCCTACTGGTAGATGAAGGAACTACACCATTATCTATGCAAAAATCATATTTTTCTATTATCTTTCACTGAATTTTTTTAAGTAATGGCAAATATTACACTATATTCTTGTAGATGTTTTGCCAATGACAAATTAAAGTTAGCGGAAGTTAACATGGAATTAAAATCAACTATTTCTTTTACACAGAGATGCATTTTCACAATCCAATCAATCAATTAAGCCCTGCTCAACATTTCTCATTGAATAATTCACGTCAATTTTTAATAAGAATGTCTTTCTCTAAAGGATGAAGAGGATGAAGGCTACCCAAAGAAGAAGTGGCCAACAGTGGATGCTTCGTACTACGGTGGGAGAGGAGTTGGTGGCATCAAAAGGATGGAAGTAAGTCAAGGATGTTTGGAAAGAAAAGAACAGCTTGCATTCGCTCCGGTCCACTGCAGTAATGTGTGTGTGTGTGTGCGTGTGTGCATGTGTGCATGTGTGTGTGCGTGCGTGCGTGCGTCGCGCGCTGTGTGCGTGCGTGCGTGCGTGCGTGCGTGCATGCGTGTGCGTGTGCGTGTGTGTGTGTGTGTGTGTCCGTCACAACTCCAGGTGCGCTGGGGAGATAAGGGATCCACTGATGAAGGGGCCAAACTGGAGAAAGCCAAGAATGCGCGGGTGAAGATGCCCGAGCAAGAGTTTGAGTTTCCCACCACACGGACCCTAAACAACGGCATGCGAAAACCAATCTCCCCTCAGAAGTGGTACTCCCCTATCAAGGTAGATCTGTTTAAGCCAAAGGTTTTGTTTGTCAAATTAAAAGTAGGTTAAAGCCACACCTATTTCAAAACATATGAACGTGCACAGCAGAGTCTTCAAACCACCACGAGACGAGAGACAAAGTAAACTCTCAAAGTAGAAAATCACGGGTTGCCATCTCATAATCATAGTTACAACATGGCGTGAGCGCAGCAGGTATGGAAAATAAATACATATATTGACAGGCAGGTTCAACATTGCATCATAGCATTCAGACTGAATGCAATGATTGGACGAAAATGTTTTGGTCCTGAGACTTCCACAGAAGATATTTGTACATGTTTTAATATTTAGACCACTATTATTGACTGCTATCAGGATGTGAAGAGAGTTTCAACCAGTATAACAAAAAGTGTTTATAAAAAAATTGCCTACCCTACCTTTAACTAAGCTATTAACTCAGTTAAAGGGATAGTTCACCCAAAAATGAAAATTCTCTCATTAATTACTCATCTTCATGTTGTTCCAACCCCGTAAGACTTTCGTTCATCTTCGGAACACAAATTAAGATATGTTTGATTAAATCTGAGAGATGTCTCACTCCTCCATAGGCTTCTATGTAATTGAAACTTGCCACAAAAAACGTATTTTTGTGTTTTTTTTTGCGCACAAAAAGTATTCTCGTCGCTTGATAAACTTATGGTTGAGCCACTGTAGTCACTTGGACTATTTTAACAATGTTTTTACTACCTACCTATGGAGGAGTGAGATAGCTCTCAGATTTAATCAAAAAATCTTAATTTGTGTTCTGAAGATGAACGAAAGTCATACGGGGTTGTAACAACATGAGGATGAGTAATTACTGACAGAATTTTCATTTTTGGGTGAACTATCCCTTTAACATAATGAGATGACCAATAACAAGCAATGAAAAAAAATCTTCTGAAAAAAAAAAGGTAAAATAATTAAATATTTGATGACAGTTTATTGATATTTTTTTACAACAGTCAAACAAACTAATATATGTTATAGATATTTAAAATATACATGGATTTATTCATCTATACATTATATTGTTAGTCATTTGATAGATCCATATTAATGTATTGTGACACGTTAGATGGTGTTCCCACCAGACGTTTTTGACATTTTACACCAACAGATGAATTCATTCACAAAAAATTACAATATATATTACTTTTTTTTTTTTTTTTATATAAAATTTAAATTCTTGATTCATTATGTTTTGCTGTTCAACAGCATTGCATTGCTGGTCAACCAGACCAGAATTAAAATGTATGGTCTAAACCAACTGGCCAGAGATGGCATTGTAAAAGGTACCTTTTACAAAGCCAAGAAAATTTAAAATCCCAGTGTGTCCTCACAAAAACACATTACGCAACAGCTCATGGATGACCCAGTACAGTGTCATGCTTACGTTATGCTCATCTGGTGGACAACAAATGACGTGGCCAGGGTATGGAAGACTGGAAGGAGCTCAGAAGAAGCGGCGTGCTGATGTGGTGGCCTCGGCCAGTCTGGGAGGCGGTTCATGCATTGTTTCATAATGTCTCTGTCAGATGGAAGGGGAGGGTTGATATAAACCAGACGCTGAACCGAGCTGACCCAAGAGAGATGAGCTTTGCAGAGCTGGTCCGTTTCCCAACAAAACAAAACTCCGTTTCTCTTTCTCTTCCACCTTCTTTCCTCAGGATTATGTTGGGTGACAGTCCACTCTGAGAGGCAGAGAATAAACACACATACAGGTTGAGAAAAATGAAGTCAAGCTTCAGTGTGTGTGATTCTGCACGAAATTCGCTCTCAGTTTAGTCTCCATTGAACTCTTCTAGAAATGAAGTGAGATGTTATCCAGGGCAGCGTGAGGCAAATGTTACTAATAACTGTTTTCTAAGAGAAAATTATTTACTTTACCTCAGGGAGTTATTTGTGATTCCAACGTTTATATTGAGCTATATTCAAATATTTGGATGTTTTGTTATATTGGAGACATGTGTTTACTAAAAGCAAGTCTAATGATTTGCAGCTGGGTTATAACTGGAAATCCATCCCAGCAATCTCGATGGAATTGCTACAAAATACAAAAATCCTAATCCAATTATTACCAAGTGGCTATGATTGGCACATACAAATAAAATGAAGGAATCAGTTAACAATGTATAGAAAAATGTTCACAGATGTTCATATAATTCACGAATTAAATGTAGTTAATTACCATAAATAATAAAAAAAATAAAATGATGCATATCATTTTAATATTTAGAATGATGTACAGTTGCTTTTCTTAATCAATTTGCATTATCCACTTGTTAATCAAGTTCCATATGTGGAAACAACCAATGAACTTAATACATGTTCGTTGGACACACTCTGGCCACCAACAAAGGCAAATGTTGTTGAAGATTTATCCATTTGAAAAGTAACATTTTATTATTATATAAATACATTGATACTTGATTTATTTTTATTTGTGCGGCACCTAGTCTTCAATATCTGAGAAAAGTAACTGGTAAAATTCTGTCTGTCTGCTACATCCTAAGCAGATTATTTACTAAAAATAATGAGAAACTTTACATGTCATTGAGTTGAAAATACAAAGTGAAGAGTCAGTCAATTACATGTTCCAATTTTAGGAACATGCATTTCTTTCTCATTGCTGTTCCACTTATTATATTTCTTTGATTCAGACAGGAAATTAGAAACGTGTCAATTAACACTCTGCATAAAATGTAAATGAAGTACCTTGGTCCTCTGTCTCTTTGCACGGCTCTGGGTAGTCAGTTACAGATTACCCTGACAATCACTTTTGCATTGTTGATGAAGTGTGTTTTGCAGCTTGAATTTCCAAGAAACACGCTCTGAAGTGTTGATCTCCTTGAACCGCTGTTGTGTTTGAATCTTTCAGGGGAAACTGGATGCCCTGTGGGTGTGGCTTAGGAGAGGATATGACCGTGTGTCCGTGATGAGACCTCAAGCTGGAGAGAAGGTGATAAATACTGTCATGCATTACGCAAATGCTCCATAAAATTGCAGATATTTAGTCAGTTTGTGGTTTACGCATATATATATATATATATATATATATTAAATAATTCTTTTTTTTTCAGCTTCAGAATCATCAATATTTTTATTCTGGTGTCACCATTGTCCTGTGCATTGGGTTACCAGCACCGAGTCCAAGCCTATTCATTTACATCCACAATGTAATATCAAATTTACCATTTTAATCAACAGTACATTGTTTATCGTATCGTGATATGTATTGAATCGTGACAAGAGAGTATCGTTACACCCCTAATATATATTCTCAGCTGTGCTTATTGCTTATGTCAATGACAATTGTTTTTAAGTTAGAAAAACACTACAAAGGCATCTGTTTCCACATAAGGAGGTAATAGTAATGCCCAGAAAAGCAGACCTCTGGGTTCTTCCAGAATCTATTCTTGTTAAAAACGTTGCAGGCAGATTGTGAAGATCACATGAAAAACAATGTGAGGTATATTGAGGATGAAAGGAGGCCAGCTGTTAGCAGTAAGTGCAGTGAGAAACAGAGGCAGAGTGGAAGTACTCGGGACTCTGGCACTGGTTCAGACCAATAGGACCAGTCTGCTAATATTCCTCCTGCCTAAAGGAATGCACCACAGTCTGCTGAAAGCATCAACCACCCTCCCCTTCCCTCAGAGGAATGCACAGAGGGGAGTTTAGGGTGTCTGATCTGCTGTGGTAAATAGAACAAGAACGCTGGACAGAAATCAAATGGCCTTTAAAATGAAAGCAATTGGCCTGCTTTGCATCTTCACAGGGAGAGAGCTTCTGTTGATACTTTAGTTTAGAGCAATACTAAACTGTACTAAACTATATAACACGACACTGGGTTAAATTCATCTCACGAATGCCATCTTTATTATTTAGAGCCATACTGTGGGAAAAAAAACTGATTTCAAACAAGAAGAAACTCTTAAACTATTTTCCTTGATCTTGAAAAATAAGAGTTTGATGTACTAAAAACATGCTTTGAATAGTAAAAGTGCAAAACCAGCTTATTCTGATGGTAGAAAACCGAAACTATTAATATATGCCACATTTCAAAAGTTTGTGGTTGGTAAGATTTTTTTAATGGTTTTGAAAAGGCTCTTCTGCTCTTATTTGATAAAAATACAGTAAAAACACTAATATTGTGAAATATCATTACAATTTTAAAATGTAATTTATTCCTGTAATCAAAGCTGAATTTGCACCATCATTACTCATGAATTTTTTTTGTCAATATTCTTTTATGAATATAAAGAACAGCATTTAACAACATTATAAATGTTTTACTGTGACTTTTGCTCAATTTAAAGGGCACCTATTATGGCATTTAAAATGTTCCTAATATTGTTCTGGGAGTCCCCAACAACAGTTTTACGAGCATGCCATGACAAAAAATGCATGCATTTATTTTTACTTGATTTGCTCACCGACTCCCATATGAATCATTTAGCGAGTCATTTTTCCAAACCCCGCCTTTGCGTGACGCTAATCTGCAGTGATATGTTAGCTACCATAGCCCAAAGTTTGGTTAAAGCACATTCAGTCTTTGTTTGCGTTTAGCCCAACGCATAAACATATTGATAATGCAGTACTAAGAGGTAACGTTATAGCTATATTCTTTATGACAACTCCATTAACAACGACAAACACTTCACATATTTCAATACAACTGACGACCTATGCGCTGTGCGTACACAACACACACTTATTGAGCATGATACATAAAACATAAAAGCAACAATTAATATTAATAATATTACAGTTTGTGATTCGGAGAAGAAGCTGATCCAAATAAACTGGTAATGAACCTTCCTTCAGTATCAGACGGAAATCGCAAATCCATACTTTATAGCATTTAGGTTTGTGAAGCAATCATCTTCAAAATTACGCGAACACAGAACAAGGTTATACTTCTGTGGTATAGTTGTATATATGAACTGTAGCCACTTAGTCTTCAAATTCTCCTCACTGGGCAGATGAAAAAAGTTTGCTTTTGCATCGCACTTCAAAACAGCGTCTCGACATGTTAGTTTCCCCTGCGTCTCCGACAGGGTTGCCAGGTCTGCACAACAAAACCAGCCCAATTGCTCATCAAAACTAACCAGCCATGCATCAAAACTAACCAACAGGCCAAAAATAGTCAAATAGCGTTCCCGGGTGTTTCCCCAATAACAATCATGTTCCAGTGGGTAAAACAATCGCGTCAACCCGTGCACTACACAAACAACCCGCGGAAACAGTGCAGGCATATACGGACCTGGCAACACTGGTCTCCGAACGCAATGAGTGGGCGTATCTTATTCAAATAACTTGTCAAGTTGACGTCAACTAGACAAAGGAAAAGCATCGTTCGTCGAACGATTCATATCAGCGACTCAGAGTCGACTCTTACTTTTGAGAGATAATAACTTTGTATACGGTGAACTTTAATGTTTAAAACTTTGCAGGATGTTTTCGTTCACTTAGATCTATGTTAACACTACATGAAGGGCAATTTTCAAAAATCCATAATAGGTGCCCTTTAATGTGTCCTCAGGGAATCAAAGTATTAATTTCTTTAAAAAATAACAACTAATGTATCTGTTTAGGTTTTCAGAAGCTTAGCACACCAGTGTAAAATCAGTGTAAAAACATATATTGATTTATACATTTTTTACTCTCTAGGGTCGCTGTATGAAATTCACCCGTATGAAATCCTGCCCACCTCCTCGATACCCGCTTTACAACAACCCCTCGGGCCACATCTACAGCCTCCCCCATAGCAGATGCCCTCCTGTCCCACAGGGCACCCTGCCCCCACCCCACGCTGCTCCGCCCACTCTCCCACCTCCACCCTGCCCCCTTTGCCATCAACCCCGCCCCCAACATCCATAACCCCTCCCCCTTACACACCACCTCCAACCAGAGCTCTTCCTTCTACCAGTCTGAGTATCAATGTGACTCTGCCTCCTTCTCCTCCCCACCGCCCAGCACCTTGACTCCGCCCCCTCAGGCAGCTCCACCTGGGCGAGCCCCGCCCCTTTCTCCTCCCACACCACCCAGCACCTTGACTCCGCCCCCTCAGGCAGCTCCACCTGGACGAGCCCCGCCCCTTTCTCCTCCCACACCACCCAGCACCTTGACTCCGCCCCCTCAGGCAGCTCCACCCTGGGCGAGCCCCGCCCCTTCTCGTCCACCTCCACGCCCTGGCCCCGAGGACCCACAGTTCTACCAGGACTGAGTAGATCCAAGAAATGAAAACTGCTGGTTATGCTGGTGAGAAATATTGAAACCTACATTTTCCAGGCATTAAAAAAGGAGCAGCATTATTATTACAACTGGCAATGGCTGCAGATGGCAGTGAGTGTATTGCACACTTCATTCTGATTGGTTGACAAACATTCATAGGTGTTACTTTTCTAAAACTGCACGTCTATGAAGTAGTTCTAGGTTTGTTAACTTTCAGAATCAGTTCTTTATTTTGCTTCAAATTAACAGCGCCAAAGAGAGTCAGAGCATAAGAACCAGAAAGATACACAGACGAAGCAAATCGGATACACATTTGAATAAAAAAAGTATAATATCCATGGAATGGATAGTTATTTGAACAGCTGAGAAATATATACAGATCAACATGAGGTAATGGTGTCTTCAAACAGAATAACTGATAATAGACCATTAAATAATTGAAGACTATTAGGCAGTCTGTTGACAATTCTTTGGTCTTCATTGTTAGTAAAAATGATTCTGTAAATTATTCACATTGTCATCATTATTAACATCTTAACTGATTTTTCAGATACATTAGAAAAGGTTGAATGAGAAGCATCAGTATTACAGATTCTGTTAGAGATCATGTTCAGCTTTGAATAGGTCAGGAAAACATTTAAAACCTTCAAGTCACTGCAACAATGGACAAAAACTGAACCCAGAAGAAAATTAACATGTTTTAGCCATACATTTCCAATTTCCAATGTTTGAGGAACAATGCAGGCTTTTATTATGTATATATGAATGCTTTCCAAACAGCTGTGCTAAGAATAGATCAACATTCATGAGTAAAAATTAATGAAAAAAAAAAATTCTTTAATTTAAATGTCGTCTTTTGTTCTGTTGTTTGCCAGTGATGCATTTAAAGGGATAGTTCACTGAAAAGGTCAAATTCTGTCATCATTTACTCACCCTCAAGTCACTCCAAACCCGTTTGACTCGCAAATGAAGGATGTCCGGGATACTCTTTCACATGAATTTCATATATTTCCCAGTATATTCTGCTAAAGAAAATCACACAAGATTGCAGAATAATTATACATTCTGTGATTGTTCACTCATTATCATGCTAACTATTCATTCAAGCATATGGCAGAATTTTGCCGTTTGAACTATTCTTTTTTTTTTTTTTTACTTCAACAATGTTTTTATTTTCATGCTGGGTTGAAAGTTTGTGCTTGAGCTGTTGCAGATGTTCAGTGTGTGTCAAGCAATTATTTCTAAACGAAGAGCATGTTTTTGTACACGCTTCAATTAAATGTTGGGATTTGTATTTCTGCGTCTTACATTTGGGTCAGAATTATTTATATGAGCTATCAAGAATTTTAGCAAAAGAGCATGTTTTGAATGGCTTTTGGGGAGTATAAAATTTACAACTTAGACCTTGAAACCATCCACTGTTGATAAAGGAAAAACTCAACTTGAGCCACTGGTCACATGTTCTTATGCAAATCTAATTTCCAGAACTGGTACTGAACTCATTCAGCACACTTATGGATTATGGGTTTACATTTGAATGCTACAGTACATTAGTGTTCCTGCACTACACAGAAAATTATAATTCATGTGCCTCCTTTGAGAAAAGCCACTCTGATATATAATAAATGAAGCATGGTTATTTGTAATTCACCAAACTCAAGGTCCCTTTGAAGGCTCTATAAATCCAGCATAAAGTCTACCTGACATTAAAATGAACCCGATTGAATTTGTGTACATCAGTGTACGTTTTTCAAAATAAATAATAATTTCTGTTCACAATCATTCTTCAAAAATTCAGCTCTGGTCACTTACACTGCAGAGGCTTTTGAATAAAGTGAATCAATAGGCGGCTATTTAGTTATGCTGCGTCTGCAATCTAATGCTGGTTAATGTCACACAGGTTATAACAATAATTGCACATACTGAACAATAGATCTGAAAAAGCATAGAGATGCTATGGAGGGTGAACTTGACGTCTAACCCACACGCTCTGGTCCATGTAAACTGGGTCATTCTTAGCATTCGGTGCCATTTGAGTCCTCATGACATAATGTGGAATATTTTGAGTAAAAATGGGTTAATACTTGTTTTTAAATGATCATCTTAAATACTTAACCCCCCTTTACCATAGAACACAATAATATGTACCCAGGATTAATTAATTAAAAAATATTGACCCTGATTTTAGTGCAAGTAGGCTAAACTGCCATGTCCCCATAAGCTTGTATAACTTCAGCCACAAATATAAGTAATACAAATCTAATAAATTCGAAGTTTTTCAATATTGTTGTATATTCTTATTTATAATATTCCACAACAAAATATATTTTTTGTTAGTAATACATTTTTAATGCTTAAAGTCTTTAAAATATGTTGTGTCTCTGAACTGAATGTCCCCCCTGTTACTCTGATGGAAAATCCCTCTGAACACGCCCCTTGACTGTTCCTCTAATCACATGTCTCTCAAGAATTTTAATACTTTTTGGTGGCAAATTCTCTTCAAGAAGCAGAGTAAGTATCACTCCTTAATTCACCCTTTTTTCAATGTTTAAGAATGATTCACTGACATGGTAAAGCATAACATGTCCACCCTGTTATGCCTATTTATAGTGGAAACTTGTATTTTTTTTTTAATTTTGAAAATATGGTTAATAAACAGGTTAAAAATCTTCCTCAGTGATCACTGCGCGCTTGCTTGTTTTTCATCACATGAGTAGCAATGGCTAACTTTAGCATAAAATGTCCCTCCTGTTACTGTTTTGCCCAGTAACAAGGTGGACATATTGTAACAGAGTAATTTAAGTTATCTAAAAAATGTTTAAGTTTGAATGTTGATGTGGACATGTGTCTTTCTTCATCAGGGGGTGCCAGGGTAAATGAGTTGATGACATTTATTGTTGTTCAGTGGTGTGATGTCCACCCTGTTACCTCTAAGTTAATAAAATAAGTTCAACCAATGTTATGCATTTTGTGGTTAATCTTAGGGAATGAAATGGCAAAATTAAATAATTTAAAAAATCCATTGAAATGTCTTTTTATTCTACAAGAAATGTGTTAAAATTACCACTGTGCCTTAAAATACAACAACTTTTGTATAAGATAATGCTTGTTAATGAATACTAAGTTAAAATACATTTGCAGGGTAAAGTGAGGGACATGTTAGCTCTTAGAAAATGTAAATATTACAATAATTGTGAATTCAAAACATGTATTAATTGAGATGAGAATGTCCGGTACACTGTAAAAAGTCTAACTATTATTTACTCAATTTTTTTGGTGAAACATTTTTACACTCAAAAAAATTGAGTAAATTTTAAAGCTGTGAAATCAATGAAATATACTGTGCGAATTGAGTAAATGCAAGTAAAAAAATTAAGTAAATTGGAGTAACTGCATCTGGTACATTAAGAAATAAAATTGAGTATGATTTAACATTTAAAAAACAATATTTATGAGTAATATTAACTGTTTTTATTTATAAGTAATATTAACTTCTTTTATGTCCTCTAAACCTTTGTAAAATAGTAGCCTATTTCATACAACAACCAGTATACGTTAAATGGCATTGGCCATTATTGTCATGGAGTACAGCAATACAGCACATTTTACACTGTTTTTAACATACAATATTGCCTACATTTAAACTCAATTAACAAACATTTTTGAAGTAAAATGAAACATTTAAACATTCAGGTAGCCTAATTCAAGTGTAATCAACCAGTCTGTTATCCAATGTCCACCGGATCAGCGCTGGTTTTCGTCCCGGAGACGGACTCGCGCTCTGCGGGTGAACTTCGAACTTTAGACCGCTGTCCTGAATACCGTCCCACTCAGCCGAAAGATACTGCAAGCGACTCACTCCATAACCTGCCAATAAACAAACAGTGACAGTTCTGAGGACATTTTATCATCCAAATGAATTATATTCATTATCATTAGAAAGGAATAAAGTCGTGTGTTTATGCAAGGCGTTTCAATCACGCGAAAAGACCATAACGTTAAAGACAGGCGCGACTCTGTTTAGGTGTCGAATTACGCCTCTGTATATGTTGTTTTGCATTAAATAAAATTATTTAAAGCACAGTAATGATTGTATAGATACGATAATATATGCACAAACCTGAATTTCACAGAGGAAATACACCAAATCTGCAACGCTGAGAAGAGAGATGTTGTACTGGAGACCGGAGAGTTCAAACAGCCCGCGCTCACTCAACCAAGAACCAACCGTCGAGTTGTCGTCACGTCAGAGGGTGGGGGAGGGGTGCATTGTTTTAATTGAGTAAACTTACTAAATTTCTTAAGAGTGTGAAATATATTAATAATATTGATTTGAATTAAGTAATATTTTTTTGTTTCTTAAAACAGATCAGTTTAATTAAACATTCTCATATTTTTTGATAGAAATTTCACAAATATATTAAGTGTATTATAAAGAAATAATTGGTTAGTCAAATACTAAATAATTTTATTGAAAAAAACTTAAATATATCTGTAAATTCTAGATAAAATTAACTGTTGGATTTTTACTAAATTATTTTGGTATGTTTAACTCAAACAATCAAGTTAAAGATATTCAGAGATTTTATTAAGTTAATAAAGTTAAATATTTCTGTAATATTTACTAAGCCACAGAATTATTTTTTACAGTGTAACAGGGTGGACATTTGGCCTTTGCATGTGTGAAGAATTTGGTAAAAATTATTAAAGTGACATATTCTGAGCTGGACCAATATATTTTTCTTGTAGTGTAACAAGCCATTCTTCAAATAAAATTATTAAATCATGAAAATTTTTACTTTTTTTTTTTTTTTTAGAAATTTACCAAGCTGAAATGGCACTGAATAGGAATGACCCAACTCACATTCACATAATTCGCTCCATTCTGGTATGTAACGGCTGCTTCTTTCCACTGCATATTCTGTTTCAATCAGAGATGCCATAACACAGAAGAAAAATGGGCTGTGAATGCAGTTTCATGTTGACTTTACTGGGTTCTCCTCCCAGTAAATATGTTTTAAAAATGTAAGACTTGGATTGGCATCTGCAAGCACACAAACCGTCTCGCTCAATTTACAGAAAAATATGCTTGCGTTCTCTTACTCGTCAGATAAATAGAGTTTGATGAAGCATTCATGAAGCAACGTGGCAGTGGTTTCTGGCTGTTGTTAATACCTTTTTTCCCTGTCACAAAGGCTTTGCAGCCCCGTTTGTTGATTTATTTTATGTGAGACAGTCTTCTCAGTCCTGTGGCTACTGACATCAGCTCTCAGCTTTCAAGAGCCAAGTGTAGTAGTAAATACCTAAGAGGAGGATAAGGGATTTAATCTCACGCTGAAGTGTGTATGAATGACCTGTCGAAATGACTTCAAGGCTGATTTGGTTATAACAGCTGTACTTGATTCCTGGCCATACTCACACTACTGAAAAGGTAGTAAACATTTCAAGAGGTTTGAAGCCACAACAACAGAATAAAGGGACTCTATTGGAGCTGTTTTCAGCTTCCCCACTGTTTTTTTTTCTTTTCTTTTTTACTGATGGCGTTTCTATTCCAGAACAACACACGAATGGTTGCATTGAAACCAGGGCCTAAAACTAACTTTTTGCCACCCCTGCCAACGGCCTGTGACTTAAGGACATTTACAGGCCATAAATAAGTTTTACCGGCCAACGACACAAGTTAAATAAACAGTGCTTTTCATGCAGGTCTAGTTTTCAGGTGAATTTTAGTAATCAAATGTAAAATAACACTGCATAGTCTTCACTGTATACATTACACAGATTAATCCTCCTTAATCAAGTTCAAAAGATAATCAGTCACGAGCAGTGAGTGATTTTTAATATTAAACGCAGACAGCAGCAGGAATTAGGCTGCTGTCACTTTAAGACCGCATAACATCTCAGCAACCAACAAAAATACTACTCTAATCTCATTAGCAACATGCTAAAACACCCAGAACACAGTAACAAAAGAACACTAAAATGACCAAAACTAAAATTACAATAAGACAATATAGAAATATTTAATTTAATAAAGATCTCATTTTTAAAGAAAGAAAAACTACTAAATATAACAAAAGCACATAACATTTCTAAAACTTATAAAAAATATCAGTAAATTCAAAATATGAATAAATAGAAGAGTAGACATAGCCTACTAAAATAATGTCAGCAATGCCCTGGCAAACAACCAAAACACCTTAACATTTTTTTTGGAAAATCGTAAAAATCTAGGTTTTAATTGAAGCTTGTAAACAGGGTTAAAACAACATGTAGGCTACTAATAATGATCAATGTTTGATTATTGCAGGATCATGGCTATAATAAATTGATGTGACCTTTTCATTTTTGTCTTTAGACACAGAGCTACATATAAATAAAGCAGGAGACAAAGCTCGACTGGTTCGAAACGCGAGTGCGCACTGCGCATGCAGGATGGAAAATTCCACTCGTGTGTTGCTCACATTCACAAGGACAATTGGCCGCAAAACTAACCGGAAAACTATTAAAAGTGTTATGTGTCAGACAAGAAATGAGAAAGAAAAGGATTTGATTTCTTTTTGAATGCTAAATGTAGGCTACATAATAAAAGAAGAAATCAAATAGGCCTATTTGTATAAATCCTAAAAACAGAGGTCAAGGGAATACAAAGTTTTTCATTACAAATGTTTCATTTGGTTTAAAGGACTTTTACAAGCTTGTGAAAACTCCTGTTTGATGCAACTCCATGCACTTGAAACTGAAGATACTTCTCCGATCTACAAAAGAGAATAAAACAAAGGGATTCTTATCTTATATCTTTGGGTACATTTACAGGACAATGATGTAGGCTACTAACACCGTGAAAGCACCCTTGCTTTTGTCGTGTACAGATGACAACGTTGTCAAAAACGATTCTGTGTCGATGTCAATGTCACTTTGTAAAGAAATAGCCTGCAAGCCTTGACTGAACCTGTCCTGTAATGCACGTTTTTTGTAGTTTACACAGAGATAAGGACATTTTTGAATCCTGTTTTTATAAGTTTGCTTTTTCTGGCCCCTAAAACGCTGTTGTCATGTGAATGCTTTCAGTTTTTAGTTGAAAATGCTGTTGTGTAAAGTCTTTAGTGTAATTTTTTGATACGTGTTTAGAGAAGTGGCTATCTAAAGGGTCATTTACACTACACCGTTTTCATGAACTTATTTTGATCAGAGAGCTTGTTTTATAGAATAATGTTTTTTTCGTCGTCGAGGGAACCAGTGTGATGCCAGCTCCCGGTTGACGTCATACCTGCGCCACTATTACCCCCCACGCTTTAGTTTAGGGGATCTGTGAAAAGTCAATGGGCTCAGGGGAGGCAAGCCTCCCGCTGTAACTTTACCCAGGGTGTCGCTGTTGGACAGTGTTACTTTATAAAAACGAGTGACTTTTACACATTTTAATGTCAGATTTTGTGTTTTCTATTTTTGTAACCGATTATTTTCTCATGCAGTATTTTTGAGTCTCCTCAGAGAAAACGCCCCTGACACACACACACACGTTTGTGTGTGTGTCTGTTTGAGGATCAAGAGCCATATCAAAAATCCATTAATGGACTTTCACACAAAGTTAATAAGCCGTAGGAAAACATTGTCTGTATGCGAAAAATGCAAAGGAAATCCACCTTTTAATTTCAATACCTGGTGCTGCTTAATGCTCAGTGTCATTTCTGAACAAAGCTCCTTATGTCCTGTTATTCTGTGAAAGAGAAATTTACATCCTGTCAACACTGAATGCATTTATCACACCTTAACAAGTATGAATTAAATAAAAAGAGCAGCTGGTACTTCCCCCTCAGGTGAAGCAGTTTTCTCAAGGCCTATTCAATGTGTGAAAATTTAGCTTTAAGCCTGTACACTTTTTTTTACATTCTCCATAAATAAAATTGATAGGCATGGCATGGTCTTGATGTTGATCCTCAAACGCGAAACAAAAAAAACGTGCGCATATATATATACATACACACACACACACACACGACACAGAAATATATTTTCCTTTGTTCACCAAAAAATCCAATAAGTTCTGAATTTTTTATAGACGTGAAGCTTTTGATCAAAAGACTGCAGCAATAAACTGGCTAATAATATATATATATATATATATATATAAATATATAATAATATATATGATATAATAAAAATAATATGGCTTATATATTTATATATTTACTGTACATAAAGAAAATAGCTTATGGTTGACGCTTCAAAGGTGTTCAAAAGATGATTAATATTAAGTTATGAAGGAAGAGTCAAAGACAAGACATTTTAACAAAGTCTTTATCATGTAAGGAATATACAGTGAATATACAGCAGATTGTTATATAGCAAAACTAGTATATCCACGACTACAGATAGTAAAAGTGCTTCAATGTTTTCACACCAGATGGTGTGAATGTGACCGTCAGTTACTTTCAGTCCAGCCCAGCTTAGAAACATCTACAGTACCTTAGGTTCAAGAAAAGCACAATAACAGCAAAGAAACATTATTCTCCAGCCATTTTTACCTACATAAGGCCTCAACACAATTCTGTCACGAGGTTCTGGATATTCTGCCTGCTTTGAGACACAAAAGGAAGTTAGTACAAAAAAAAAGTCTAAAATCTTTGAATATTCTCATCAGCTGCTCCCTTATACAAAAATACCAGTAAACAGAGAGCAAAGGTGCAGTCACATTTAACATCGCACTGCAAAATATCACAGGTGAATTCCATTCAATTCAATAAGAATGCGTGCGATTGGGAGTTTTGCATGAGTGTGAACAAGTTCTCCATGCAGATTTTGCTTTTGTTCAAGTTGGTCACGCAAATGTGCAGCGCCAACCACCAGGAAGTTTCTTAGTTTAAAAGTGACTTCTATTCAAGCAGTTTCATACATGCTCGGTAACACTTTATTTTAAGGTGACAGTCACACATTACTGCATGTACATTCTATAGGGTAACACTTTATTTAACAGTGTCCTTATTACACGTGTTACATGTAGTTACTGTAGTAATAACTATAAATTATGCATAATTACATGCAACTAACCCTCAATACCTAACCGTATAGTAATGCATGTAGTTAATTAAGGGGCCAAGCACCGAAGGTGCGGCGGCCTCTATTGTATCTGTTCCGGTTCTTATTCTTCTTCTTCTTCCGACTGGGCGTCTGTGGCAGCCCATAGAACCGTTTACGGGAAAGTTGTTTTGATTTGACATTCTGATAGAGGACAGTCCCAACATTAAATGCACCAATTTTGCCTACTATGCTCAGCGCCACCACCTGTCCAAAGTTTCATAAATATTATGCTAATAACTTTTGAACCGTGAGGCCTATCAACAAAATTCTTTCTTCCTCTGATTCCTGAGCTCATGGCGATTTGATAACTTCTGAACGGTTTGTCCAAAAATCATAAAAGTGGTCTCGATAGATTCAGGGCGTATCCAATTTTCCAATTTCGGCCATTTTGACTGTCGACCATTTTGAATTACGTGCTAAAATGCTGTATTTTTTTAACGCATTAAACAAATTGTTACGAAACTCGGTATGGGACATCAGTACGATGCCCTGAAGGAGCCTGAGAAGTTTCAAAACAGTGCCACCTAGTGGAAAATTATTTTTTCCAAATGCTTATAACTCTGGCTGTGGTTGACTTATTTTCACGGGAGTCATCTCTTTGAGTTCCTGAATCCTTGCAGAGTCCATAGATACCAAACATGCTAGGTTTCGGCTTAGGGTTTGTGTAGCGTTGTGATTTAGCGCTTAAAAACATTAGCCGATTAGCCTAGAAATCTAGACGCACCCTAGCGGCAGCGAAAATTATTTCGCTGCCAGTGTGGTCTAGCAACTCTCCATAGACTTTTGAGCTGGAAAAAAACAAAAACTGGTCAGGCCAATCACATCGTCAGCGGGCGGGCTTAACACAATGACGGCACAGTTCATGACGTTCCGCGTGATTTCCATAGGTGACTTCCCTGCTACTTGAAAACAATGAAGATGCAGCGGTCTTTTGAATCGGCTTTGGCCGCGACTCTGGAGGACTTGGAGTTAAGAGAACGTCACTTAAGTCATTCTTAAAAAAGGAAGATGTGTTCGGAGTTTTGCCGACCTGATACGGCAAAAGTTTAATATATCAATTAGCTCCGCTGGTGGAAAAACGCACGGGACTCACTCAGCCACAGCCGTTCGTTGCTCTGGTTGGTTGTAGCGTTATCCTATTGCGTGCAGAGGGATTTTGAAAGACAACCGTTTATCCCGCCCCTCGGATTGAGGTATGTCAATGGAGAGTTCCCAGACTAACATCTTGATGTAGGTCTGGCATGCCAGGCTATTAGCCGATATCTTCGAAACCGCTACTCCGATCGAGATGAAACCACCGTCAGAAGTTTGGAAACATAGGTCGATAGCTGTATGCCAATGCCCAAATGCCAAAATATTGATAGTAAGGGGTCGTAAAATTCAATCAAAGTCACGTGTCAGTCATTTTTTATGTGTTTTTTCACATAAATGTCTATAACTCCATAGTGAATTGAGATATTTTCACCAAAATTGACATACATGTATGGGATCACTCTGAGGACACATAAAAAAATTGTGGGATTTCGCCTCTTGGTGGCGCTATAATAGAACAAAACATGAAATTCCCGTTGACTTTAATACAGTTTTGTGATGTAAAATGCTATGCTTAATGAATGCATTGCTGTAACATTACGAAACTCAGAATGTGCCATCAGCACCATGCCCTGAAGGTACTCAAAAGATTTCCAGACAGCGCCACCTTTTGGTCAAAAGTTTTAATTACATTTCCAAAAATGCTAATAACTTTTGAATAAATATGCCTATTGTAATGACACTGGACTTATTAGATTCCTTGGGTCATGCCGAGAACATAGATACTAGATTTAACGTTTGTGGATGAACTTCCTGTCTGCCATCTTGATTTTCATTCAAAACCTACTTTTTCAAACTCCTCCTAGACCGTTTGTCCGATTTTCACCAAAATCGAATCGTATCATCTCCAGGCTGTGCGACTAAAAGTTATGGATTTCGTGTCGATTGACAAAACCGTTTTCGTATAGCGCAGCAGCAAATTTGAGGCATGCTGCCAAAATGACTATTAAGTCTTTATCTCTGCAATGCCTTGACATTTTGACACCAAACTTTGTATGTGTCATTGTCACCTCACTCTGACCACATCACATCAATTTCGTAACTGCGCCACCTATTGGTCGAAAGTGATAAACCATTAAATCATCTTAAAAGTTACAGTATATATGATTTTTTAGCCATTTATCCAAAGTTCTCTTAAAATGTCTTTAATTGCTGCTTGCTGCAGATGGTCTCACACTCCCACCCATGATGGCATCTGTTGCCGCTTCTTGCGCTTGGCCCCGGTAATGGCTGCTTGCAGCTATATTTATTATTATTACACAGTACTTAAATGCATCATTACACTGTAACACAGGCACCTTAAAATAAAGTGTAATCTTCTATAGTAATAACAGTAAATGATGCATAATTACAAGTTACTAACCCTTAACCAAACAGTAATTCTATAGTAAGTACATGTAGTTAATTGATATTACTCAGTAATTATTTAAGTGAGTACATTGTAACTGTGTCACCTTAACAAAGTGTAACCCATCACTATACTGTTGACAATGGAAAATTAACTTTTTTTGCCTGCAAAATTTTGCCTACGCTTATATGACCACACCTTAAACTTCCTTCATTTTCACATTTTACGTCCTTTTAATACTGGACTCAATGTAGAAGTAAGAAATAATTTACTATATGATATAAAAAAGCTTGTGTAAACCATTACAAAGAGCGTCAAAAAAGAAATGGTAGAATACATGTGGGTAATCAGACCTCTATCATAATCAAAAGATGAAATGGCTCTCTACATGTCTGGTGGCGCGGTGCACGGATGCAGAACATCGGAGTGAAGCGGAGCTAAAGTGCTGTGGAAACACCAGATGAGGCGTCGCAAGGGCGGAGGTGGTCGTCTCACGATAGACTACGCCAGATTTGCCACAGATACGACCAGCAATGGGGCGGCAAGAAGGGGCGCTCGCAACATTAAGGCTTTCCCAATGGGCCCCGAGGTTGGAACGGGGCTGACAGGAAGGGGTCCATCACCGCTCGAACACCTACCGTCCAGGAGTGAAGGGGTCCGACGGGGACGGAGCTCACGGCTGCCTGCTGGCCCACGCTGGAGACCACAAGATGGGCGGCAATGGGCTGCTGGGGCATCGGAGCCTCGGCGCAATAGGGAAACCGGATTTGACTGTGCACTGGTGGATGGGCAAGACGGGCTCGTTGCCATTCGAGCATCTTGTAAAATGTTGTGGATCATTCTTCCTGCAGAAGGGCGCCTGGAGGAAGATGTCAGGCTGCGTATGGGCTCGTTGAATTTGGGGAAAGGGAGCACTGGTGAAGATGTCCCTATCGTCTCGCCCACATCCAGGGAATGGGGCACTTGAGAAAACGTCTGGAGAGGGTGATGGGGAGAGTTTGAGAGCGGTTGTGTTGAGGAGTTTGGAGTCCAGCAGTAGAAGCTTTGAGCCACTGCACGTGTGCAGAACCTCTTCTTCTTCTGAAGGATCCTCTGAGCTCGGGATGTTACTGGCTCCCGATGCCAACGCGTAGCCGTTCACGTTAGGAAGATCATCTGCAAAAGAGTATAAGAGCACAACAAATTAAAGGAGAGAACGCTTGCTTTTCTATAAAATACTATAAAATGTGAAATTAAAAAATAAAAAGTGACATTTACAGTAAAAAAAAACAACAACAGACGCCTCACTTTACAAAAATATGAATAAGCAGCATTTTACTCACTTCTTTGAGAGACCCTTTAAAGTCAATGTGATTTAATTTAATGGAAAGAAACCTGAATGGAAAAATAGCTACAGTCATCCTGGCAAGTTTGGCTGTACTTGGTTGTGAATTTTTTTTTTTTTTTAAAGAGAATGACGGTTGGTTTATGACAAAGATGAATAAAAACAACCGCATACATAAGATACATAAAAAAAACCCATACATTTAATTATAAACTCCAGGTCCCCAAGTCCAAACTCTGCGCCTTTAGAGGCTTTTAAAAACAAATTAAAGAACCATTAATTTTTTTATTGCATTTTCTTAATATATTTTTATTTCTTGCTGCCTTTGACTGTTTTATTGTTTTTACCTGTGCACCTGTAGCACTTTGAGATGTGTCCTTCACGTGTAAAGTGCAATACAAATAAAATGTATTATTATTAATTAACTAAAGCAATAATGTTAATATATAAAATAACTGGATTCTGTTTAACTTCAATCATCTACTTAAATCATCGTACACATGTGGTAAAGAGAAAGCCACACGATGAACCAGTTCATCATAAATCCACAAACTGAGGTAAATACTAGGAAAATAGAAGTTAAACACACAGAAAAACAAACCACCATCACTGCAACACAATTAAAACTAAAATAATAAAATATACATTTATTTTACAACATAAGATAAAACCCTAATGTATATAACTGATAAGAAAAAAACTTGTTATTTGAATGTCCAATCCTGCTCCTGAAGGGCAACTGTCCTGCAGAGTTTCTCTCTAACCACAATTAAACACACCTTACAATGTTGGTAACCAGACAGTTGACGGTAGCCATTTACTACCATTATAGGGAAAGAAATACTATGAAAGTCAATGCCTACCGTCAACTGTCTGGTTACCAACATTCTTCGAAATATCTTTTTTTGTGTTCAGCAGAAGAAACTCATACAGCCTTGGAACAACATTGATTAAATGACAACATTTTTGGGTGAATATCCCTTTAAGATTAACCAATTAACAGGTTTTTAAATGTAGCATTTTTGCAATCTTTTACTGTTGAATTCGCAATCGTTTTTTACGAAAACCTTCATCACCAAACCATTCAAAGAAACATCTATAGAGGTCCAATGAACATTTACATGATGACCACATTTATCAACTTTTTGAACTTTTCGCATGCAAAGAGGTCAGCCAATCACAAAACAGATAATTTGTATAAAGACGCATGAGAAACTGCTTGAGAATTCTTCAAATGTCTAGATAATCAAGCCTTTGAGGAAGGCTGTTTTTGTGTTATTGAATGCCAGCAGGAAATGCACAGCACCAAATTAGGCTACTCTTGCTTCAAAGCCCTCAGTTATTCACGAACTTGATGCTTTAAGAGGTCAATTAAAGTCTCAAGTGATTTTAATGGAATGAAACTCCATAAAATCTCTTGAAAAGGCAAAATACCGACAGGAATCCTGGCAAGTTTGGCTACATTTACTGGTAAAACGCAACGCCTTAGTCATATAGTGCCATGTTTTTGTGTGAATGTGCAAATCTCTTATAAGTGAATGCTCAAGTGACAAAGGAAGAAAGAGTGAGAAAGAATACAACATTGATGAAGAAAACTTACCTGGAGAAGAAGCGGCTATATTCAGCCAGACCTCCAGCAAGAAGTTGTAACGTGATAAGAAAGAGAGAACTGTTTTACACCCAAGTAATCCTTCAATATATTATTACATTTGTTATGCCCACAACAGGCCTGAGTATCGCCAATGTGAATCACAAAAACAACCTGATAAATATGTTAGCCTTTCTAAAATATTAAAAAAGGTGGATATTTTTAACAATTCAAGTGCATGTATAGCGTATTTCACAGAATATAGTTAACAGTTTTAATATTTCACTTTTTTTTTTCAACATCCCCCCTGCCTATTTTTTTATTTGAATTCTATTAAAATTTAATTACTAAAATATAGTTTAAATAATCGAATTACACCTCAATATTTTGAATCTATAATCAAATATATAAATATATAATTATTGATCATATTACAACAGCATTTCATATTGGATTATTATTATTCAACGTGGTTCACATTTAGAATATTTCTGTGCACGATTAGCTTGACAACAAAGTGCACAGTTTCAACAACAGACAAAAAAAATTAACACCGGCACAATTTACATTCACATTTACATGTTTATTTACCACCCCTTTCTTTATTTATTGGTTTTGACAAAAATAGAAGGTGCACATGAACCCATTACTGTTCTAACACTGGGCTGAGGGTGTTTGCTACAGAGACCAATGAGGTTCCAACTCTGGGGATAAACATGGTCATAAATATTGTTTTTTTTCTCTGAACAAAAACAGCACATAAAAGGAATCTTTGATTTTTGCACAACAACACAAGTCAAACACCACCCGCGGGGCAAAGACCTCTACTGAGAACTACGAGATGAAGCATTAGGATTGCATAGGTTAACATGAGAGTCTGTGAACGGCTGTACAGAGGAGAGGCGAGGATATAGAGATCTCAGAAATCCACACTGTCGACAACAAACATCAGTAACGGAGACCCAGCAGCATCTCTTTCCCTCCGCAAGAGCATCATCGACATGCAGTGCTAATCTGTGCCTCATAAAATACCCAAGCTTTTTCTTTTGGCTTCATTACTGCACTTTAGGGATGGGCGGTATGAGTAATATCTTATATCTTAGTGTTTTATAACAATATGTTTATTAGAAAAAAGTTGTGTATGTGCATTTATATATACTTTTGGTAATGCTTGTTTTTAAACTGCTTAAATACAAAATAAAAGTTACTATATTCTCACACACACATTTGGTGTCAGTAAGATTTTTCTTTTTTGAAAGAAATTAATACTTTTAGTCACCAAAAATTCATTAAATTATAATGTTACATAATTTCTATTTCAAATAAATGCTGTTATTTTAAGCAGCACAACCGTTTTCAACATTGATAATAAAAAATACTAACAAATTGCAATGAAAATGAATAAATTACAGTTTAAAATATATTCAAACAGAAAACGGTTATTTTTAAATCGTAATGATATTTCACAATATTCGGTTTTAACTGTATTTTGGAATAAATAAATGCAGCCTTAGTGAGCATAAGAGACTTCTTTCAAAAACGGCAACACTTCACAATAAGGTCTCATTAGTTAACAAACTACCAATGAGCAATATACTTTTACAACATTTAGTAATCTTTGTAAATGTAAGCTAATAATAATGTTCACAAAACATTAAGTAATGTTAACATGTACAACTTTAGATTTTTATAATAAAAGTAAACATTAACAGATTAATACATTTTTTATAAGTATTGTTCATTGTTAGTTCATGGTAGAGGACAGTTAACCAATGTTAACCAATGAAATCTTATTGTAATAAAGTGGTACAAAAATATATATATAAATGAAACCAGACACATTTCTGATCAGATAAGCCAAATTTGACAGCATGGGAAAAGCAGTTAATATATAATAGCCGTGCAAATATATCTAAAGTGATATAAACCGCATAGCAAAACCTCTATCAGACCGCCCAGCCCTACTGCAGTCGCTCTCATGCATCTTGTGAAACGACAACCACCGCCTCAAACTCATTTCAACGTAATTTACAGATTCCGCAATGTCAAAAAGCTGATATTGTTTTTATGATTACAGAACGTTCAATTCTACAGCATTTCTCACTGATAGGGATTCTGCTCTTCGTACAGCATCACGAGCATTTTCCCTGCTCTCAATCAGGTACTTCAATGTCTAAAGAATGAGGAGAACCTGTGCTTGAAACCGAGGTGCCTGCTGCGGGTCCTTAAACCATGTCAAAGACAAAACCACCTCACCACTTTCAACAACTAAGACTAGCTATTTATTTACCTCACGTCCACACATACACGCACACACATACGTACAGTACTGATATGAAGATTGGCCACAGACATGTCTTAACTTCATATTCATAATAGCTGCCATGCTTTGATATGCGTCTGATTCACAAGAACTGTGCAAGAAAGCATGGCATCGGGCGGTAGTTCGGAGGAGGAAATGGTATACGTACAGCGTTGAGGATTTTCCTCGAGACTACAACCTGTTTTTCTTGATAAATGTCTTGAGAACAAAAGGCAATGAAAACCGAAAACAAATCCAGCCGATTTGCTTGCAAATGGCGTCAGACCATTTTCAGAGATTGTCCTCTTTTCTTAATTGACTTTGTTCCGCGATGGCCGTTGGAGATGAAACCGACAAAATTACATTCGCAAACACATCTCAACACACAGAACAAAGAGATAAAGTTTCCTCTTAAATAGGTTTCATATACACATATCTGCATTTATATATGGATACTCGATTCATACATTCATTCTCTAACACTCTATTCATATTCACATATAATCTTAACCTTATATGAAATATTTCTTTTAAATTATTCTCCATGTATATTATGGGGTGAGACGGGGATCTCTGAAGGAACGGCTGGACATTTGGACCAGATGCTTTATACACAGGAAGAACAAATCACTTTCGAGGGCGGGAGAGTCGAATACTGCAGATATACATCAATTTACATAGCTTCGAGCCAACGTACAACATCAATAGAGCTATTTACAAAGAAATAACAGAGAAATGATGGTCTGGAGGTCATGAGATGGTGAAAACGGGTACCACTGATGGCAATGAGGAGTTTCTGGTCAGCTTTACACGAAGTGTTGAGATCTGTTCGTACCCTGCGCTCAGTCTGGATGAAGATAAATTCTTACAAGCTGTGTTTGCCTACCTGCAGATCTGTAAACATCCAGCAAAAATATTCCTGTCTGTAAACATTTGGTTCCCTTGTACTAAAACCCATGTGTGTTTAATCTGGAGACGAGCTTCCTGAGTGCCATTGAATACACAGATAAAGACTGAAGAGAAGAAGGATTGAGCAAACATCTGATGTTTGAAGCTTGCCCTCTTGAATGCGAGGCAGATGAAATGCGTGTTCAAAGGAAACGCAGATATGGATGCCAGAGGAATTGGATGTCGGATTTTGAGCCTGTAGAAAAAGGTCGCACTAAACTCGAATGAAAAAAGTTGAACAAACTCATCAGGGAGAGAAATGGCATGGTGCAGGGTAGGAATGTCGAGTACGTCAAATCAAATGAACGATGGTGATGCTGATGACGACAAGAACTGAAGGAATAAAGTGACAGGGAAAGAACATAAAACGGAAGATGTGACGAGCAGGAAGAATGGAAAGATGAAGAACTGATTAAAGAAGGAAATGGACCATGAAAGAGGGTGGAGGATAGGACAAATGATAGCAGGAGGGATTGATGGTTAAAGGCAGAAGACTACAGCGGTTGACGTCATCTTCAGCACAGCAGGAATTATCTGTAGGGTCTAGAGGTCGATGAGCTGGTCCACCAACAGCAGGGAACGGGCCAGGGTGGGCAGGCTGGACTCAGAACTGCCACTGTTACTGCGAGAGTGACCTCCTAAAAGAGGCCAGATGGACAGGAAGGGTAGGGGAGGAGGAAAAAGAGGGAGGACAGTCAAATCGAGATAAAGAGAGACCGAGGGAAGGGGACAGCAGAAGAGAGAGGGAGAGAAAGACACAAAGGTAAGTAGATGTTCACGAAAAGCCAAGAGAGAATGTTACGAGAGATCATTCGTAGGGTTGGGAATCGAGAACTTGGGAACTGATTTCTTTTAAACAAACTATAAACGAATTATAGATATTTCAATTTGTACATTTTTTAGTAAAACCTCACAGTGTTTCCTGCACCACTACTGAATCTACAAGTTAAGATAAAAAAACGTAAGCTTGTCTCAGTGTTATTGTTAACTAAAGCGATTCAATCGTTTTTGGTAATTGAAATTGAATTGAAGAAATAGAAATAAGTATTAGATACAAATATCAATAGCACATTGCCTTGGCTGGCAACTATCTGAAAAAAAAAAAGTACTAAAATTGAAATAAAGAAAATGAAAGCAACATGGAAATATTTAATAAGAATGAAAGACTGAATAAGAATAAAAACTGGGGAAAAAGGCTAATTCAAATAATATATAGATGATACAAAAAAAATGGCCTTTTCCTTTTTCAAGTCCTCACTTGTTATACACAACAACAAAACAAAAAATTCTAACATTTTATATATATAAAATTGATTTATTTTTTTCATCCAGTGTAATCTGATTTGGGGAAGAATGACTCTTGTGTCAACAATAAATCATAAGTAATATATTGTACTATCTTGAATGATGACTGAAACTTTGTATTTCTGGCCTTCGTAAGATGAATTGCCTGTATTCCTCAACTCTAAGTTGCTTTTGATAAAAGCGTCTGCTAAATGAATAAATGTAAATGCAAGTAATTAATGCAAAGTCATGTGAACTTTGAACTAGTTACACTATTATGCGTGCATGAGGCTTAAATTTGTGAAATTATGGATTGATGTTTCAAATGACAATGTACAGTTTTATCTTATAAGATATTAAAATGAATTGTAAAGTGGAACTGAAAAAAGAATTTCTATTCGATTCCCATCCCAAGCCATATGAGTGCAAAATGGCTCATCTGCCTTGAACAAAACATCTCAATTCGGAATTTTCGCAACCGCCAAAAATAAAAAACGTGTGCAAAATATACAGTTCACACATATATGTACTAGCTGCCTGCTTTCATTACAATGAGAGTGAGAAGGGTCATTCCGTGTCAAATCAAACTAATTTCGGAAACTTCCCTGGCTTTCTGTACAAAGACAAACATAATAGTGATGAAAGCCAAAATAGTAAATGTCACAGATGTATATTTAAGTAATCCACTATTTTGTAGAGGGGGGGGGGGTCAAAATGACAATTGTTACCTCAGATTTAGAGCCAATTTACAGGGGTGTAAAAATGACTTTAGAAAGATGACAGCATCATTATTATTTTTTTACAGAGATTTTACAGAGAAAAATATGTTGACTTTAGCAATCTTTAAAGGGGGGGTGAAACACTCAGTTTCACTCAATCTCATGTTAATCTTGAGTACCTATAGAGTAGTATTGCATCCTTCATATCTCCAAAAATTCTTTAGTTTTATTATATTTATAAAAGAAATATAGGCTGTACCGAGTCTTTCCGGAAAAAGCCGAGCGGGTGGAGGCGTGCCGTGTGGGCGGGAGCGCGCGAAGCTTTTGCGTGTGTTGTAAACAGACAGACTCGTGGTTTATGAGGACATGATATATTTTTACAATAAACAAACGGACACCTACAGTGGCCAGCTAAACAAATGTATTTAAACACACAAACTCACACATACACACACCATACATCGCATGCTCCATCGTTACGTGATCATGTTGTTTAGTTGCTGTGCTTACACGCCGATAGTTAACACACAGACATTTGAAGCAGTTTTACTCATGGCATGCGGTTCCAACGCACGACCGTGAACCTTTATCGTTGGGACTGCTCCATCTTTAAGTATTAAGGCCCTTTCACACCGGACCCGTAACGAAAAAGCGAAACGGAAAAGCGAATGGTTCGCGTGCGAATAGTTCGCGTCAAAACCATTCACATCAGCCGCGACGCGAGTTTGCGACGTTCAGAGCTTCAACATTCCAAAACTTTCGCGCCGACGCTGAGAAAACACGGACACTTCATCATCATCATCATCCAGTGAAGACAAGCTTTTCATTTTCTTTAAAAGACAGAAAAGAAAGGTTTTGTGTGCACCCAATCTTAAAGAACAGAGAGTCTGAAGGGGAGTAGGCCTATGCTAATCTTAAAAAGAAAAGAAGCTAAAACTTTACCACAAAGAACCAGCCAAAGTAAGGATTATGCATTAAACATTTGAATTGTTTATTAATAAACTAGTGTTTTCTGTCAGTTTTCGGTATGAGACGCGCTGCAGTTCACGCGCAGTCGCCTCGATTAGCCTATATTGTCTATATTTGCTTATTTATTAATCTAGACAATTTATTGACGAAACATTGATTAAAATTAAGATACAATTTATACAAAACGAAATTCACTTTAAAGAAAGGCTTTTTACAAAACACAACTTAATAAGTGGCCAAAATTATGTCTGACCCATTCCAAATGTTTTTGATATATTGGGCATCTTATGATCCTCTAATTCATCTCATGCGGTTCCCTTTTCATATAGCTAATCAACAGATGAAATAAAAAAAAATAACATTATATTATTTAAACATATATATGAAACGTAGCCTATGTTTAAGTTTTTTAACTTATATTTTGCGTCACCCCGCTCCGTTTTACTCACATGCTCTGGTGTGTGGCATGCAAAAATAGGCTAATATGAAACACACAATCATGAATGTTGAAAATTATTAAAAATCAGTTATTTCCCTCCTAGTCAAAAATGTTATAAATCATCAGCACGCATTTCAACTCACCGGAGAGACACCAACTATCCCAGCTATTTTATCCCATGCCTCGTTCTTTTGTAACTAACTGGTCCCTATAAGCAAACAACGTCATGTCATGCGTGCGTTGAGATGCGGAATAGGCAATATAAAAATGCTGTCATTATAAAAGGTTTCTAGTTTCAATGTATTGCTTGTTTTTAGTTTACATTTCATGTAACTTGTGACACTTCTCTTCTCTCGCACATAATGCTGCTACGTCAGAGCGGCCAAAGCGTCAACATGCTTCACCTTTGTTTCCTTGTGTGATTGGCTGAAGCCGTTTCTGTCGCCGCAAAAGTACAAAAAAATCGACATCGAAGCGAAAAAAATAAAAGTCGTTTTTTCGCCGCAGCACATTCGCGTTCGGTGTGGAAGCACTCATTACACAAACAGCTGATCAAAAAATAAAACCATCGCGCGAATTATTCGTGCGTCAAAATCGCGTCCAGTGTGAAAGGACCTTTAGGCGATCTGCAAATCCGGCTTTGAACTTGGCCTATAACTATAACCGTCGAAATGAAGGGAACAAACAAGCACACTTGCACAACTCCGTTGCTGCTCTGGAAAAACAAAATCCATCCACAGGTCCCTCAACGCTGGGTTCTTTGGAAATTTGTGCAGTGTTGTCTTGCCCTGGCAACCAAAAACACACTTTTTTGGTGCCATTTTTTTGATTGCAGCGCAGCCGAGCCCAGCCGCGCTCTGACGGGCATAGGCATACTCTCGCACGCACTAGGCTACAGCTGCGCGCGCCCTTCCGGGAGAATTGCCCTTAAGACCCGTATAAGGAAATTCCACCCACTCTGACGACACAATGGGCCGTATTCGAAAAAAACTTTCCGAAACTTGTGACAAACCGGAAGGAGTATTTTTGGAACAGAAATACTCCATCAAACTTACAACTTAATTTTTTAAACTTTGTCCATGTTTAGCATGGGAATCCAACTCTTTAACAGTGTAAAAAACTCACTATGCATGAAACAGCATTTCACCCCCCCTTTAAATCATTAAATGCCAACTGTGATTCAAAAATGCCAAAAAGCACTTGTGTTATTTTCCCTTAAGTTTGCATGCCTAAGGATATTAAGTTATCTTTAATAATTCTTGAGTTACAGGCATACAAACTTGAGGCAAAAAAATATTTCTAAGCAAAGATTGCACCCCTCTAATTAAGCTCCAAATGAAAATGTTCATTTTGACCCACTCAACAAAATAGTGGACTACTCAGTAAATATACATCTGTGATATTTAATATGTTGGCTTTCATCACCATTTATGTTTGTCTTTCAACAGAAAAAAATGTTTTTAAGTTGAGTTGACATGGAATGACCAAGAAGCAAATTGCTCACTCATTCTCAGAAAGATAAGAGGATTTGGTTCCTCAAAGCTTTTACCTTGGGAGTTCTTGGAGACCAATACTGGTATGGGGTCAAATTCATCTTCATTGGCTGTCTCAGCGCCCAGAGGCTCAAAGCCTGAGATCAAACAGGAGTCTGCAGCTGAGAGGTGATGAAGGTTGGGGCAAATGTTTATGGGTAAAATATTTAAGAGGGCGGGTGGTATGGAGAAAAACAGATGGGTGAAAAACATACAGCACTGTTAGCATGATGTAAACCCTGAAACTTTAACATCAATGTTCGTGGCTGACACTTTACAAAAGCTAAATGAATGTCAAGAAAGTCCATATGGTATGTAAATAATAATTACTTTTCATTTTTTATTCCAGTAAAATGTTCAGTGTTGTCCCCAAGTTATATGCTGCACCAAGGCACATAAACTATAAATGCCAGAAAACAAAAAATGATTGGTTGTACCTGGTATGTTCTGGGAGATGCCTCCTGAGACAGCTGCAAAGTCATCCAGACAGGAGGCGGAGCCAGAGGGGAGTGAACAGCCAAGCAGGGAGTCCTCACCAATCAAAGAGTCTGTAGTGCAGTGGAGAGAAACACCAGGGAAACACACAAAAACATTAAATCACAAATATGCTACCTACATAAAAAATCAGGGGGTCATATAATGTTATTTTATGTTTTTGGAGGTCCTCTTATAATGTTTAAGGATTTTGTGCTAAAAAGTCAATATAGTTTATCAACATAACCATTTCCTACTATTTTTCTGACCCTCAGAATTTAATGAAATAATCCTTTTGACGAATTTTCAGATATGGATTCAAACAAAGTTTTGATTCCCCATATACACACCAAACAGGTGTATGTGGAAATTTAATAAATACATGCATTCAACATCTGTCAGCAAGATGTGGCAACTTAGTTTTTGCAACTTGGTTTCAATATATAAAAATTTGTAGTCCAAAAAAAGGTCCATTGTTTATTATCAATAGTGTAGCACAACTCACACAGAAGTCACTTTCAAACCAAGCAGTATTCTGTTCTGCGTGGCCAACTTGAACCTGATGCCAAATCTGAATGGGGTTTTACACAAAATTCCTAAGCACAATTTCATTTTAAATAGCTGAATTTTGCCTTCAATATGACTGCACCATTAGAGTTTTTTCAAAGTACACTGAAGTAATTTATATCTAAAGTTATAAAATAAATGTTTTAATGATATGACCCCTTTTAGCACATCTGAAAATTTAGGTTTTAGATACAACACTCTGCATCCTTAATAATGTGGAGGGGAAAAGGATTAGGGCAGCAGGGTTTTTAATGTGTGAAATCAGTCATAGCCTCTGTCATAGGCACTCTCTCCACACAAAGAAAACATTCTGTCACCCCTGAATATCTGACAGGGTGTTATAATGCTAGGCAGAAGCTCTTCTGCCAATCTCTTATGCATATTTTTACCTGTCAGTGCTGATAATACTGGTTCAGCCTCCACAGGATGAGGTGGGCCTGAGGGGGCTCCAAGCCAGGAATCAGAGAGTCCAAACACACGTCTGTTTTGACTGGGAGTAAGAGAGAGAGGAAAGTCAAAGAAAACAGATGATGCCAGAATCTAAATTTTTTAGAACAAAAAACACATCACCGGTAATTTTTATATCACATTCAAACCATTTTTCTGCTGGACCTTGTGATGCCTTGATCACAGTGACTCACTGGACCCTGTCTATTCTCTCAACAATGGACATCATAAGAACTTCCCTTCGCTACTTTGAGCCCTACATGATAAGTAGATTCTTCAAGGTATCTTGGAGAGGAGGGGTGTGCAAGTCATATAAACTAACTACAGGTGTACCTCAGAGTTCGGTGCTTAGCCCCTTCATCTTTTTTTAAATACACAATATTTCAGATACCCATCACTAAATGATAAATCACTCAGCTTTTTCTTCCAATGCAATTCCATAACACACAGCTATAACTGTCGTTTCAGCCTTTAGTGTTGATTTCACAATGCCTATACAAATCCATTTTTGCCTCAAGTTAAATTGTATGTGGCAAGAGGAGAAAATTGCAAGCTATCACATATATAGGGACTGGATGAATATAGACAATATCCTTTATCTCAGAGAATAGGAAAGTGATTAGTATAGCTTTTGTAAAAGGAGCAAGCACACAGAAAAGACAGTCAGTGAGAGCTTGCCACCTCTGGTGTCGTCCATGGAGCTGCCGAAGGGGTCGGCCATAGACAGCAGATCAGGCAGCATGAGAGAGGTATCTGGAGACTTCAGGCCCTCTATCAGCTTCTCTGTAAGTCAGCCAGAGGAAACAGTGAGCGTTAGCCAGAAAAAACACAGAAATGTAGCCAATGCATAATTAAGAGGAAAGGGAAAGGACAATGGAGGGTTTGAAAGCAAGACTGGTGAATGTGATTAGAAAAAGGTAACTTGCAGATATGGAAATAAACCGCAGAAGAATTATCGATGTTCTAAATTATACATGGCACAATTCAGGCTAAGTGCACAATGTAAAAGACACACTATTTTACCTACTCTTGTAAAAGACCCACTCATAGTCATAATCAAACTTTAGATCTAATATTGTCACATGGAATCGATGTTGAGGGCGTTGCAGCAGAGCAATGACATCTCAGATTATTATCTATTCTCATGTATATTCCATTTAGCCAAGGCTGCAAAACCAACTCTGTTACAAATATGGTAAAACTATCACTTCTACCATTAAATATTGCTTTATAAATAATCTTCCTGATCGGTTTTAACTCCTCAGCATACCAGATAGCTTAGAAGAACGCGATGTTGCAACAGAAACTATTGACTCTCTTTTCTTGCACTTTAGACACGGTAGTTCCTTTGTACTTAAATAATTTTAAGGAAAATAGTCAGACGGCGTGGTATAACGAGCACACTCGCGCCCTTAACAGAGCAGCGCGAAAAATGGAACACAGCTGGAAGAAAACAAAACTGGAGGTATTTCGCATTTCATGGAAGGACAGTGTTACTGCGTACAGAAAGGCCTTAAAGGGATACTCCACTTTTTTTGGAAATAGGCTAATTTTACAACTCCCTCAGAGTTAAACAGTTGGGTTTTACCGTTTTCGATTCCATTCAGCCGATTTTCTGATATTTAGAAGAATGTCAGTAACCAGACAGTTTCTGGTCCCATTGACTTCCATAGTATATATTTTTTCCTACTATGGAAGTCAATGGGACCAGAAAGTGTCTGGTTACTGATATTCTTCTAAATATCAGAAAATCATCTGAATGGATTCGAAAATGGTAAAACTCAACTGTTTAACTCTGAGTGAGTAAAATGAGCCTATTTCCAAAAAAGTGGAGTATCCCTTTAAAACTGCTATACGTGTTTACTTTTCGACTCTCTTAGAAGAATACAGTGACTAAATTAACAAAAAATAAAGCTTCCACTTCAAATGTTTTCAAACAGCACAGCAGTAATGACTTTATGAATTTCTTTACTTGATACTGTTAGAGAGAAAATTATAACCATGCAAACGTCTACTACAGTATTGCATTGGATGTTGCGCTACAGACCCCCTGAGGTACAATTCCATTCATTCTTTGCTATAGGAGAGGAATAATAATCTAAACTTTTTCAATCGCCAAAATCAACATGTTAGAGCCTATACCGACTAAGCTACTGAAAGAGATGCTTTCAGAAGAATTGCGACTGCTTCTCTGTTATTCGTCACACGTAGGCTCACTATTGGCCGACGCTGGTCATGTGTGTGATGCGTGTGACGTTCAACCAGAAACAGTACGCAATTATACTAAGTGAAATCTCGAGGCCGACAGAGGTGGAAATGAATACTTGAATAAAGTTGTTATTTTTGTTTGTTTTTTTTGCGCTCAAAAAGTATTCTTGTCGCTTGATAAACTTAAGATTGAGCCACTGTAGTCACTTGGACTATTTTAACGATGTCTTTAATGACTTTTCGGGGCTGTCAAGTTTCAATCCCTTAGAAGTCTATGGAGGAGTGATCCAGCTCTTAGATTTAATCAAAAATATCTTAATTTGTGTTCCGAAGATGAACAAAAGTCTTACGGGGTTGGAACAACATGAGGGTGAGCAATTACTGACAGAATTTTCATTTTGGGGTGAACTATTCCTTTAATGACAGACCGATCTCGAATCTCCCTTTTCTGTCAAAAATACTTGAAAAGGAAGTATCCTCACAACTATGTTCCTTTTTTAGAAAGAAATGGTATCTGCAAGGATTTCCAGTCAGAATTTAGACTGTATCATAGTACTGAGACGGATCACATTCAAAGTGAAAATACAAATCTTTCATTTGAAAGCCACATTTCTAGCATAGTTTCCATCTCGAAAAAATATCTAAATTTCAACATATGCTCTCAATGACAAATGCAGGAAAGTTAGTTCATGCATTCATGACCTCAAGGCTAGATTATTGTAATGCTCTACTGGGTGGTTGCCCTGCACGCTTAATAAACAAACTCCAGCTGGTTCAAAATGCAGCCGCTAGAGTTATTACCAGAACCAGAAAGTATGACCATATTAGCCCGCTTCTGTCAACACTGCATTGGCTGCCTATTAAACATTGCATCCATTTTAATTTAATTCTTGCTAATTACTTTAAAAGCACTAAATGGTTTAGCTCCTCAGTAATTGAGCAAGCTCTTAACACGTTATAGTCCGTCTCGTCTATTGCAATCTCGAAATTCTGGCCAGTTGATAAAAGCTAGAATATTAAAATTAACTACAGGCGGTAGATCCTTTTCCTATTTAGCACCCAAACACTCTCTTTAGCCTGGCATACGCAACCTATTATCACATTTCTATAATTCACACCTGTTAAAGGATTGTAAGGCTGGATAAATTAGGCAAAACAGGGAGCACTTCCCATAACACCTGATGTACTGGTTTCATCATAAGAATGATCTACGCTAATATTAGTCTCTCTGTTTATCCCGAGATTACCGTAGTCAGCCGTATCCGGTCGGTATCCAGATCAGATGTTGGACCTGCAGCTAGACAAGACCAAAACGCAGGCCAGAAGGTCAGCAGAGTTTGTCAACTAGACAATCCCCTGTGAAGACCTCGTCGACATGACAGCCATCGGCACAGATCCTCAGCAAAGACCACAAGAACCAGAACTACAGTAGATAAGTCCTCTGCACAGACCTATGACCAGCTTCGTATCCATACTGGCCATAATGCCTCTTGCTTGCATGTATATGTGCTCAAATGACCTTCTTTTGTCAAAATGACCATTTTGGCAAGGTATTAATGTAAGCGTATTTTGCTTGCCTTAAGTAAATGCAAAAAAGCAGGACAAAAAAAAAAAATTAAACACAAAGTTTGGTATAAAGATAAACCAAAAGAAACTACATCAGTTAACAGCATCCAATCAGTATTAAGTATCAAATAATCTTGCCGTGAAGACTACAGCAATTATTTCAGTAATTTTCTTTTATATTTGATTAAAAAAAAATTCTAATTTCTAAATGTTTACTTGAATACTTAAAGGGTAACTAAACCCTAAACCAACTTTTTTTAGTTAATGATCTGTAAAAATGGGGCTTTATTAGCGCTGTTCATTGATTCAAGTAACTTTTTTGACATTTGGGTATAAAGTGTTTTAATTCTACAATATATGGTGTAAAAACGTCTGAGTGCTGCCCTCTTCAGGTTGAACGGTGGCTACTGCAGTTGAATTTTCCTATTGGAAGTTGTGGTGGCCTGTGACGTCAGAGGGTACCAGCTAACCACACCTTGCCTACAGAGAGATGGTCTCAGGTGCCCCACACCCCCCCCCCCCCCACCCCCCCCCCCCCCGCTGGGCTCCACCCACTTTTCCAGCATTTTTCAAATATTGCCAGTGGGTGGAGTCAGGCTCTGACCAGGGGTTTAGTTACCCTTTAAAGCTCAAGCAGCTTCATATAATTATAATTTATCAGATATCATTAAAAAATGTATTTCTTTGTTCCGCATTTATTCTGTTGCTTAATTTTTTTGTTCTTAAATTTATTATTGAGAGTTTATTTAAAAAAAATGACTAGAAAAGCCTAAAGGACTGTGTCAGGATTAATTTGTTAATATTATTTTTAAATAAAAATAGTTAAATTAGTACAATAGTGTTCACTTTGGTATAAAAAAATGTATTGTGCATCACAAAATTTCAACAGAATAGGTAAAGTGACAACTGCATGTGTGTGTTGAGTACTAAGGTGAGCATAGCTGGCATGAACCTCTGCATTACCTGGCACAGCTAGAAAACCAGCTCCCGGTTCCAAGCCCAGAATGTCAGTAGGTCTTTCAGCTGTATGAGAGCAGAGAAAGAAAATGGACATAAGATAGTCAAGAAGAGCTGGACATCAACGGGACTACGGGAGTCATTAAATGCTAAGCATCGGTGTGAATAGAAGAAGCACACAGACACTGACAAGCAGCTCAGCAGGGATACTGAGGTAAGTGGTGGGATGCGATTCAAAGGGCAATCGTACTGGAGTGTTTCATCTTAATAGAAGTCTCCTGCTGATTCTGGAGACCAGCTTGACTACCTCCAGATATACTGAGCATGTGCTGACATTTAGCAAAGGAGGCCAGGAATGGTATCGAAATAAAGAGAGGGACTGGCACTCTCACGCGTATGGACCAAGAAGCAAGGATGTCACAATTAGGGGGATTTGCAGTGGATTAGGGACTTGGGGGGAGTGGCAGGGATTCATATTTGCTATGTGAGTTCAATTCAGTCAAATATCTTTAAGAGTGGAACATCAGATTAGGGCTGATGGTACACCTACCGGGAGGTGGAGGAGCAGGTTCTGCCGCCTCCAGGTCAGGAATAAGACTCTCAGTAGCAGCAATCAGAGGTTCAACAGGTTCTGCAAACAGCAAAAACACTTTGACTACATCCACACTAAATCTGGCTCCATTTGAAAACACTTTCTTTTAAAGAAACTCTCCCAAGTGGATAAATCTTTAAACGGTATTTGAAACCAATGAAGCACGTTTAGTCATGCATATTGCACCGATAGATATCTATGTTTACACTGGTTTGTGCCTACTATACAATTTCATATTGTTGTTAAAGATAAATGTTACTTTGTACAATCTTCATTACATTCTTAAAAAATATGACAGAAAATGTACTATGAAAACATAAGAGCAATTGCATTTCAGACCATAGAATGCATAGAGTGCAAACTGGATGCACCAGTAAATGGTAAATTTTGCAAAAAAAAAATGTTTGTGCCAAAAGAACACCATAAGAAACTATTATGTTTGGTCTCTCTGTATATCATCTCAGTGAGTTTTTCTTAAGTTTTACGCATGACAGTAACATGATTTTGGCATTTTTTTAACATATCGGTGTGTACAAAAAACTTTTGGAAACGCAAGTGTGGACGGAGAGCGTTTTTGGATGAATCTGGATTAATGTAGCCTTTAAAACATTGATAACTGCATTCTGCAAAGTGTGTGAGCAAGCAAAGTTACCATCAGCTAGCTTGGTGAAGTCTTTGTTGAGGGAGGTCCTCAGCCGTGAGTTTGGAGAAATTGTCGTCTCCGAAGGGATTCCAGGTAGGCTGGACCGGGGGGCTTGTCAGGCTAGCGGCTGAAGCAGGAGCTTGAGGGAGAGAAACGCTGCCTTGCTGGGCAGGCTGGTACACACTCTGCTGGGAGGACTGGGGAGAGTTGGAAGGGGTGGCACTGGCTGACCTAATTGTGCCCGAACAATGAAAGAAGCGTTCATATATTAGTGTAAATAGGTTCGAAGGTGACCGAACACTTATTCTTGATTATGTAGGCTGTATAATGACAGTGTCACATTGCGAAGGGCTTTAATTCTATATGTATAGGTTTGATTTCTCACTTTGACTTATTAAGACTGGCTTCTGCTGTGGCCGCCTGCAGCTGCTGAGTGGACTGGCTGGCCGGCACTCCGAACATAGCACTGTGTGTGACATCACTCTGGATGCGCCTGTGCCCCGCCTTCTGGGCCGTCCTCGGGGAGGATGGAGGAGTCTGAGACAGGCCAGGGACCGCAGGCTGAGGAGAAGATGAAAAGACATGGGGATGAAGCAACTAAGAACTCATAAAACACAGAGAAATTAGAGTGTGACATGTAAATGCAGCAAAATGGCATGAGTTCACAACAAGATGAAAACAAAAGGTGATTGATCAAGCGTCAGTAAATACGAATATAAAATAAAAATATAAACAGATGATTTATCTATAGCAAGAAAAATAAAATTCAGACAGGTAGTAAAAATCAGATTTTTGGCATAAAATTTGGCGTATCAGACTCAAAATCATTTGTAGTAGATTTTTTTTTATCCAAAATCACATCTCTTTGTGGTTTGAACATTTGAACATTTACTCATATACATGTACACTAGAGCTATTCTACCATTCAAAAGGTGGGTGTCAGTATGACTTTTTTTTTTTACGAAATTAATTCTTTATACTTTTTATTTACTTTGTTACAAATGATTTATATTTTTAAATAAATGCTGTTCTTTTAAACTTTTATTCACCAAAGAATCCTGGAAAAAGTATCACAGTTTCCACAAAAAAATATTAAGCAGCAACTGTTTTCAACTTTGATCAATTATAATAAATGTTTCTTGAGCACAAACTCAGCATATAAGAATGATTTCTGAAAGATCATGTGACTGGAGAAATGGCTTCTGAAAATTCAGCTTTGCCTTTACAGGAATAAATTACATTTTAAAATATATTCAAATAGATTTTTTTAAATATTATTTTAATATTAATTATAATATATTTCACAATATTACTCTTTTTAATGTTTTTTATCAAATAAATGCAGTCTTGGTGAGCATAAAAGGTTCATTCAAAAATGTTGTTTTACATTTTTACAGATTTCGACATTTTGAATGGTAGTGTTTATATAGTGAATAGTAAATGTGAAAAATAATAGTGTGTAGTAAATGACTTCTTTTGTCCCTCTTTGCATCATGACACTCTGATACTTAAGTCATTTCTAAATCAACATCTAATTACACAGGATATTTACTGCACTGTCTGAACAAATGCCTCTGATTGCATCATTCATTTTCATTACAAAACAAATCAGATTTGAATGCAGTGTAAATGAAGCATAAACACCATTCGATTTGAACTTAATCAAAACGTATTGTTTTAAAAAAAACATTGTCACAGTCTTCAGACACTTTTCAGAGCAAATAAACCAAAACGTCTATGCTGATCCATCTAGCTGAAAACATCTATGCTGATCCAAAATAAACATGGGATGGATGGATGCAAAACAATGGATGAGGCACAGCCCCTGCATGAGGTGCTTCAACAGTGAGAGTGAGTGCCAGCTCTTTGCCAGGACAGGACAGGACAGCATGCACAGGATGGAGGTGATTACCCTCTCCTCTGCGTTCTCTGGGCTGATCTGGGATTGAGGCGCTGGCTGCTGGACATTGGGCTCTGCCTGTGCTGGAAGCGGGGCACCAGCCGGCTGAGTGCTAGCGTGCTGGACGGGCATGGGCTGCTGCTGAGCCGCTGGCGCCTGCTTACGACGGGCGCTCCTTGCCGGTGCGGTGGGCGGCGCAGGGCTGGATGGAGGAGGAGTGGCTACAGCTTTCTGAGGCGCAGGGTTGCCCGCTGCTACTGGAACGCCCCCTCCTCCTGCTGCAGCCGCTGTTGTGATGGAGATCGGCTGCACGGGCTGGCACACAGACACGCACCAGACAACTACACCATGATGCAAACTGTACATGTGACCTTCACACCCCACACTGTAGGTTTCATTTAATACATGCAATCTACCAGCTGGTCATCAAATGATGTGATGCCAAGGAAAAACGTCGTATAGATCTGTCTCTTATTTCTTTTTATCCAGACTTCACTACTTTTACTGCTTTCGTAGGACTTCAAACACATGTAATAAGATTGCCATCTCTCAACCAATAGCGTGAGTTTGAGACAGGGCTATATGTTTGTCCTACCAACGAAAGATGGAAATAATGTTCACAAAACCTTTTGGAAATCAGTAATTTTTGCAGTCATACTTGGTGACATTAGATGCACAGAAATGACACATTCTTCCATTGAATTAAAAGTAATAAAGTTAAATAGAAAAGCATTACATAGCTATTTTTCCCCCATTTCATCTCAGTTCCTTGCCAACCTGCATTCTTGTTATTTGTAACAATGACTGATTTCTAACATTCTTTTATAATATATTATGCAATTAAAAAGAGCTGTGTATTGTGGGAATGGATTAGTGAAGTGAGGACACTCACAGTTTTATGCTGAGGGGCTGGAGATGCCAGGGCTTTCTGAGACTGAAGAGCTGCAGCTGGCTGAGCCAAGTTCACACTGACAGCTGGGAAACAAGAGAACAACAGTGTGGAGTTAGTGGATAGATGTGGTGCATGTTGATATATGTCAATATATGTATTTTGATATAATTTTTAATGAAGATAACCCTTTAGAACCGGCTGTGTCGTCGCCGACACAGACCAGCAAGCTGTATTCATTGTGTCGTAACTCTTCAACCGTTTGCACTATCAAAACCATTCAAATTGCCCCTGACAGTAGACAATGCTTTTCGGCAATAAACGGCTTATTACGGTAATTTCATGCTTTCCGTCAGCAAATGCCAGCAGCTTTTGGCAGAGCGGGAATGAAGGATTTGAACAGAGAGATAGTGTTAGGTGGCAGGTTAGAGTGTTTTGGATTGCATAAAATAATAAAAGAAACTAACAAGTACATGGCGAAAGAAGTGGTAGACAGCAGAAGAGGGGATTGGAATGATTTTTAATGAAACTTGGGAGGCGGATGGCCGTTACTCTTTCACGTATCTTTACATGTGGTGTATGCATGTGTATGTGTGCATGCCTATGAATGGACGCATTTGTGTGTGTGCGTGTATGAAAAAAGTCTACTAAATGAAAACTGTGCAACCCAATGTCACAAAAAAGACTTGTATAGATGTATTACCGTTATACTTCATTTTTCAACTTTAAAGTGTTAGTTTCTTTCGTTCGTGATTTTTCTGTTTTTTTTTATAAATAAAAATCAGAATATTTTTTTTTTTTTTATCCACAAACTCACCACACACAATAATGGTCAATAACTGTAATTTGTTGAAAGCTAATCTTTTTCTGAACAAGATGACACCTTGCACATGAAGATAGCACATTGTTTTAGAATTTTACAGTCAAAAAATCAAAATGTGTGAACACCACCTATTTTAGCTTCAGGTTCTAAAGAAATAATGATCAAATGTTATGTTAAATTAATAATGACACTAATAAAAACTACAATAAACACAATATTTTATTAAAGATACATGTATATATTTTTTATACATTTAAGTTACATATTTAAAATGTTATATATTTAATATTTATAATTATTAAAAGTGTGTTTATTATAAATCTGTTTATAACAAAAATATCTATTATATATACTAATGTTGTCAAAGATTTTTTTTTTTTTTACAAAATCCTCAAAATGTAATTATTTTCTCTGCTTCTGTTGGCTATATCTAAACACTGCATGACAATAGCACTTCTCAACATCACCCAGCTCAATATTCTCCTTCACGTTCTGAATAGTAAGTATTTCATGAATAGGATTTTATGTTCATGTTAAAACTACTGTTTGCCTTAAGCATATTTTGTGCTAATACACAGAGAACAGTGATGAATATTTCATCATATTTGTACCTATTGGCTGGGCGGCTCCGGCGGGTAAGTTGGCTCTCTTGCGTGGGGTCAGGGCAGCAGGCTGGATGGGCAGGATGCCTCCTAGGGCCTGAGACTGGGGTTGTGCTGCTTTGGGCCGCTGGCGTGGGGTGATGGACGTTTCAGTGGTGGGAATGGGGTCTGTAAGTCTACGGGACAAAAACAGAGACAAATGAGACCAGGTCAAATTTACCCAGTGTTTCCCCTAGGATTTTTTTTAGGTGTTACGGATACGTGGTGTAATTTTTTTAGCAATCAAAAGCATCTAATTAATTGAAATCATGTATTATGAATCATTAAACTTTAAACATTAAACTTTAAACAAAAATATATGAAAAAAAAATTCACACTAATTCTGTGTTGTGTTTTTTCTGGTAATAAAATGAAGACATAAAACACAAATTTTATCATTTATCATCAATTTTAATCATATGAAATTAAATAAACTTTTTGTCAAATAACGTGCTGCACAATGAGCAATTACTATTAAAATTACAACATGGAAGAAAATTTGATTATTCCTTAAAATCAGTTTTGATGATAATTTATTTGGATTAGTGTTAGTATTATTATTACATTGGGACATATCTAAATTCTACTGTATAACAGTAATATATTTCTGTCAAGTTAAACCGAACTTTTATTTTGACGGGTTGCCGTGAAGACCTTTTGAGTTTCTGTGTGTTTATGTCATGATGATAATGAAGCGATTTGATTCTCAAATGAAGCGGTTAAATGATCACGAAGGGACTTTCGGAGTGGATCTAGAGCCTGGAGAGAAAGTCCATGCGTTTCTGTCTTCATATAGGCAAAAAAACAGCGCAAGCGTCGCACGTGCTTCAGTGTGTGTGTGTGTGTTAAAGTCCCCATGAAATCAAAATTGACCATACTTACTTTGTTTGCCTAAATTGACCGTTTTGTGTGTGAACAATTCATCCATGCAAGTCAATCCACACAAAAAAATTTTTTGGCTTCGTAATCTTTAATCTAATTCTGAAAATGCCCCTCCCCTCTGCACTGGAGGACCTTGCCCGATGACGTAGGCTTGACGGTTTAGGTGTCTGCTTAACATCCGTAATCACGCCCCTCCAACTGACATTAGACAGGCACACAGCGTGTGAAAGGAGAGATGGCGAGGAGGTGTATTTTTCTAGATCCAATCAGGTGCTAGTTCGAAAAAAAAGCCACGCTCACTATTTTGCCTCATTTAGTATTCTGTTTCTCTCGGAAATACGTCACAGCACTGGAGAAAAGTCGTTTGCAACTTCCAGTTCACGGGGACTTTAAATGAAACTGCGCGTCGGCTGCACCATTCATTCACACGAGCAGGATTCGTATTTAAATAGTCTTTCACACACACTAGTCTACATCGCGATTTGATTTCAAGTGTACTGAACTGCTTTTTATGCCTCAAAAAAAATTACAAATTCCGTGAAATTCCACGTTATACAGTAAATTTATTTTTTATGACTGGATTTCGTCAGCATTTTAGGGGGGGCAGGGGGTCGTTTGGGGTCAAAACAATGGTAGGGGAAACACTGTTACCGACCATAAAGCACTATGGCACATCTGGACACGTACCTCGTCTTAGTCTGCGTTTGGCTCTTCTTCGCGGCTGCTTCGCTCGCTCTGATTGGCTCAGGAAGTTTAGCAGGAATGGGAGAATTCTAGGGGGACATATTTCAGATTAGTTTTGTTTTTATGATTTCAGGCATTCCTGCAGGCTGACGCACACAAGCACCCAATCCAACAACTGATCCCAGAGGTAAAAGCGCTGACCCAACAACAGGCCGAGAGTAACCCTGGAGGAGAGGAAGGAAAGAGACTAACCTTGACGTTATGGACAGGGCAGTCCCGCCGGCCCAGATTGAAAGCAAAATAGGACACCTGATAAATGTCAGGCCTCTTATCAGGGTCTGGTTCCAGCATGTACCCTGATAAAATCACCACCACAAAGAGAGGTAAAGAGGAGGGAGAGTGGGAGGAAGAGAGAGAGTGTCACAACGTGACAAAGGAAAAAAAGAGGAGAGTGGATGATCGGTATAAGCGTTCATAAATAGAATAAGTTGAAGGAATAGTACATCCAAACATTAGAGAGTCTTCATCCTTTACTCACTATCAAGTTGTTCAAAACCCATTTGTACATCCATGAAACACAAAAAATCCATGCCAATCTTTTGCCAATATCATAAATGACTAAAAGTAGCACAAAAGTGATAGCTTTGTGTGAGCAAAAGACTGAAATTTAAATAAATAGGTCCACCCAAAAAAATGTTATTCTATCATCATTTACTCATGATCATGTTCTTCCAAACCTGTATATCTTACTTTCTTATCTGGCTCCCATTGACTTCCATTGTGTGGACAAAAAATACAAAGGAAGTCAATGGGAACCAAAACTGATTGGTTACCAACATTCTTTAAAAAAATATTATTTTATGTTTATTAGAAGAAAAAAAGTCATACAGGTTTGGAGCGACATGAGGGTGAGTAACTGACAACAGAATTTAATTTTTTTTAGCGAATTGTTCCTGACCTGTATTTCAAATTTCACTTCATTAAAGCTCTAAAATGGACTATCTTATGCTACGTTCACACTTTCAGTCCAAATTTAATTATCTGCTTCCTATTGGAATCTGATCTAAAAGTATTGACGTCCACTTTGTGTATAGCAACTTTTCAGATCCGATTTATATGTCTATGCCGCTCTTTCGTTTTCAGGAATATCTGCATCGGTTGCTATGGCAATAACATTGCATTGCTAGGCATATAACAAAAACAAAAACAACACCATCACCCGAAACAGAGGGCTTTGCAATACAGATGTTGTCTTATTTACAACATGACTTCTGGGGTAGAGGCAGAAATGTAGAAGGCTGGTTTGTGCCATCGTGCCGTCGTCTCCGCCGGTCTCAAAACATGTCTCCTTAATATTATTTTCTGCTCGTCCAGCACTTTGCAAGAACATAATCTTGCTTCTGCAGCAACTTTCAGCATGTTTCCTATAGCAAAGTCTGATGTTTACGTGGACTGAAACGGATTTTCAGATATGCGATTTGAATAGGATTTCAAACCATATATGCATGTAGCTTGAAATGGATTTGTAAAAAGTGCATTTCTTGTGATTTTTTGCCATTCACACTTGCTAAATCTGATCAGATTTGGATTGACTGTCTGAACATGTCGTGTTGACACCATTAAAAAGCCAAACACCATTATTTTTGTAATTGTTGCCATGTTTCTGATATTAAATATCTACAAAGGAAGGGAAGATATTTTGTGTATTTTGACTTACATTTTGCTCTGGTTCTTCACACAAAGCTACTTTATACCTTCCATTAACCGTTAATTAATTTTCTTTGAATATACCCCATTTGTGTTCCACAGAAGAAAGAAAGGACTTGAGTGTGAATAAAGGATGACAAAATTTCAGTTTTGGCCCCTTCAAGTGAGACCCACAGCCATACTGAGCCAGTAGTGAGACGGAAACACACCTGGTGCGAGACGCAGCAGCGACAGACAGATACTTACGGATGAGACGGTGCATGTCCTGCGAGTAGCGGGAATTGTCTGGAATGGTGAAGTTGCCATCACAAATGGCCACCTGACTCTCACCAAAGGGCAATGTGAAGAAACAGATTTTATAGAGCAGACAGCCCATTGCCTGAAAGAACAAAAAACTCACGTCATTTTTTGGTACAAAACTAGCATACATTAAAGTTAATAAGAAAGCAAAATTGACCATACTTATTTTTTTAAATACACATTCTGGTGTTATTGCAAACATTTTGTAATCTCTTCTGGACTTTCCTTAACTACTGACGTTAATATAACCAATAAGCTAACAGCTATTTAGACATTGATTTAGCAAACTTGCTTTTAGTCTGGTGAAAGATATATTCGAAAAGCTTAAAAAAAAACAATGACTTTAAATATATTCTGATTGGCTGTGATATCTTTAATATATTTACTTACCCAGATATCTGCTTTAGTGGTGATGATTTTGCCGTTGTACAGGTTCACCATTTCAGGAGCGCGATAGGAAAGGGTTGTGTACCTAAACAAAACAGACAATTTCATAAAACTTATAATCAGTGTTATATTATTATCACCTCATAAGAAATTTGTCATAATTTGCAATAAATACAAGCAATTACTTAATGGCCGATTTCACCTCAAAATTCTAGGTTGAAGGATGAACAGTACAGACTTAGAATATCCATCATAATGGTTATTGGCCATCTATTTTAATGTATTTAAAAAATAATTTATTCCGGTGATGTCAAAGCTGAATTTTCAGCATCATTACTCCAGTCTTTTTTTTTTATTATTAATGTTGTAGTTGATGTTTAATAGTTGAGTTGCTTAATATTTTGTGAAAAATGTGTTACACTTTCTTTGATGAATATAAAGTACAGCATTTATTTGAAATAAAAATCTTTTAAAGCATTAATTTATAGATGTCTTTACGGTCTCTTTATACCGAGAGTCTTTAATGAAAAAAAGTTCTCACTCCTTTAAAAAAAATGTATATGATCGGTCTCTATTCTTGATTAACAACGTTTTATATTTTTTCTGATCACTCAGCCAACAACTTGTCAATATAGGAATGTTAAAGGGATATTTCACCCAAAAATGAAAATTCAGTCACCATTTCCTCAAACTTAAGTGGTTCCAAACATGTATAAATTTCTTTCTGCTGCTGAACAAAAAACAATTTTTTTTAAGAATGTCGATAACAAAACAGTTGATGGGCCACATTATATTCCATAGTTTTTTTTTTTCTTCCATAGGGTGAGTAAGTGATGACAGAATTAAAACAGTTGGGTTAAATATCCCTTTAATGAGTAAAATCATGCAGTATAACTTACCATCTATAGAACAATTTACAACATTATGCGTATTCATTCCAAATAATCAATAACTTCCTGGAATCCGTGAAGTGAGTGGAAATTTCAGTAATGCATGTGAGAAAATAAATATTTTTATATACATCACTGTTCTGAGTTCCGCACATTAGTAAGAAATTGATTAAAACGGTTAATTTTACGAGTAAACCTCCCTGCCTGATTTCCACTGGTTATAAAACAAATCGAATTTCACAGAAACAGGCTGATTGGAGAGAATTACTTTTTAATTTCGTCCTCCACCACAGTCACTCCTTCACTCTGAGGGTTCTGAAACTTCATGGTGGCGCTGCCAAAATCACACAGAACATAGTGTCCTCTGTCATGAAGCAGAATGTTTTCCACCTGCAAAGAGTCATACGCAAATTACACTCCAGACAACATCACATCTTCAACTAACGAAATAATGTTTTGAGAAAAAACCCCAAGGAGTCGACCTCTTGATCAAGTGTTCACTATGAAGTAGTTTTACCAAGGTAACAGTCAGTCACAAACAGCTGTTAACTGTGACTCATGTAATCAATGGCCAAACTGAAACACTTCTTCTTGGAAAAAAGTGCTGCTCATAAAGCAAAACAGAAAATAAAGGAACCTTGAGGTCTCGGTGGATTATGGGAGTTTTGAACTGGTGCAGACGTGCCACAGCCTCACACGTGTCACAGAAGATCTGAAGCGCTTCCTGTTCGCTGAAGCCCGTCTGCAAACGCTGGTTCATTAGGTTCACCACCTGACCACCTGCAAACAAACAAACAGAGATGTAAAACACTACAATACTTCAGAACCAAGTAAACACCAAGAAAACCAGGATAGTATTCAAAGCATTGCGATTGAGAGGGTTTTACACTATGTGAAATTAGAAAGGTAAATCCACAGTCCAAATCTAAACAATTAATTAAAAGTGTATCCCTAGACATTATATATCTGAACACAAGAACCCACATGTCGGCCCTTAAGTCCATCTGTAAGCACTTCAGAAGTCAATTAGCCAGCAATTATGTCAATTTGCCTTCATTTGACTCCCTAGCGACTCGTGAGCATGTTTAAATTTCAATCAATATCTTGTACTAATGATCAATATCACGTGATGGAAGCTCACTGTGAAAGCCACATTCAATACATCCAATGGGTTGGCCTTTGTGAAGACTCAAAAGAAAGAAACAAGCTCTTTTGCAGTGATGAAAAAATCAATAATCTGTTCTGGGCTTTGCGAAATTCTAAGGATAACATCTTGCAGTAAATAAACCAATCAAGATATAGGGAAACCCGTTCAGATGAGGACACTGGAAAATGTTTTTCCAGTAATGAGGATTAGTCTTGAGTAGGTGCTGTTAGGAGATGACATACCGGCCTTACACAATTCGAGACTCCGAGTAAAGAAAAGCTTTCTCAAGGTACAGGAAGATTAGAATAAAAGGCCATGTCAGGCTGTGATGGAGGTCTGAAATCTATCTAAGGAGCGCCTCCAGGTGGAGGAATTGTAGAAATAGCACAAACACCTTTTACAAGAGGAGATACTGTATATAAGGCCCTGTTTACACCTGATATTAAGATGCGTTTTGGTTTATCGGATTACAAGTAGACAAGGGAGACACATTCCCGTTTACACCTGGTGTTTTAATCCCTCTCTTTTGTCCACTTTTAACCTCTTCTGTCCTGATTTCTTCAAGGCGAGGGTCTATGGGCAGCAAAATGGGCAGTTCTTTCAGATTTTTCGATCTAATGGACAAAATAACCTCACGCAATTTACACATGAACGCTCCCAAAGAAGACAGAAAAACATACGGAGAGCATCAGCTTTCGTTTCTGCTCTGTTAGCAGCAAGATTACGCCGAACTCAGTGAGTGTGTGTTAGAAATCTGGAATGGTAAGAGAACATTGTGCTTGGTATGTTTTTCATCTTAAAACCAAACTTGCATTATGCATTATTTCATTAGGTGGAGAGCAGACATCTTTTGTGGCTGTTTAAATACATTAAAATAAAATAAACCAAAGATCCTTTTAAGGGTGTGTTCACACTTGGCAGGTTTAGTTTGATTAAAACAAACTCTGGTGCGATTGCTTTGTAAGTGCAGTTCATTTGAATAAGCGTGAACGCCGCCATCCAAACCCTGGTGCGCACCAAACAAGCAGAGCGAGACCCTGAAAAGCTGCTTCCAAATAGAGATCCACCAGACGACCAGCCAGAAACCTTTTTTTTTTTTAAGTGAACTTTTTTTATCAATATCACGTGATGGAAGCTCACTGTGAAAGCCACATTTAATAAATCCAATGGGTTGGCCTTTGTGAAGACTCAAAAGAAAGAAACAATCATCTCTTAGAATAATGAAAAAATCAATAATCTGTTCTGAGCTTTACGAAATTCTAAGGATAACATCTTGCAATGAACTAACCAATCAAGACATAGGGAAAACCTTTCAGATGAGGACAGTATCTCATCACCTTTGCAAAATATGTCATACATTTTTTTTATCTTTAGGTTCAATGTAAAAAAAATGACAGTTGGAACGCTAAGTGAACCAGGACTAAATGTACAATTTTTTGCTTTGGTCCGGACCGAAAGAACTAAACTACAAGTGTGAACAGAGAACACACACTAAATGAAAGGAAATTTAATGAGACATTTGAACAGAAGAGCTGATTATTTGTTAAAGGGGTCATATAATGGTACTTGCACTTTTACAAGTTGATTGTACTGAAATGTGTGTTGGCAGTGCCTGTACACAGCCATCATATAATGATAAAAATCCATCCAGTGGTTTTGTTTTAATCTCCTTATATGTTTTCCCCTGCCTCAAATCGAGCCGTTCGAGCCTGTGACGTCACAAGATCGCACGCCCCTCCCACGACTGTTGATTGACAGCAGCGTTTCAACACAGACCCGCCCTCGCTCGTGAGTGAGATGTCAATCATAGTTCGTCATTGTTTACACTGGAGCAGAATGGCGGCCGTCTAAGCGATTGTGGTGTTCTGTTCTTGGGTGTAATAAGGAACACAGCAGTCATTTTAATGTTCCTAAATCCGAACCGCTGAAGACGCAGTGGCTGAGTTTTGTTTATGAAGGAAATATTCACGACGAGCAACGTCAATGCGCTCATGTTTGCGCAAATCATTTCTCACCAGACTGCTTTTTAAACGAGGCGAGGGTCAATATAAATCAGGTTTAGCTAAGAAGCTGCTACTGAAAAAGGAATCGGTACCAACTATTCGTGTTCCTGCTGGACCTCCAGAAGAAGTGAGTGTAACGTTTTATGTATTAACCTTTATATGAATCTTTGCAAATCCCTTGCACGCTTCACGAATGTGGCTAATGTTTACACTCAGGGTGCATTATTACGGCATGTCTTCTATGTAACGTTACGACGTTCTCAATATAATTCATAATCCCACGTTTATAATGAAAAACGCGTTGGTGTTAACGTAACAGGAATATTAACAGGAATATCAATGCAGTTACAAAACTATAAATGTACTTAAAAGTTTTCTTAAAACATAAAACATATTCGTACTGCACTAAACATAAACATACAGCAAATTCTTAGTTATCCTTCAACTTCTGCTAGAATCATTACTGACATGACCTCATGTCAGTTTCAGTCACGAGTTGTACCTAACACTGAGATAATGTCACGCATCATTGACAAGCCTACATTTACAAAAAAAAAAAAAAAAAAGTTTTTCAACATAAATCTGTCAACGAACTAACCTATAACTTACATTAGTAACGTTAAACACATAGCGTTTGTATCTCACAACTCTAACGTTACCCTGCCAGTACATACAAAAATAGATCAAAGTGACATTGTTAACCAACCATTCAGAAACGTCCTGTTCGAGCCTTATTGTCGAACTTCTTCGGGGCCGTCATCTTGTTTCGGGTCCGACTCTGGTTCAAACTGATACGGTTGCACAGATGTGTCCTCAGAGAGAATCCCGCTGCCATAATAAACCCTCAACTGTTGTCAAGTCAACACTCCACGTGCGTTGTGTTACAGCCATAGAAATCATATAGAGACTAGAAGCCCTATTGGCCGCTGGAAACCGAGAAATGGGGCCGCCATCTTGAACCGGTCGTATTCCTAGTTTCATTGCGTGGCAGCGGATAAGATGCCAGAGCTTTGTGGAGCATTTTCCTGTTCTAATCGCCGGACCATCGAAAATAGGGCTTTTCACAAGTAAGTCTTAATATTACCGTACTATTGGTTGTATTTTGTGAATAGAATATTACCAGATAATTGAGAAGGAGCAAGGATATTTGCTATTACTGTACTGAAATCGTTGTGAAATGCTGTTTACTGCATCAGCCGGTGTTCACCCGGCATGGAGAGGTGAAGTAACTGTTAAAGTAATAATTACAAGAGCTTCTAGGTTATCAGATAAGCATTCAACTGCCCTGTTGTATAGGTTATTTGTGTTTTCGCACATGATATCAGGAAGCAATGTAACGTTAATACGCGCATGACAGCGATGCTTATTTGAGTTACCCCTCCAACTTCTAGTTTTATTGATAACCTATATCTTATCACATGCGATTTGGCTATTGATATTACAGAAGTCCTGTGGTAAAATTACATCATTAACTTACTCCATCTACTCTTGTAAAGTTAATCCGAATAGGGCTTTGGTCTCGACATTTTCCCCTCCCACATCCACATACAATAAAAAAGTATAGGCTTAATGTTGTCCAAACTTAATAGAAATTACTGATGCAAACACGTTGAAAAGCGATCTTCTCAATTTTTATTACAGGTGGCTGCATTCGGTGGATTCGCGGCTGCTGTGTGTGTGTGTGTGTGTGTGTGTGTGTGTGTGTGTGTGTGTGTGTGTGTGTGTGTGTGTGTGTGTGTGTGTGTGTGTGTGTGTGTGTGTGTGTGTGTGTGTGAGAGAGAGAGAGAGAGAGAGAGAGAGAGAGAGAGAGAGAGAGAGAGAGAGAGAGAGAGAGAGAGAGACTGTCTGTTCGTGTTTGTGTGTCTGTTCGTGTGTATGTGCGTGTCACATACCATAAATTGTTTCTTCAACTTATTAAAATATCTTACTTTACTGCAACTATCTGTTTCTGCTTCTTTATTATATTTATAGTGTGTGATTTATCAAATACATTATATCCTTCATCACACATATTGTGTCTGGTCACTTTATAACTTATATCAGAATATTATATTACTGTTAAGCCTACTATGGAGATTAAAATACGCCGAACCATGTGTCCTGTGTTATAGCTACATGAATTACCTTTGCAGGAAAAAAAACCGCGTGAAAATCAGTTCAGTATTCAGTGAGATATGATTAATTTAATGCGCTGACAGCTCATTTCACCTGCCATTCAGATTACAATGAGCGGAGCGGATGACCGGTTTAAGATGGCGGCTCCAATTCTCGTCCGTGCCAATAGGCAGTAGCACTCAATAGGGCGTCTACCTATATGATGTCTATGGTTACAGCGCCCACAGAACAGAGGGGCGGAGTCAGCGAAGCTCATTATCATTTAAAGGCATATGCACTTAAACGGAGTGCTGAAAACAGAGCTGTTTTTGAGCAGGTAAAATGAGTGTTTTCTTAAAAAACTAATGAGAATTTTTAATAAAAGTATATTACAAACTTTTCATTTAGACCCTAAAGATTCATATTAACTTGTACAAAAATGGCATTATATGACCCCTTTAACTATTCTTTGGAAAGATGCTTAACATAAACATTGGATTATTTTTATCTTTTAGTCGCATCACTGTTTGTCATATAGGTGGTACAGTTGTCTAGTTGACTAATCGGTATTTAAGTTTACTCTTTGTCAAATGTATGTTTGTTTTCCCACACAGAGCTCAAGGCGGCTGTGCACAGAGGCATTATGGGGCTGAAAGGCAGACTTACCTCTGCAGAAGTCCATGAGGATAAACACCTCCCACACGTCTCCACCTCCTACAGCCGTGATGCTGGAGTCCAGGAACCCAACAATGTTCTTGTGACCGTTGAGATCCCGCTGGAATACAATCCACAAAGAGCAGAAAGTGTATGAATGAATCAGATGAAATGAGCTCAAGCTGGCACACGTCACAGAAAGCTCAGATTTTTTAAATACTATATTAAATTAAATATTGTATGGTACCTGCCATTCCAAAAAATGTTTTACGTATCTTATGCTCACCAAGGCTGCATTTATTTGATCATAAAAACAGTCATATTGTGAAATATTACAATTTTAAAAAGTAATAATGTAATTTATTCCTGTGATGTCAAAGCTGAATTTTTAGCATCATTACTCCACTCTTCAGTGTCACATGATCCTTCAGAAATCATTCTAATATGCAGATTTGGTTCCACAAATGTTTTTGTGCAAAATTGAACCTTTTATGAATTGAAAGTTCAAAAGAACAGCGTTTATTTAAACTAGAAATCTTTTGTAACATTATAAAGGTCTTTACTGTCACTTTTGATCAATTTTAATCTACTCGTTAAATAAATAAAAAGCTTACTGACCTCAAACTTTTGACCAGTAGTGTAAGTCATGTTTTTACAGTATACCATGTCTCAAATATAAATAATCTTATCCGTGTTAAAGCACACAAGACATTTCATCAATCTCACCATGATCTGGATCTCGCGCTTGCAGACCTGCAGGTCGTATTCGTTGTTGACATACATCCTCTTTAGTGCGCAGCGCACCCCCTGATTAGTCCGCACTAAGAAGACGATTGCAAAGCCGCCTGCAAATGAAAAAACACAAAGTTTAAATGTTTTTGCTGAAAACAAGCTCGAGAACTAAAGGAGTAAGGTGATATTTACACCACAACACTGCCTCCATGTGGAAACCAGCAGGAGTTTTAATTCAGTTCTTTTCTGTTAGAATTATTATATTATATAAAATTATTTATTTTTTAAATAGTTCATTTGTAATAAATCAAAACAGCAAAAATATATTATTGATATTAATATGATTATTTAAAGTCCCCCTGCAGTCAATCATTTTACCCCTTGAAAATCTTTGATCACCAATGTTACATATCTAAACGTTTTTTCCTTGAAAAAATGTCTTCATGCCTTTAAATAGCTTGAATGTAACTAAATCCTTGCCTCGTTTAGTATACACGGTTCTATGAATATGCAAATTAGCCCTGCCTCTACTCGCCCAACCAGCTCAGAGATCCACTCGTTGACGATCACACGTTGATCTGATTGGTGGTTACAATGTAGTTTGTGACACCAGCGATATCAAACCGTGTTTTTGAGACTTTGGTTGACTCGAGTTTTAAGGAGAAAATACTCAGCAATGGTGTTGACTTATGAATTTGCACTTAGTTTGTCTTAAACCATATTAAAAACATCCCATAGACATATATAAACAAGCTTGATTTTCACCACAGGGAGACCATTTGTGATGAAACACAGGTCACCCTGTCTATAAATTCACTTAAAAAAATCCATTATTTACATTTATGCATGTAAGCATTAAATTGTGTTTCGTTGAGCCAGACATTTTTAGTGGAAGCACTGGGAACAAGCTTGCAGGCGCATGTAAACTGCACATAGACACTTAGTCTAAGCATTTCCTCATGGTGTTATAGTCCGCGCTGAAGTGTCCAGTCAGACACCAGAGCCTGAGTGTTTGCTGTGTTAGCATAATGTGGAGCAGGGTGTTATTCCTCAAAGCAGGCACAGGGGAAAGTAGGACACAGATATTTCGAGCTCTATAGAAACAGTCAATTTACAGTCAAACAGTGATATTATCTGCGTTTTGTTTTATTGCCGAGCTGAAAACAGATGCGGAGAGGTGTTTGCACAGCACAGATGAGTCTGAGATGCGCCGGGCCTGAAAGTCTAATTACTTCGTTACCAGTTCTATCGGTGAACTGGAAATTAAATTAAACAGAGTAAACAACTGTTTCCTTTACGACACTGATAACACGCAATTCATGACGACGCAATGATCGCTCACTCAACCAATTTAATGCTTTCTTCTGTACAACACAAAAGAGCTTTTAGGCAGGATATTCATATTGATTTTTTAAAAAATGTTAAGCTTTCACAGAACCTGGACAACATTCACTTCCTAGTATGGTGTCAATACTACGCATAACTAAATGCCCTCTCTTATAACAACATGAGGTAGAGTAAATAATAACAGATGTTATTGTTTAGGTGAACTGTACCTTCAAATCAACATCAATACATCAGGTTAGAATTAACACATACAGGTTTGGGGTTAGAAATATTTTTGTAATATTTTTGAAAGAAGTGTCTTCTACTCACCAAGGCTGCATTTATTTGATCAAAAACACTGTAAAAACAGTAATATTGTGAAATATGACCAAACTACTTTTCTTTTTGAATATATCTAAACATCTAATTTATTCCTGTGATGCAAAGCTGAATTTTCAGCATCATTACTCATGTCTTCAGAGTCACATGATCCTCATGAGAAATCATTATGATTTGATGTGTTCAAGAAACATTTATTGTTATGATTGTTATATGTTTACAACAGTTGTGCTGCTGCTTAATATATTTTGTAGAAATTGTGATAGATCTTTTTCAGAATTAATTACTTGATAAATAGAAAGTACAAAAGAGCATTTATTTGGAATAATATTTTCATTATAAAAGTCTATACTGTCACTTGAACAATATAATGCATCTTTGCTGAATAAAATGATTTTAATTAATCATTTACGGTACAGTACTTTTGAATGGTACAGTCTATTTTTTTTTTTACACAATGTGGCAAATTAATGTTTTAAAGTACAAATACTCAATATACAGTAGTCTCACAATTAATAGAAAAACTGCATTATAATAATGATAAAAGAATCAATGAAATGCTTAGATGGAATATAATATGTCACACCGCCGGACATGTCAACACCAAGTACAGATGAGCAGGGATTTCCAGACAAAGGATTTAGGCCACTAAATAAAGCCAGAGGAGCCGAGAAGAGCAGAGATCTAACCAGTTCACTGGCAGGACATTTGTTTGGTGGATTCAGTTATCTGTAACTAGCTGGCCTATAATATTGAACATCAAGAAAGGATTCATAGGAACATTTTATGCATTGACAGAGCGATGTGTCAACCAGAATAATTATTCAATATTTGGCGATTTTGAAATGATCAGCATTGGCCAATGATTTTTTAGAAATAAATAGCATAAAATAATTATGTGCATATTTAATTTGTGTGTGGGTTATATATATATATACAGTATTTCATATCTATATATCTATAAATTGATTACTTTTCTATGAATTTACCAAACTGCTAACACTTTTACAATTCCCATGATATTACCAGCGTGTCCATGACCATAGGATTACCTTGTTCACAATCAGTGTTGGGTAAGTTACTCTAAAAAAAGTACTAGCTACTACTAATTACATCTTCAACATGTATTTAGATTACTGTACTAATTACACTCTCTAAAAAGTATTAAATTACTTATTACTTTCTAAATCCCATATAAACCTCAACCAGTTGAACAATCCAAGGATAGACATGAAACTGCTCTTTTAATACCTTCAAAAAATAACACAAAAATAAAACATACATTATATAATTATCTGTTAAATCTTTATGCTAAATCCACTATTGGTTTATATAGAATTGTTCTATAGTCTATACAGCACTTAATGCAATTACATCAGGAGTAACTAATTAAGTAACAGAAACATAAAGAGAAATATATTAATTTTTTAATGGGAAAAGTAATTAAATTACAGTAATACTTAGTAATGCCTTACACTTGTCCACGATCATCTATGAATGACAGTCACAATGATTTTGTTGATAACATCATCGTCATTGTCAAATCTGGATATTGTTTGAAGCTCAATCAAACTAAATTCACCCAGTCTTAAATAATTTAGGAGTTTTGATTCTCATGATGTTGATTATGGTGTGCTTAGCCGAAGATCTGTCCTGTTAAGTGAAAGGTTGTAGGTTGAAAGGAAATATCAAACATCAGTCTGACGTACCTTCTGCCAAAGTTTCTTCTACAGTGACCTGGTGTCTTCCGACAGTGAAAGCCCGACCGATGAAATTCCCACCACTGCCGGATCCAGAACCTCCAGCTCCCCCTCCAGAACCGGGTCCAGAGCCCACCAGCTCCCTCCGGGAGTCAAAGAACTTCTTCATGATGCGTCAAAGATCCCTTAAACACTTATCTATAAGAAACTGAAGTGGGAGGGTTGGTTGTTCTGGTGCCAGAGGTCTAGATCAGCTGAGACTGTCAAACATGGACTTGCTGCACAACTCTGGTGCTGACCACAGTTTAAATGAACCGTATCGCCACAGAAACGTACAAGTAAGTGATTGTAAACTGTACATGTACTAAATTAAAGCATCACAGTTGAGTATATCCAAATATACAGCATCAATCAGCGATGGCCTGATATGATAAATGTGTTTGTCTAGCATCTATAGAAGTGACACGAGCCCCTATCACGATATAAATATTTAAATCCAGCTGAAATCGATGTAAACATTCATGCCCAGTTGAAAAGTAAACCTTCAGATGTGAAGTCAACAGAAACGAGTGTTTGGATGGATGAAAGTCAAACTCTCCATCATCAGCCAGCTGTGCAGTTCATTAAAACTGCTGAAAAAGCACCCGCTTTCCACAGAAAAACAGATGACATGCGGATATAAATCAGAATGATGGATAATTTCAGGAGTTAAACGCCCATAAGCATGTTAATTCGTCCCTTGACTGATGAAAATATAATAATTCAAATTCAACATATAATCAGCTAGGCGCTAACGCTAGCATTCCTGCAAAACCCACTCAGACGCGTTTCGCATCTCATCTGCGCGCTCCCGTCGGTGGCCTGCAGGTGAACGGTGAACGGATGCGATTTGATTTTAATCAGACAGAATCGAATTCATGCAGAAATGAGCGTGTTGTTCATGGCGATTCTCGTCTGCGGCTTCGGATGCTGCAGATGCGCCAGCTAACCGGACACCACACCGGAAGAGTGAAGCCAGCGCGCAAATAACTATAATAAAAGTCCGAAACTCTTAATAGAAAAACTCTTCATTGTACTTTATTGCTATGAGTTTTGCAACATAGTCATCAAAATGTGGGGCGTCCACATATAAATACGCATTTATAAGAAATAAAATTGGTATAATTGGGCTATTTATTTATATTCCCATTTGACAATTAATTTAAATGACATATTGTAAATGTACTTATTACATTCAAAAAATTGGTATACACATCTAAATGGGCATCACAAAGACCTATTTTTTTACTCATTTTAAAATATAAATAGGTCACTACTATACCTTCAAACTGTAACAGCAACAAGAAATAACCAAAGCAAAAAGACTGTCATTTATATACATTGACATTTAATAGCCTATGATAATTATCATTTAAATCGATTGCATTCATGACCTCTGTAGAGGACACCAGGACTTGCATCATGGCATATCATGCATTTTGGAGAGACAATAAGTGAAAATGTATAAGGATAAAAAGTTTTAAAAATGTATTACAGAGAACAAAAGAGAAAGCAGCTTATGTGAAGGATGGGCAGCACTTTCAATTTTGTCAAGAGGGGATGCTATAACTTAAAAATTATGCAAATGATTGAAGAGACGCTTATCAACAGGGTAAGAGCTTTATAGCATACACAGTTACAAAAGTACACATTTGCTGCAATGGTGGATCGTGCAATGCGATTAAAGAATTTTCATTGACCCAGAAATGAAAATTCTGTCATCATTTACTCACCTCAAGTTGGTCCAAAAATGAGTTTTTTTCTTATGCTGAACACAAAATATTTTAAAGAATTTTGGTAACCTGACAGTTAAAAGCACCCATTGCCGTTTTTTTCTTCTTCTTTTTTTTTCTATGGAAGTCAGTTAACTGTCTGGTTACCAATATTCTTTCAAATATTTTGTGTTCAACAGAAGAAAAGAAACTCGTACAGGTTTGGAACTTTTACAACTTGAGGGTGAGTAAGTAATGACAAAATTTTATTTTAGGGTAAACTATTATTTTACTTTGAAAGAAAACTTAAAACATGCACGACTAAACTTTACCACAAAATTTAGAACAAACAGCAATTAAAGACACTTATGAATTGGCTATATTGGTTAGCTGAGACATTTGACAGAGTTTCAAAAGCTTCAGTAAGCAAATCCTATAAGTCAACAAGTTCAGCTCGGGTTATGAACTGTTCAATCTCCGATCTCAACGTAAAATAAAGAGGAGGAGCCGTAATAAGGAACTGTAACACGACTCAAGCAGACTAGTCCACATAAGCCAACACCCATTAAAGTTGGAAACAAAACTCAGAAATATTCCCGCAGATCTCGGCACATCCATTTAGAAGTCTCGCGCATCTCGTTGAATCCAGCGCTTCAGGTAAGACACATTAACTGGAATTTTATAGAAAACTTTGAGCTCTTTCATGGTAACCTAACCTCGCATTTTCCGCTCTATAACGAACGTTTATAGACGTTCATTTTCGTATTTAATAGGCGAATAGAAATCATGTTATAGAAATAAAAAGTAGTAGTCGTGAATTGAAGCTTGTAAAATAAAGTGTTATCCTAACGTTTTTGCGAGAGCACTGAACGCCCATATTCATGTCACGTGACTGTACAGCTCAACATGATCCTCCGATATGTGGCTTTCATTAAAATACTATGAGTCATATGGGTTTGCATTGCAAATAAATTACACCAGATGTTTTACAAATACCTGACAATGACCTACTTCTGGTAAAAAAAAAAAAAAATCTGAGATTTCAATATGAACTCATTTCTTAATGGTCTAATCTTCTTGTGTCAAAAGTTTGTGTTTCTGTTTTAATTTCTTCAGATGAATCTCATTTAGTTGATAAATCATAATAACTTACAACTGAGCTATATTCTGAGCTCTGGGCTTTAATTTGCAGAATAGATTACACTGGTAGAAAGATGCTGAGATGTCTCAAATACTGAAATATGTTGTGAATATCAATGAATTAATCTTTGATAGACTCAAAATCAAAAGAGGTTTCTGAATAGTGTCAAAGTTGCACTGCATGTGTCAACGGGCCATTTGAATGTAGAGCATGTTGAATAAATTATTAAAAGGTCATTAAATGATGCATTATGGCGTCATAGAGCCAATGTTAGTACACAATGAGGCGAAAATTGAAAGACTGTCAGCTGTCTCTGGGTTTTAAATGGGGTCTTTTGGGGTTTGCAACAAAACCAACGTACAAAAGGTTGTATGTTGATTGTTTGAATGGGGAAACTGATACAGAGCAGAAGGCTGTTAATTACCGGTTGAGCCTCTTCTGTTTAATGAGCTGAATAGTAAAGTGGAAACCATTTTGCTTGAGGCATCCAAAGTTATAATTTATTTAACAGTGTCATTGACCCTGTTATTAAGAGCTCAGTCCCACTTATTAAATTTCAAAACCCAAACAACCCGGGCTGGGTTTCCCATAAGCTTTGTAAGTCTAAGTAGATAGCAGAAACCACTGGCACAAATTATCCATTTAGGATGCTTTTGGATTGCAAAAAGATTACAGACATTGTCACTTGTGTCAAAAATACCCCCCCCCCCCCCCCTTTTTTTTTTTTTTTTTTGCTTTGTGAATGTTTGCGGATTTCAAAATGTATAATAACCAACCAATTTTGCATTTTGACTGTAAAAATGTATTTATGTTTTATGCAAGATTGCCTATAATTATTGTAATGCTTATTTTGTATTTCTTGCCTTTTAGTGTTCTCATCTCTTCATCTCCAGACTGAAACCTTTCCTCCATCACAATGGCAGCGGTAAGAAAAGTATTTTAAATGTAAAGAGAGATTTAAAATTTCTAAAATTAAATTGCACATTACATTTCCAGGACAGTTATAAAAATACACTGTTACCGTCATCTTGCTATTTAAACATTTGCATGAGCACGTCTGAAACACTGATGCGTTTGTTCACGTTCTAACTAATTCAAAGGCAATATATTTGATCACATATTTGTAGTCAAATAAAAGTTTATTTCTCTCATTAATTCTCATTTTGCTTTGCCAGTCAAAATTCTGGATCTTGTAAACCATTTGATATAAAGGCTCCTGCTTAAATGCGTCAAATTAGTTTTGTAGACAAATAGACATTGTGTCATTTTCTCAAATGATGGAAAATAGTTATGTGGAAAAACATCACATAGAGAAAAACAGTAAACTACTGTTCAAAAGTTTGGGGTCAGTAAGATTTTTTTTAAAGAAATTAATACTTTTATTCAGTAAGGATGCATTAAATTGATCAACAGTGATAGTAAAGACATTTATGTTACAAAACGTTTCTATTTCAAACAAATGCTGTTCTTTTGAATTTTCTAGTTCAAAGGATCCTGAAAAAAAATGTTTCATGATTTCCAAAATATTAAGCACAAACGGTTTTCAACATTGACAATAATAAGAAATGTCTTTTGAGTCAGCATATCAGAATGATTTTTGAAGGATCATGTGACTCTGAAGACTGGAGTAATGATGCAGAATAAATTACATTTTGAAATATACTAAAATAGAAAACAGTTATTTGAAATTATAATAATATTACTGTTTTTACTGTATTTTTGATCAAATAAATGTAGCCTTGGTGAGCAGAAGGGACTTAAAAGCATTAAAAAATCTTAGCAACCCCAAACTTTGTGTTCAAGATTGTGAGCGATACTCTAAATAGAAATTTTCACTTTTATGTTTTTGACACAATCTGATCTTAAAAATACGTGAGTTGTCAAGCAGCCCTGTGACAGCGACTCTAAATTTATAGGTGTCAGTTCTCTGTGTAAAGGTGCTGTTCTCTCTTCTTTTTCTGTAGTTGGGCAACCGTGGAACCGTGACTGAGGCATCAGGCTTCAAGCCAGACGAAGATGCCCAGAAAATCTACGGTGCTATGAAAGGAGCTGGTAAGTGATCAGACAAATCAGAACCAGACTTCGAGATGAGCATATTTACATGATCACATTTTCTGCTCATTTGAATAAAATGAGAATCACCCCATGGATGCATTTTAAATGGTGTCTAAGCATTCATTCCTCATTAAGTGTCTTAACAGGCAGATCACAGAACTAAATCGTTCTTCGTTTCCAGTTAAAATTGCTAGCTGATATCAGCACTAACACCTCAGCTGGGCTGTGATCAAAAAAAGAAAAACCTCTGGCATTCGTCCTGTAACCGAAGAGGTGTTTCCTCATCGGCTTAGACTAGAGCTTGGCATTATGATGAGAATGCAGCTTTCTAGTTTAATGGACATCAGCTGATTTAGTGTGAGAAACATTACAAAACACCATTCACACTCACACTGCTGCTGTTATTCACAGAGTCGCTTGTTGGCCTAAAGTGAGTTATGAGAAACATGCAATTTGATACTATAAATAACAGTGAACATAATTCTGAAAGTGTCAAAAATGTAAAATGCAGCGCAAAAAAAAAAGGGGGGGGGGGAAAGTATCTCTTGCAGTTTTACAATCAAGCATGTGACATCCAGCCTGAGGCCTTAAGGGTAACATGTAACCCGATACTCTAAATACCAATAAACTTGTAATTCAAAAATGTAAATGCAGAAATGAAAATTGTGCAATCACTTCCATGGAACATGAAAGTAAAATGGGAAGTTCTCCAGAATGAACAATTTAATGTAAATGGAAAGTTCTCCAGAATAAACAATTTAATGTATTAATGAACAACAACACATGACATATTACACCGTGCCATTATTTATTTAACTAAAACTAGGCCAAAATGAAGAAGCCATGGGTGACAAACTAAGTACACCCTTACTGCTCCATAGCAATTAAGAGGGTAAGTAGCAGTCAGGCGCTGATAATCAAATTCCTTATATTAACTGATCATCAGTAAGTGTGATGACCTCTTTAAAAGCAGTTTGCTGGTCTAGAGCATTCAGGTGTGTGTTAACCCAATTTCAAGGAGGAAAGACACCAGAAATTACCTTAGAGAAGCAATTGTTGCTGCCATCAATCTGGAAAGGGTTATACGGCCATTTCCAAACAAATTGAAGTCCATTATTCTACAGTACGGAAGATTATTCACACACAAGTGGAAAACATTCAAGGCCATTTTCAATCCTCCCAGGAGTGGACGTCCCGGCAAATTCACCCCAAGGTCAGAATGTGCAATGCCCAGAGAAACCACAGAAACACCCAAGACTTCTACAGGCCTCACTTAACATGTTAAATGTTAAAGTTCATGAAAATACTATTAGAAAAAGACAGGACAAGTATGCCTTGTTTGGAAGGGTTGCTAGGAGAAATCTATCTCTAAAAAGTACATGGCAGCACGACTGAGGTTTGCAAAGTTGCATCTGAACAAACCACAAGACTTCGGGAATGATGTCTGTTGGACAGACGAGACAAAAGTAAAGATGTTTGGCCATAATGCAGCGACACGTTTGGGTGAAAACCAAACAGCATATCAGCACAAAGGTCACGGTCAAGCACGGTGGTGGAGGGGTGATGATTTAGGCGCTTGTTTTGCTGCCACAGGACCTGGACCAGTCGACCATGAACTCCTATGGAAACCAAAGTATTCTAAAGTTAAATGTGAGGCCATCTGTCCAACAGCTAAAGCTTGGCCAAAATTGGGTCATGCAACAGAACAATGATCCAAAGCACACCTGGAAATCTACACCAGAAAAAGAAAAGAATCAAGGTGCTGAATCAAAGTCAAAGTCAACCAGATTGAAAAGCTGTGGCGAGACCTTGAGAGAGCTGTGCATAAATGCCCACAAACCACAAAGAGATTAAGCAAAGTTTTAAAAAACAGGGGTCAAAAATTCATACAGAAAATGATTACTTCAAGTTATTGCTGCTAAAGGTGTCTCTACAAGCAATTGAATCGAAAGGTGTACTTAGTTTATTATTGTTACACATGATTTCACCATTTTGGCTTTATGACACGGTGTATTATGTGTTGTTCATCTGTGCTTATATTTACATCATTTTAAGAGCCGCTCACTACCAGATTATTTTTTTTATTATGTCCTGATATTTAAAACTCAATTCAATTCAAAATTCCTTTTTTTTTTCACATGACTGTATATATATATATATCAAATACAAATCAAATATGTATAAACATTTACAATGTTACAAAAGATTCTGTCAAATAAATGCTTTTGAACTTTGTTCATTCTGTTCTTATTCAGCACAACTGTTTAATAATAAGATAATGCCAACATCGATAATAATAAGAAATTATTCTTAACCCCTTAACTGTCACCGTCCCGCTAGCGGGACGCCTAACTTTACTTCATTATATTTCTATTAAATCCTAATCTAGTCATGACAAACTATATATCGTTGGAAAGGTCTAAGACTCCTAAATAGATATTGTAGCGTTGTTTTGTCTTACAAATTACGAATGAACAGAAAAATATGAATTTATGACAAGAGTGCGCCTCAAAAAATTGATGTCATTACAGGAGTTTCTGACCTTTGTCACAAAAAGTCGACGCACACACTTTTAATAATTGAAACTTTGGTTTTTAGTGCTAAAAGTTCATAATAAAACATAATCTAGTATTTGTTAATAAAAAAAAAGATAAAATTATATTTTAAAAAGTAAAGTAAAGTCCTCTAAAAAGTATAATATATATTATATATAAATATTTTTTTTATTATTATTATTATATCACATATTTTAGTAGTTATCATAATATAGGTATCATTTGAAAGCTTACGAACTCAGAATTCATCCTGTGAAAACCGTTTTGAAATTGGACGTTGCGTTACCATAGAAACGGTATTTTTTTATTAGGCCCCTCCCCTTTTGGGCATCATCTTTCATAATTTATTATCAAAACCTTTTCTAATCTTGACAAAACACATATTGTGAGAAAGGTCTGAATCTCAAGGTTCCATATTTAGTGACAGAAGTGATATTTGGATAGAAATTTATTAATTTGTTATGGCAGAATGCATACAATTAAATTCAATGGAATTCAATGGCACCCGGTGGCTATTTTTGGTATAACGCCTAAAACAAAATCTCATGGGAACTTCAATTTTTGTGATATCAACTTTAAATTTGGAACACAACTTGGTTAGATATATAGCTTTCATTTTATAGTAGTTTTATAGTAAAACATATTTTGTAAAATATTTATTTTATATTAAAAAAAATATATTAATAAAGTATATTTAATTTACTGTAAATTATAACTTCCATAACTTTTTCATACTTTAATTTTTTTAAGTGCTTTCACTTCAGTAATAATCTGCTGATTGTTTTCTTTAAAACAAGACCAAACTTAGGTCTATATTCCAAAGCATTCTTGAATTACAACCATTTAAGTTTGTATAGTGCATTTTAATGTCACTTATCAAAAGGGGGGGTGACAGTTAAAGGGTTAAACAGCAAATCAGCATATTAGAATTATTTCTGAAGGATCAAGAGACACTAAAGACTGAGTAATGATGCTGAAAATTCAGCTTTGACATCACAGGAATAAATTACATTATATATATTTTTTAAAAATCCAATATTATTTTATATACTAATAATATTTCACAATAACACTGTATTTTTTACTGTATTTTGATCAAATAAATACAGCTTTGGTGAGCATAAGACACTTTCAAAAAATGCAACATCATTTATCATTATTATATCATGTATTTTATATATATTTAATAGCACATTAAAAACCACACTATCCATTATCAATGTGTTTTGGTGAAGATGACAAAAGGTAAAAAGTATGCAGTTATCAGCTTATTGCTGATAATCTCAAAATGGTTAAATAATTCCTTAGAAATTTCATTTTTGCATTAACTGTTTCTTGAAATGAACTACTTTCAGGAACCAACGAGGCAACTATCATCGAGATCCTCGCTCATCGCACGATTGCACAAAGGCAAAAAATCAAGGAAGCTTTCAAACAGAGCGTGGGAAAGGTAACACACTCCATACTTTACATTTTGCCTCATCATAATCTCATTTGCAATGGGCTTTATGCCGAACGTCACATGAACAAACACCTTTCGCATCCGCTTGTCAGAGAGAGTGTTAAAAGTATGAACTGATGGCAATATCTATGGTATTTTAAGGAAACCATGCAGCTAACCTAACTATTTTTTTTTTTTTAAATCAATGGCTATTTATTCAATTTTACTATCTGAATGTTAGTGAGAAGAAGAAAAATAAAAAAAGCTTTTACGTTTCAATCAGCATATGTGACGGATATTGGTTAAGCTTATCTTTGCTCGCTCCTTTGAAGACATCTTGAGTAAAACAGCTAACAAAGCACATATTAAATACCTGAACCGTAAGCGACACAACCTGTTTAACAACGTATGGAAGTTTGTTGTGGTACTCCTATAAATAGTGGCCTAGCATTAACAGATCTCACTGTGGACCAGCCAAAATTAGGGAAGCTTATTGTTGCTATCTTATCTTTGCGGAAGGTCCTAATGGCAGGGACGACGTGAGCAGCCATCAGTTTGATTTACATTACACACATGGTTCACGAGGTGATGAGATAACAGTGTTGACATTTCTTAATGATTCTGTAGCCAGAATGAAGATAGACAAAGCAGAGTATGTGTCACTGATAACAGATGCTGTCGACTTCAATCATTAACTCTTCATGTCAATATATACACACTGAGGGAACAGAGAGTCCATGCAATTTACAAACTGTCTCTTTCAGGAGATATCCCTGCTTTATGACTGTTATCGTACCCGACTTTAAAGAATGCAGCACTGGCTTTTATTGTACTTCCTGGTGGTTGTTGTCCTCTATTAATCTGTAAACTTGGTCAGTGAAAGTCACAGTCAGGTCTGTTAATGGAAACTTTGAGTGAGTAAAGTGCTCTCTGTAGAGCATGAGTGTGAGTCATTGTGGGGGAAGTTCTGGACAGTGTTCAGGACGGTCTCGTGGACTCGACATGCCTTCCCCACCCAGCTCCGTCTGGAGACTTACAGCAAATATTAAGTCTCAACAAAACACCATTTCCCAACACCAAATCCACTTGTTTCTTTTTCCTTCTGGGATGTAAGATTTGTAACCGTGTGGCTTAAAGCATGAATGAACGTGTCTGAGAAGAAATATTCAAATTTTAAGCTTTTCTGCACTGAAATTTTTAGAAGCATGTGGTAAATAACAGTATCTTTGAAACCCTCATTCAGGAACTGCTTGACTGCTTGAAGTCAGAGCTCACTGGAAACTTTGAGTCAGTTGTGGTCGGCTTGATGATGCCCGGCCCGGTGTACGACGCATATGAGCTGAGAAACGCCATCAAGGTCAGTGAGGATAGAGGGGCGGTGGTTATATGGGTTTTGGACATGAACCATGGCATCGTTTAAGGGGAGACACTCCAGGTAAATAGGGAAAAAAATTAACTAATAGATATCAGCATAAAACTTCCCCAGTTGATTACTGACATTAAGAAAAATATCTTTTGTATTACAAGTTTTTAGAATATTTATGTTTAAATATGCAAATGAGGTATTATCTCATTAAATATTTGCTAATTTGCATATATAAAATATTTTTTTTATTTATAAAATAAAAAAATTGAATGTAATATAATAAAAATAAAACAATATATAAATACATAAAATAAATTTATATATTATATATTGTTTTTTTATTTCTTAATGAAAGCTAATGAAAGTCACAAAAATCAGTATCAAAAGTCACAAAAATCTAAATTGATAGCAATCTGTCCAAAAGATAATTATACTCATGGTAACATTATGGCCAATGTTGTTGGCAACATAACAGGAAACCCTTAGACACAGATCACCTGACCTGTGGCAGAGTTATTAATGGTAATAGGCATAATATCGTCCAAACTTTTACCTTCATCAGCAATATTCCCTATGAACTTATGCTGTGTATTGATGGCTTTAGGTGAATTCTTCATTTTCTCTTCTTATCTTCCCTGTGTCCAGGGTGCTGGGACGGAGGAGGCCTGTCTTATTGACATCCTGGCCTCAAGAACCAATTCTGAGGTTAAGGAAATCATCGCTACTTACAAGAGAGGTACATGCTAAGATGTATGGATGGGAACTGACAGTCTTTTCCATTATGAAAGCTATACTGTGAAAATATATTTCTTCCCATACTACACTAATTCCATTCACTTTTCTTATGTCATCACAGTAAATGACAAGAGTCTTGAAGATGATATCTGCGGAGACACATCTGGAATGTTCCAGAGGGTCTTGGTGTCTTTACTCTCGGTAAAAAAACGAATCGCCTGTATTATCATATTTGTAAAGAAGATTCTTTGATGCCTTCCCTCATCAGCTCTTTAGTTTGCCATGCAAACCTTCGCCGTCCACAGTGTCCGGTCGGGTTAGGTGTGACCCCTGATGTTTGTCATGCTGGATTTATAGATATGGTCTTTTCTGCTTTGCTTACAGGCTGGGCGTGACGAGAGCACCAAGGTAGATGAGGCTCAGGCTGTCCAGGATGCAAAGGTGAAGATTTTGCTTTTTGCCTAATAAGCACGTTTGATTTATGTGGTGTAATTGGAATTCAATCAACCTGAATTCCTGATTTCGGTTCCTTAATTGTTTCATTAACACATTTTTAGTCTATTTAAGCAGAAAAAAAACTATTTGGGGGAAAAGAAACAATTTTAAACTTTAATTTTAGTAATATACAAACAATAAAAATGCATATTTAATTCTTTATATATACTTAAATATCCGGGTCATAAGAGTTGTTTGTTCGGGATTCGGACTGCTGTATGTTTTTGATTCACCAAAAGATCCGATTCATTAAATGAATTTGTTGGGACGGCACTGATTTAGCAGCTGTGAAAGGTGTTCTTTTGCTGCCTTCCATTCCTTCAAATAAACACCGCTTGCTTTGATATTTTATCTAACGCAGTGACAGTTATATTTTTTATGTGTGGCTGAGGTGTGCAAATACTTTGAATGAATGGGGCTGCTGTATTCTCCATATTTACAATTATTCATGGCTGTGTTTGTGTATACATTCAGTGAGCTGCTTTTTATTGTGTGGTTCAGCCTTAGACACACAACGGTCATGCTGATGTTTATTAATCATTAACAGTTAAAAAGGAAATTCCTCAGGTAAAGTTCTCTCTTGTTTATCCAATAGGACATCTACGAGGCGGGCGAAGCTCGATGGGGAACAGACGAGGTCAAGTTCCTCACTGTGCTGTGTGTGAGAAACAGAAATCACTTACTCCGAGGTATCTGTGCCACCAGATAATAACAGCAATCTTCCTTGCCAGTTATGTGATCGTTCTTATGTAACCTTAGAAAGCAGCATGGGAAAATAACCCTGGAACAATGAAGTAGACTCATTACTTCCACCTTGTGGTGACATAGTTGACATAGGCCTGCTACTCATTCTGTCTATTTAAGTAATGTGCAGTACAGTGTTATTTTACTAGTGTATATAGGTTTTATTTTTTTCATTTCAGTTCACTAAAACTGAAATAAAATGGTTAAAACACACACACACACACACATACATAAAAATATAATGTGTCCCTGGATCACAAAACCAGTCATAAGTATCACGGGTATATTTGTGGCAATAGTCAACAATACATTGTATGGGTCAAAATTATCGATTTTTCTTTTGTGCCAAAAATCATTACCATATTAAGTAAAGATCATGTTCCATGAAAATATTTAGTAAATTTCCTACCGTAAATATATAAAACATTTATTTTTGTGAGTGAATGCAGCACAATCACAAACATAAATGGAAAACTTTAAAGGCGATTTTCTCAATGTTTTGATTTTTTTATTGCACCCTCAGATTCCAGATTTTCAAATAGTTATATTTCAGCCAAATATTGTCCTATCATAACAAACCAGCCATCAATGGAAAGTTTATTTATTCAGCTTTCATGTGATGTCTAAATCTCAATTAAAAAAAATTACCCATGTGACTGGTTTTGTCATCCAGGGTCACATATAGGAAGAATACAATCTGTGTCCATTTATTTATTTGCCAAGTATCATATTTTTCAATTATGACAAGCAAAATGTACATTATTTGTTATATTAACTCATTATTTAATTTAAAAATGCAAAATGACTGTTTATTTCTATGATGACCAGACGCAGGTCATTTAATTGAACATGCAATATTGTCCGGCCAGAGCTATTGTTTAAAACTTTTATCACTGCATATTGTTTCACACATGCTTTCTTTACATACACTGCAGTATTGCATCCAATACGTCTCAAGCCCTGTTCTTTTCCCAGTGTTTCAGGAGTATCAGAAGGTTTCCGGACGCGACATTGAAGACAGCATTAAGAGAGAGATGTCCGGCTCCCTAGAGGATGCATTTCTGGCAATAGGTCAGTTGTGAGTATTGCAAATATTTCTGTCATTTTTATGGTTTCAATTGCCTGCTTGGATATAAAAAGCGTCCGTTCACCTTTGCAGTGAAATGCATCAAAAACAAGCCGGCATTTTTCGCTGAAAGGCTCTACAAGTCAATGAAGGTAAATGAAAACACCAATCGATCTAATATTTGCACACGATAGGGATATGTCCGGTGCTAAAGTGATCTTTTCTCTTAGGGTTTAGGCACCACAGATAGCGTGCTGATCAGGATCATGGTGGCTCGCGCAGAGATCGATATGCTCGACATTAAAGCAGAGTTCCTGAAGATGTATGGAAAGACCCTTCACTCCTTTATAAAGGTGGGGCACTGTTTCACTGAGGACATTTGACCCCATTAAAGGGGTAGTTCATCCAAAAATTTAAATTCTGTCATCATTCACTCGCCCTCAAGTTGTTCCAACCCTGTATGAGTCCTGCTGAACACAAAAGAAGATATTTTAATGTTTGTAACCAAACAGTTGATGGGCTCCACTAACTTTCATAGTATGGAAAATAAAATACATGGAAGTCAATGAGGCCCGTCAACTGTTTCGGTTACAGACATTCTTCAAAATATCTTCTTTTTGAGTTCAACAGAAGAAAGAAACTCATACAGGTTTGGAACAACTTGAGGATGAGTAAATGATGACAGAATTTTTGTTTTTGAGTCCCTTAACAACATATATTACAATAACTTTAAAACAATCCGTGAGGAATGGAGCCAAACCAAACTTTTAATTTTAGCTAATTTTCCAGACACACGCACACACACAAACACTAAAATTCCATATAAAAAGTCCTAACGTTGTTTAACCCAGTGGTTTTCAATCTTTTCAATGCCACAGACCCTCGAAATATGATCATGCTGATGCGAGGGCCCCCATCCTAAAAATTAAAAAGCAGCTACTGTATAAATGATTATAATATATAATAAAAAGTAAATATATTTGTGAGAAATATGATAAAATATATATTATAATGTAATAAAATGCATAAAATATTATTTTATTTATATAATAATTGTATATTATGTTACATTATTATTTTCTTTTCTTCTAAATTTTTTACACAGTTTTTCTCTAAACTTTTGTACATACCCAAGTACTCCGCTGGTTTAACCCATGGTGAAACCCTGTTGTGTTTGTTTTGTAGGGGGACACATCGGGCGATTACCGTAAGATCCTGTTGGAGTTGTGCGGAGGGGAAAAGTAACACGTCTGGCACGTTCATTAGTATGAAACGCTCTCCCTCACACCTGGCCTCTGCATTTCAAACACATTCCATGTTTGTAATACAAATTAAAAGAAAACAGTGACATTTTAAATGAGATTTGTGGTTTTGTTTGTTGTTTATTGCCTTGGAATTTATGGGAGCCTTTTATAGATTGGCACATCTTAGAGTTTGTCAAATAAATAAAAGGAGAAAAGAACAGCCCATATTGACTGTATTGATCTTTTGTTGTCTCTCTAAATATTTTTTTTAATCTCAGCACACTCATTGAGGTCCATTTGTTTAATTACTCAGAGTATAATTTGTTTAATGTACAAATGTGTACTCGACCCAATTACACTAATTGCTCATGGTTGCTTGCATCGGCATATGAGATCTCATATGAGACTCTATTTCTGTGTTTTTCTAGATTCTAGCAGTCTCACATCTCAATTAAATCAAGTGCAGCATATGAATCACATGAGGCTTGGTGGAATTATGGGGCAATTACTGACAAAAAGCAGTGTATTTACATGTTTACCACTAAGTGGCACTGTGCACAAAATATTAAATATTCTGTATTACATATTTAAATACAGTTTTAAAAACATTTGTTATTTTTCTAGCAATAAAACACTAAATGGTAAGACATAAAAAAATAAAACGGAATGACTTGAAAATAAGTATTCTTTTATTTATTTAAATCCTTTTTCTTGGTAGCTTGGTCATTTAAATAAAAAATAAAATTTGAATTATAGTTAACTAAAACTAAAAACATAAATTGTTACTTGAAATATAATAAACTAACTGAAATCAAATAAAATATTATTAAAAAGAACTAAACTTAATTTATTTCAATATTTCTCATTGTCGTTTAGTGTAGCTCATTGCACTAATATATATATATAAAAAAACCTTTAAAAATTACAAAACAACAAAATTACTAAACCTTTAACTAAAATATGAATAAAAACCATAATAGTATCTCAACGATACTAAAATAACACTGATTTGAATACTGTTTGAATATTTGTTATTTTTATAGTAAGAAATACTAAAACAAAAATGTCCATTTAATGACTTTTGTTTGTTAGTTTGTTTATTTATTTATTCTTTTTCTTGATTTTTTTTAGTTTGATAATAAATAAAAGTAATCGAAACAAGTTCATTTAAAATTTCAGACTTAAGACAAAATTATGCAACTGGCCCCGTTTATGATTCAAATATTCCTATACACCGAAAATGTTAAAACCAATTTTTTGTAACATATTCATGGAAAGTGCCTGATACAGATAATGGCAGCCATGATGCCAGCAAACGGGGGTGTGTGTGTGTGTGTGTGTGTGTGTGTGTGCGTGGTGTGTGTTGTGAATAATTCACTCAAAATTTTGAATCGAGTCTATAATCTTGGTGTGTGTTTGATATAGCTTGTGTTCTACAGCAGATTGTCTGGCCCTGCAGATGTGTTGTCCAAGTTTGAAGATTTGTGTAGTATCAGAGATGGACCAACATGGATAGCAATTTCTTAGACAAATGAAAGGCTTTGTTCAAAGAGTCTGCAGGGGAAGACGGTATGAAAACATCCTGACATGAACGGTTTGTAAATCTCCATATTATCCATGCAGCCGCTGCGATCACAGCAACTCTGACAGAAAAGCGCTCTCTCTTTCCCGGGCTAATGATGGCCCACAGCATAAACACTTAAGGCCATGCGATTTTTGCCAAGATGTTGTAGTCAATTTGCCAAAAAGTTTCAGAATTTTTTAAAAGTTCCTACTTTTTTATCGTCATCATCGGAGAACCAAAGTAACCCAGAGAAACAAACACACTCCGTGTGTGTGTGTGTGTGATGTGCGCGTGTGAAATTGCGAGCCCCTGAGGCCAGAGTCCATCAATGTCAAGCTGCTGCACAGCCACCATTTTGAATTAAATACACATCAGAATCAAAGAATACTTAGCAAATGATAATCCCTTAAAACCCAGTTTTCTGTATTGAGGAAGTAGGCTAGACGTTTCGGTAGCTTTTTTAACATGGACATCCCGACAAACCATCTGCCATATTCTGTGATATTTTCCCACAAACCCGCTCTAATAAACATTCTGTCAAAATGTAAATCGACAACGTCGTGAAATGTTGTGAAACTGTCAGAACTGCCAGAGGGCAGAAGCAAATGAATGATGGGTAATCTGTCTGACAAACAGAGCATTGTAGCATGACCATCCCCGCTATGAATAAACAAAACCTAAACTAAAACTAAGATGCAACAACACGGGAAACAAGCAACGTTCTGTAACAAAGTGTAAAGAGAGTAAACAGCAATGTGTTGTTGGTTGATTCAAGAGTTTTAACTCATGAAAATAAGGTAAGCTATTTTCAACGTTTTGCTCATATTTAAGTCAGTTTAATGTACTTTAAGTTGAAATGACTTAAACATCCAAGTTCAATGTAGGCTACTTAAAAATTTTAGGCAGCTCTTATTCTTTTTTACAGTGACAATAACAGAAATGCACAATTGCTATACTTTTTGGCCTAATAATTTAACGAACAATGACATTTTTGAACGCAATGTTCTCATTCACTATATGTCCTTACAGCAGTTCATCTGTAAAGGACATTCTGCCACAGGAAGTTGACAATACGGTGCCCGCCACAAACCACACGTCCTGCATCATCATTCTGAACATAATGTTCACATAGGCGTGGGAAGGTGTGCGGAGCAAGTGCACGATAATGAAAGATAACAGTTTAAAAGGCAACTTCTCATCAACTTCAAATCAAGCGTAAATTAATCAAGATGATTTGAGAGAGGAAGTTCCTTTCTGGGTAAGCTGGCTGAAATAGCTTTATTACTTTATGGTTTCATTTCAACACGGAAATATTTGAAATAGTTGTAAATATGCATAAAATGCAGAGTAGAGCATTAAGAATGGAATGACATTAGCAATAATGGAAATACCTGTTAATACCGAGTAAATTTAACAATAAAAGCATCAAAATATGTCAAAAATCATGCATTATGGGTCAGGAGGAAGTAGTCAGAATAAGCTGGCAGAAATTGCTTTGTTACTTTATAAAGGCATCAAACTTTCCACATCGCATGTCATTTCAGCATGTAAATATGTTTTTTTAATTTATTTTTTTATAAGTAAACAGCATCAGCTTTGTTTTTGTGAAGTTATATTTCATAAAATGCAGATTATTGCATGAATAATTAAATAATGAAATTAGCACAAATAATACATTATGGGTCAGGAGGATATGTGATCATTCCAAATGACCAGTCGCAAGAAATAAAAAGCAAGAAATTGCTTTATTACTTCATAATGCATAAACTTTCCACATCGACCGGTTTCATTGCAGCAAATATTTTGCAGCTTTGTTTTAGTGACCTTATATTACATAAAATGCAGAGTAGTGCATTAACAATTACCTGACATCAACAATAATAAAAATTGCAGTAAAAATTAAGAAAATAATACAATAAAATCAATAAAAAGTAAAAAATATGGCACATATACTACATGGGTCAAGTGATCATCTCAAATGACAAGACGTCTAGCTGAAATTGCTTTATTCCTTCATAAAGGCATCAAACTTTCCATGCCGGTCTGTTTCATTTCAGCACATAAGTACGTTTTTTTAAATAAGCTGCTGCTGTATTATATTGCATAAACTTCAAAGTAGCACATGAAAAATATTATGACACAAATAATGCATTTTAGGTCAGAAGGAGGGTCAAGAAGTTTCTCAAAGCTGTGTTAACAAACAGTTCTCCTACCCAGCGAATGCTCCTCCTCCTAGCGCATGAAGACAAAGTCTTGCCCAGCTACTTAACTTACAGTCTGGGAGTTTCCACGCAATTATCTCTCATGTTTATAAAGCTTATGATCTTTCAAAATGAGCAAGCCGCTGATATCTCCATCTCGATGGTGGAAACATTCCGTCGTTGTTCCTAAACGTGAACTTACCTGGAATCTGTTTTTTGCAGGACACTAACCCAGCAAGCAAAGGACGACAGAATTTTTTTTTTTTTTTTCATTTTTGGAATTGACCAATCCATTGTCCATTTCTCTTTTTCATTGAAAGCTTCCTCTCAGGATGAATGTCGAGGTTCCCTTGCTTGTTCTTCCTCTAGCTCTGGTCATCTTCCTCACGGTGATGGGGAACCTGCTGGTCATCCTGGCTATTGCTCGCACCCCTAAGCTCCACACAACCACCAATGTCTTCATCATCTCCATGGCCTTTGCAGATCTCATCATGGGCTGTGTGGTCCAGCCCTTGTGCTTCAGCATGGTGGTTAGCGGCAAGTGGCTGTTGGGCAAAACGGTTTGTGACCTGTGGACGTCCGTGGACGTACTTTGCGTCACGGCCAGCATCCAGACGTTGTGCGCCATCGCCGTTGAGCGCTACATTGCGGTCATAAGACCCCTCGAGCATGAGGTCCTCCTTAGGCAAGCGCAGAGCCGGCTACATCGTATGCATAGTGTGGATGGTGTCGTCCCTAGTTTCCTTCGTGCCAATCATGAACCATTATTCTCATGCAAATACCACTGATGCGCAAGACTGTTACAATAACACAGAGTGCTGTGATTTCCACACTAACCAGACCTATGCCATCTTCTCCTCAGTGGTGTCCTTCTATGTGCCCCTCATGATTATGGTGTTTGTGTACGGGAAGGTGTTTGCCATCGCGACAAGACAGCTGAAACTCATCAATAAGGACAGACTGCGCTTTCCGAGCACAGGCATGGAAGATTCCAGTGAAAGTATAGTTTCTCCAAGCAAAACAGCTGGTGGTTATAGGCAGAGGTCAACGAGGCATTATGTAAAAGAGCACAAGGCGCTCAAGACGCTGGGGATTATTATGGGCATCTTCATTTTGTGTTGGCTACCCTTCTTCTTCTTCAATATCATCAAGGTCTTTAATCCCAAGGTGCCGTCACAGTCCGTGCTCCTCCTGTTGAACTGGCTCGGCTACGCCAATTCCGGCCTGAACCCAATCATCTACTGCCACAGTCCCGAGTACCGTAACGCCTTCCTTAATCTCCTAGGGTGCAAAAAACTGGCTAAGAGGCTAAATCACGACTACATGCACAAACATCTACAGAGCCTCACCTCATACATCCAAAGCAACAGATCTGTGAGGATGGATTGCTTGGGTCACAAAGCTCCGACTGCAGAGGGTGGGAACATGTGCTCTGACACGTGTACAGTTCTTGAAGTACAAGCGGTAGAAACTCAGCCTCTCAATGACTGAAATGTGGCACGGATCAATGTAGAAGAGACGGTTAAGGTAAGGGCGAAAAAACTCAAAGTGTTAAATGTGAATGATGCCTCAAACAGTTCGAGTTGGTGAGGTGGGGTGTGCTAATACTTATCTAAGTGATTGGATCTTCACATTGAGGATGATCAAATGGCTGGGAAAAAAAATTCCATTAACATTTAAAACACCTAGAATCCCTATAAACTGCATAACAACAGCTAGAACTACTCAGAACACCTTATACCAATGCTCTGGCAAGTCTTCGCAACACCCTACATTACAGCATTGAGTTCTGAAGCAGCACTCAAATGATCTTCTGAATATTCTACACATTTACTGATGCAAAAGACCCCCAAAAATATGATCCCCCAGCTATTTATTCCTCCTTTGTGATATAAAAATAAGATATTAAAAATACAATTATATATTAAAAAAAACTCTTTCACTGTACTGAGGCCAAGAGCAAATATTATAATATGATCTGGAAAATATTATGATTAAAAATAAATAATTCATTAATAATTCACAATAATTTTCAATTAGAATTATTAGTTCACAATAGAGCAGAAATGTATGGTTTTGGTCTAGTTTAGTAAGTAGTAATGTAATAGTAAAGAATAACGGTAACACTATTTTACAGTGTCCTTGTTACATATGTTACATGTACTTATAGTAGTAATAGTAGATTATCCATAACTACATGCAACTAACCCTCAACCAAACCCTAATTCTACCCTAACCCTATAGTAAGTACATGTAGTTAATTATTATTATTATTCAGTACTTAAATATAATTACACTGTAACGATGGCACCTTAAAATAAAGTGTAACCCTTTATTTTAAGGTAACTTACAGTAGTTACATGCTTCTACATGTACTTACTATGATAATCACAGTAAATTATGCATAGTTACAAGTAACTAACCCTAAACCAAACCCTAACCGTAACTCTATACAAAGTACATGTAAATAATTACAATTACTCAGTACTTTGAGTAAGTACAATGCACCTTAAAATCCAGTGTAACCGAATAAACTAGAACAATCAAGCTTTAAAAAAGCCACATATGAGACACTCTCACAATACTGTATCATTTCCATGTGGGTGTGGATTGTGGTGTGTCAACTTATCACTTTCACATTCATTTGAAAGCATTTCAGTGTTTTACTGAACTTCCTGTTTGATTAATGGAACACACAGAACAAAATAACTAACACCTCTACCTCAAGCTAACAAGTACTCAAAAGTTAACTTAAAAATGTTATGGTCGTCGAAGGCGATGACCTCATGGGGACCTTTTCCTCTCTCCATCAGTTCTCTTCTAGCATATATCAATAAAGGCAAAAACATTATATGGTCATATTCAATACAATTTGACATGCAAAAAAAAAATCAAATACAATTTGCTGACAAAACAAACAAGCAACCACACAAAAGGTGTTATTTATTTTTTTGGTGGCAATGCTTCTCAGGGTAACAGCATGCCACATCAGTTCCTTGTACTATTATCCTGGATCTGGAGAACGACGGTGATGATTACACAAATTAGGACATAAATCTATACCTCTTCCTCTCCAACAGAGAACCAGAGTAGCAGCCTTCACGATTTGTCCCACAATTCATTCCATTCCAATCTTGATAGATGTGAAAAGTACTTAGCAAGCTCTTATCCTTTACCTCATTCCCTCAAAACTGAGAACAACACAATTCAAGATGCTTCTGAAGTGGCTGAAATGAGTTGGCAGAGACATTCTGAAGTGTGTGTGTGTGTGTGTGTGTGTGTGTGTGTGTGTGTGTGTGTGTGTGTGTGTGTGTGTGTGTGTGTGTGTTGTGTGTGTGTGTGTGTGTGTGTGTGTGTGTGTGTGTGTGTGTGTGTGTGTGTGTGTGTGTGTGTGTGTGTGTGTGTGTGTGTGTGTGTGAATACTTAAGGGTGGGAAACCCATGGATCTTAAGTGTTCATGACCTCATTAATGTGAGATAATAACAGGAGATATGTGATGAGCTCATAAGTGTTGTATTTGATTATATTCTATTTGAATCTTTTGTGCATCTAAGCTTTTTTTTATTAGGCTAAACAAGATTTCTACATTTTCTGGGCAAAAAAGGGAGTGATTACTTTGATTTACTAAAGTAAAAATGTTAAACAATCATTTTAAATCTGCCTAAAGCTTTGTGTTTCCTACATAACAACAGACAGTGTGAACTGTGATGCCCGATTAGCAAGCAAAAGACTCTTATGAACCGGTTCTTTTAAGATTCACGAAACCGCCTCGCTTGAGTCAGCAGTTTCCCAAACGCATTGTGAGTCTAGAAGATGATTGTAGAGATGACTTGACAGTTACAGAAAGTAGTTGTCATTTTTCTGTAATGTCTGATTTGATATAAACCAGGAACAGTTACTGTGATGTATATTTAGGTTTGTGATAGTGAAGTTTGGCCTCAGTTATTAATACCTTTTTTTTATTCAGCAAAGACACATTAAATTGATCAACAGTAAAAACATTTAAAATGTTACATTATTTCTATTTCAAATAAATGCTGTTCAAGTGAATGTTCTATTCATTAAACAATTAGGCAGCAAAATATAAAATAAAATAAAAATGAATAGAATGAAATAAATGTTTCTTGAGCAGCAAATCAGCATATTAGAAGGATCATGTGACACTGAAGCCTGGAGTAATGATGCATCACAGGAATACATTACATTATAAAATATATTACAATAGAAAAGTTATTTTAAATTGTAATATTATTTCACACAATGTTTTTTTATGTTTTTACTGTATTTTGGATCAAATAAATGCATTGGTGAGCAAAAGAGCTTCTTTGATTAAACTTTTTTTTTTAAATATTACAAAAAAAGATGGTTATGATAATGTAAATCTATTGCTATTTTTGGCTTTTTTTTCAACAAGCCATACCTGTCAGTCACTTAGAATAAGAATATAACACCTTCAACAAGCTGCATGATTTTATAGATATTATTGTCTGTAGTACAATGGGTGCGTTGTGCACTAAAATTAAATAATTCAAGTTTAGGAATGAGCAATAGCTTTAGCAAGCACAGCTAATAACTTATTAATATAATCGAAGAACTGAGTAAACAGTACAGTACAGTACAGACAGCAGAATCTGGCACACAGATTATAATATTTCTGATCTGCATCAGAATTATGGTTCAGTTTGTGGTCGTTTTAATCAACAACGTACATCTTATGCCACAGGGGACGTACGTGAATCACATGTACTTACGGTGATTGAAAAGAACACTTTGAGACACTGCAGACACAAACACATCTGAGAAACATTTCAGCATAATCCCTCTGATGTCACAAAAGACGTGTGTTGATATAGAAAAAGACATATTGTGCGTAAACAACGTACATATACATGTACCAGGGCACATAGAGACACACGCACTAGCTCTCTCTTACAGATCAAATGTCTAATGATTTCATAATTATTTTCCTCCCACAGGGACGTTGAAGATTGGAAACAGATCCTATGATTTTCAAGGGAATCAACTGTACTCCAACGTCATGCTGTTCAAGCGGACCCCGACTGTATTACATTCACACCATGTGCGAAGGCAAAATAGACCAACTTTCATAAAGAGCAACAAAGCAGAAAAATTATATTGAGAACAAACCGTGACATAAAAAATGATCACGCAGAGTGTGTTTTTGAACTTCTGATTGAAAGTCCTAAATGCCATCAGAAAAACTATTTTGTTGTGCATGTGGACAACGTTTTTTCAGTTCAATTGGCCTCCAGAGATGAATTTGAATGCAAAATTCTCAGGGTCCAAAACACGAGTAAAGACTGCCATTGGTGATTAAATAAATTAGAGTCGCTTGCCCATTGGTCGGAAAAATAGGAACAAGCATGTGCTGCCCTTGGATAGTGTTATAGTTAGTTCGGATATTTTTCTTCATCATTTCAAATATCTCCAAAAATGGTGCTAAGGAAACTTTTCCAACCTAAGGATGATTGGAAGTATTATTTTTCTCTAGAAGTACATGGAATATTCCTTGTAATAAATCACCAAAATCACACGTGCCACAATGACTGGCCAAAAACAGACAAATCATTCAAAAAAAACATATCTAAATGACAGTTTCATGGCTGGAAGCAAATATTTATGGTATTTCTTTCATCGGCGGGTGTGGCAAATCATTCATTTTGGACGCTAAACGCACTGTGGAGTGGATCAGATTGACATTTCACTGGCTGTTTTGTGCCACACATCTAAGCATCTGTTCGATGTCAACACATGAATGCAGTGCCAAAGCTTTTGGCTTATAAATATGCAACTTACGGCCAAACAAATCATGACAATTGAACAGTTGCGTGTCTGAGTGTTTGGTTTGGGATATTGGTGTTTTGATCAAACGTGAACGCACGTTGGCATCAGTGTGGTTGGTGGCGAGGACAAACTTCTATTCATCTTCTGATCAGAGCACCGCGAGTCGCTTTACTTGCTTCTTTGATCCTGACTGTAACTTTTATCCTCACAAAAAACCTTGTACAGAAATTTGAAGCAGAATGAATAAATGCATGCACTTTCTAATATATTTACAAAAATGTATCTATGTTCAAAGTCTTCACGTGGAGTGTTTTTCGTGGAGCAATCTTGAGGAGCTACGTGGGAATATGTGATTTTCGAATAACAAGCGGTTTCTTCACATGTTTTTATCAATGGCATCGCAACGGAAATGAGTCATTTTAATTGAGTCTGTTCTCTCTGCTTGTCATTGTCTTGTGAAAAACATCAAATGCATTAGTTTGATAAAGCTCAACTCCACACCTATTCAAATGGTGGAAGCATTGTAATTAACTGCAATCTCACAAAAGGTCAGAACATCATTTGCAACTTCTGCTTTAGTCTTTTCCAAGGCGTTCTGACACATCAGTCTGAAATGAGCATCCTGAGGTTTTATTTCAAAATGAGATGCAAAAATCTGAAGGCGAATGCAAGCTTGATCCCACTGACAATCAATATGAGGACCTTAATATAAAAAATGATGTTTTTTTTTTTACCTTCTGGAGGTTTATGCACAGTCGGCTAGTACTGTATGCTAATGCCATGAAAAAACACCTGCAGGAGGAACAAGTTTGAATGGCACAATATTCAAATGATTTTGCTGTAAGTACTGCTTGCATTATAGAGATTTTTCTATAGGCAAAATATGCAGAACTGAACAAAATACTATATCCCACAATATGTGCATTATATGACTTTCCATTGTATGTGTTATGAATGTAAGTAAAATCAGCCGTGTTTTTCACATCTTTTGCTTAACTTATTTTTTCTTCACTGATCATTTTTTTAAATTATAATTCTGATTAAAAATGCAAAATAACTGTATTTATAAAAAAAATTGTAAAACTATACAATATAGAAAGGTACTGTTTCACATACTTTTGTTGTTATTACTGTTAATATACAGGCTACTTCTCAGTATGTATAGGGACAAGTGTTGTGAATTAGCTTTAGCTAAAAACACTATGATGCATACATCAGATGACTGTTTAAGTTTATATATGTTTTTTATGTATCTGTCCCTATCTAAATAAACTTAAATAAATAAATATATATGCAGAAAGCAGTATTTCATTCTCGTCTGAAAGTGTACATAAGAAGACACACACTGCAACTGCAAATGTGAAAAACTTACCATGACTTTATCCAAACTATCCTGAATTAATTTGTGTCATGCTCATGCATAATAAAGTTTACATCCCTGAAATTTCAAAGCAATAGTTTATTACGAATGCACTTTACAAAGATAGCCAAAAATATAATTTTAGCATTAATCATGAGCTAGCATATGCTACTCTTCCAGCATCATATGACATAGAGTGCAACTAAAATAGGCCAATGGTTGAATCACAAGAAATATAAAACAGCATAATAAATAGCATCAGCTTTCAAATCTCACAGAGTCCATAATACCGTCCCTCTGGATTCACATTGAGCAGCTGCAGCAACTTAACAGAGTAAATAAGGTCAAGAATTTAGAAAACACACTTTTGCCAACCTGCTACCGTAAGCTAACTAGTAGATCAATGTGTTACAATACAAACACACCATTTAACAATAGCTCAACTTTTTGGATACACACTTGGATACATAGAAATGATTCTGTGGTGAAAAATAGGCTACTAAAAAATAGTTTGTTCAGGCAAGAATTTAAAAAACAAAGTTATATATTAGTACTCAATTCAAGCTTGTAGAAAAATGTTCCCATCATGCATTGGGGCATGAATAATTAATAAGGTTGAGTTCATTTTCTTCTCAAAAATGATCCATCGAATGTTACCGTTATTTTATTTCCCAAATTATTGTGTATTTTTTTTTCAAATTCGTTTTTTTTTTTAATTAATTATAAATTGTATTAATCCAAAAACAAGTCTAATTATTTGAAAACGTATACAATTTAACCGCAATTTATCAAAACTTTAGCAAAAAAAATATTTTTAGGGCCCTACGAAATACATTTTATTTTTTCTCAAATTCAATTTTCTCTTTTTTCCAAATCCTGTGTTTTCCGTTTACATTTTTCTGAATTCCATTTGAGTGGTTTAATTACATATTAATAAACAAAAGCATGTCTAATTAATTGAATTAATAAAACAACTTAATTTTAAATTTTTTTAAATATTTTTATATTAGTTTTTTAACCTTTTAAAACTTAGTTAAGTATATTTAAATCGTTGCATAGGAAGTGATTATCGGACGATCGATCAAGAGCAACCTTTAAAAAGTCATTACTGTTTTGATTTTTATTTATATTTATTGTAGTATTTTAAATTTTACAGACAAATAAACAGTACAATCACACAGGACCAAAGACAACTACACGCATTAAAAAAAAACTCTTTCAGTTAGATTCAAGTTAGCAGATAACCACAACACTAAGCATAGGCAAGGGAGGTCAAAACAGATTTTTACCCAATGTGACATCATGGACAAGGTGAAACTGTTTCCTGACACTAGTGTTGCTTTCGTCAACGAAAATTATGACGAAATATCGTCGTCAACGAACCTTTTTCAGGTGACGAAAACGAGACGAGACGCAACGTAAATGCTGGTCATGTGACGATGACTATAATTAAATGTATAATGTAATATCGTTGACGAATAAAAACGAGACTAAATGTGGTTTACAAAATAAAAACTATGCTAAAATGTCTCTTCATTTTCGTTGACCAAAACGAGACGAGACGAAATGTTATTTAACGTTAATTCGTCTCGTTTACTTGCGTTATTACCGGTATGCAGCATTTCTGTTTCCTGTGTTTCACTTCAGGCCAGGGGCTGCATCAGATCGCACTGCGCAGACGCAGGCGACATCACATCCTCAAGCCCCATTCGCGGCATTATTTAGAAGATGCAGCTGCGTGAGTTACGGTTGTTTCACACATACTCTGTGTGTAGTGCGTATGTGGTGCGGTGTGTATGCAGGAGCAGCTCGTGCTATTGTGTTTTCACATGTGCTGCGTTTGCAGTGCGCAGCTGATCTACGGCCGTAATACCACAATCACAACATTTATTCTCTATTTTTTTATTTCAAATCAATATTTTCTAGCCTACATCCATTATGTCGCGTTGTTGAGGTAGGCTACTGTGTAGATCTCTGCTCTGCTGTTATGCACGCACCGCTCCCGCGTGCGGTGTGAGCGCTCTAACCTAACGGGTGCGGGAAAAAATACACACCGCAAACGGAGTAGGCTATGTGTGAAACAGGCGTTAGCGTAAACGACAACAAACGCAGTTAAGTCTGACACAGAGAAAGGGATTCGTCTTTGGGAGAAAAAGAAGAATGACATTTGAAAAAACTTTAATTTCATCGTGTGTAGGCAACATGTTTGGTTGGTAAAATAAATATGTTCTAAATTCATATCAGAGCGTCTTCTGTGTCTGGAATAGCATTCTTGAGTCTATAAGGTAACAATAATATAATAAGATAGACTAACAATAATAAGATAAGATTTTTTGAAATGGGTTTGGCTAAAAGAAAATGTAGGTTTCGTCTACTACTAGATATACATATTGAATGGGTTAAATAGAATTGCATTACTAAAAAGAGACTAAAATACAATTTTCATTGACTAAAACTAGACTATGTCTTTCGTCGACTAAAACTAGACTAAAATGTCATCAGTTTTCGTCGACTAAAACTAGACTAAAATGTCATCAGTTTTCGTCGACTAAAACTAGACTAGACTAAAAAGAGTATGAACGTGACTAAAACTAATAAAAACTAAAATGACAGCTTGGCACAAAGACTAGACTAAAACTAAAATTAAAACAGGCCGCCAAAAACAACACTACCTGACACCAATGCCACTAAAAAACTTCACCTTCAAACTACAATTCAAGCAGCTTTCCCATTTCTTTCATTATGATTTTCTTTCATTATGATTATAGATACATAACATGTAAAAGGCATGGTACCCTTTTAAGGGGTCATATAATGCCATATAATGCAAAAGTTAATATGAATGTTAAGGGTCTAAATAAAAACTTTGTAATATACTTTTATTAAAAATTCGAATTAGTATTTTAAGAAAACACCCATTTTACCTGCTCAAAAACAGCTCTGTTTTCAGCACGCCTTTTCAGTGCATATGCCTTTAAATGATAATGAGCTTTGCTGACTCCGCCCCTCTGCGTACACAGTTTTTAATAACACAATAACCATAACGCGTTGTTCATTATAAACGTGGGCTTATGAATTATATTGAGAACGTCGTAACGTTACATAGAATACATGCCGTAATGTACCCTGAGTGTAAATCGTGAAGCGTGCAAGCGATTTGCAAAGATACATATTTAAAGGTTAATAAAACGTTACATTCACTTCTTCTGGAGGTGCAGCAGGGACACGAATAGTTGGTACCGATTCCTTTTTCAGGAGCAGCTTCTTAGGCCCTGTCCACACTAATACGTTTTCATTTGAAAATGTTATTTTTTTCTCCGTTTTGGCCTTCCGTCCACACTGAAACGGCGTTTTAAGTCAACAAAAACGTAGCTTTTGGAAAACGCTCTCCAAAGTGGATAAATTTGAAAACGCCGTTTTCGCGTTGTAGTGTGGACTATGAAGCCGGAGGTATTTGAAAACGATGACGTAAGTTTAGTCATGTGATCCATGTTGTACCAATAGATATTCATGTTTACCGGTATTGTGCCTGTTAATTATGTGCGATTCACTTTTACAATGTTGCTAAAATATGTTACTTTCCACACTCTTCATATCACAGTAGCCTACTGCAAAGATGACAGAAAATGTACTCACATTTGCTGTCCTGCGGCAATACAGGAGAGCAGTCGCGTTTTAGACCAAACATATGGTGACTGAGTGCGACCTGGACGCATCAGTGAATGGTGAGATATTTTGCTAAATAAAATTATCATGTTAGAAGAATTGCGCGATACCTTTCTTTATTTTTCCATCTGTATCATCTCAGTGAGCTTTTGTGAGGTTTCACGCATGCGCAGTAAGGTGAATTTATAAGTTTCTCATCCACACTGAAACGTCTGAAAACGCTAGTGTGGACGGAGAGCGTTTTTAAACGAAAACTCCGTTTTCAAATTTATCCGGATTAATGTAGACGTAGCCTTAGCAAAACCAGCTTTATACTGATCCTCGTTTATAAAGCAGTCTGCTGAGAAATGATTCGCGCAAACATGAAAGCATTGACGTTGATCGTGGGGAATATTCCCATCGTAAACAAAACTCAGCCACTGCGTCTTCAGCGGTTCGGGTTTAGGAACATCAAAATGACTGCTGTGTTCATTATTACACCCAAGAACAGAACACCACAAACGCCATTCTGCTCCAGTGTAAACAATGCCGGACTATGCTGACAGCTCGCTCGGGGCGGGTCTGTGTTGAAACGCTGCTGTCAATCAACAATCGTGGGAGGGGCGTCTTGTTTTATCTACGCCACAAAAACGAATGGCTCAATTTGAGGCAGGGGAAAACATATAAGGAGATTAAAACAAAAACACTGGATGGATTTTTATCATTATATGACGGTTGTGTACAGGCACTGCCAACACACATTTCAGCACAATCAACTTGTAAAAGTGCATGTACCATTATATGACCCCTTTAAGAGTGTTAGCTTCCTATAATTTAGGCTATTTCATAGACACATTTAGTCTGAGCAGACATGATGTTCAAAAAAATATTAAAAGAGAAGCCTGCCTCTGTCTCTCTCATCATTTTAGTTAAGCCTAGCCTGATGTTTGCTTTAGAGAGGAACAAGCTTCTCGAAAATTACTCTCGCTTTCTGTAAAATGTATATATAGCCCAGGCATAAAAGCCTGTACAAACCACTGGGTTGATTGCTCATGAGAAGCAGGCTGGTGGTTCCAGCACAATGCTTCCTCATCAGAGTAGAGCCCTGCTCTCTTCAGCACTGATTCATATCCTGATGCACCAGCACTGCACTCGCACAATACACTGCACTCAGTCTCAGTCAGCTCATCAAAGCTGTCAACAGTCTGTCTGTCTAGAACCAATCCAAAGAGTAAAGATTGGCTATGTAGTTGACTGATTTTCTATGTAAATATGTCAAATTAAATGCATTTATGGATCATTAATGCCCCCTTCAGGTTGTAATAATTCTCATCAGCTGTCTCAGTGGTTATTAATATTCGTTAATTTGTCCTTGCCTTAATCTTTGGATAATTACACCATATGCCTCTCTTCAAAATAACATGAAAAATTGTGTTTTATGCAATTCTCATGAAAACATGGTGTTGTTTCATAATGCATTTATATATACATACATACAAACATATATAAAAAGAAGGAAATATTAAAATAGTTTAGCCTATATGATATATATCAGGGCTCAACATTACATAACACATGTCCGGGACAAGTTTTTGAAGAGGTAAGTGACCAGATACCTATAGGGAAGCATCGAAATTCAAGAATGATTCTGATTTAATTATATTCAGTGAGCCCTGTACAGTCCTGGTCAGAATTATTGGCACCCCTGGTGAATATGATCAAAGATGGCTGTAAAAAAATAATCTGCATTGTTTATCCTTTTGATCTTTCATTTGAAAAATTCCAACCTTTCACTGCAATAAAAGAATTGAAAGTGGAGGGTAAATCACATTATGAAAATAATGGTTTTCTCCAAAACATGTTGGCCATAATTATTGGCATCCTTTTATTAAATACTTTTCGCAACCTCCTTTTGCCAAGATAACAGCTCTGAGTTTTCTCCTATAATGCCTGTCGAGTTTGGAGAACACCTGACAAGAGATCAGAGACTATTCCTCCATACAGAATCACTCCAGATCCTTCAGATTCTCAGATCCATGTTGGTGCTTCTCTTCAGTTCACCCCACTCATTTTCTAAAGAGTTCAGGTCAGGGACTGGGATGGCCATGGCAGAAGCTTCATTTTGTGCTCAGTGACACATTTTTATGTTGATTTTGATGTGTTTTATGGATTTGGATGTGTGTTATAGATCGTTGTCCTGCTAGAAGATCCAACCACAGTCCATTAAGATTTCTAGCAGATGCAGTCAGGTTTTCATTTTTTATCTGTTGGTAAATCAATGTTACCATGTATCTGAACAAGATGTCCAGGACCTCCAGCAAAAAAATCGGCCCACAACATTGAAGGTCCAGCAGTATATTTAACCGTGGGCATGGGGTACTTTTTTTATCGTTTGCAATAAACTCATCTGGGTTTGCTGCCAAAAAGCTCTTTCTTTAGTTTCATCTGACCATAGAATCCGGTCCCTCTTGAAGATCTAGTCATGTCTGACAACTGAATATGCTGGAGTTTGTTTTTGGAGGAGCGAGGAGTTTTTTTTTTTTAACTCTCCCAAACAACATCTGATGATGTAGGGGTGTTTGATTATATATATTTTTTAGGCTTTCTGACCCCAAGACTCTCTGCAATTCTCCATCTGTGTAGCCTGACGTTGTCATACTCAGATTCTGGTCAGAATGTGAGTCTGATACTGCTCCATTAGGGCTGTGATTATGGGGCGTGTTTCAACCGAACCAGGAAAGAAAATGCCTCTGCACTCAATTGGATAGACCTACAACCAATCAGAGCGACCATCGGGGCCAGCTGATAAATTCAACTTTTGCCGAATCCTGTAGGAAGGACGGCAAAAACATCTTTCCCATCGACAAATGCCTTGATCACGGTTCGTGGTTCTCTGTTCCTCTTTTAAAATGAATGCGTTGTCTACATCTTCTATAACAGAGGCGATGGCTGAATCTACACATCTAAATTCTCCAGCAGCCATTCTTTGTTGTAAACAAGTTCAACCCAAGCACTCTTTGGTGACGTGGATAATTACGTTACTGTTGATCATCTGTCCATCACCGTATAAAGCCCGCCCTGACAATTTGATTGGTCCGAACAGATTTGGTTTCAGGCATACTTGCTTCACAACGGATCAAGTCCAGACCGAACCTCAAAAGGGTGGGCGGGGCTAAGTTCGGCTGGCATCCTGGCTACCATCTGTGATCCTTGGAGAGTCTTTGGCCACTCAAAATTTCCTCGCTGTGCATCAAGACAATATAGACACTCGTCCTCTTCCTTCTTTTGTGAAGCTCAACAATCTTTTGCTGTATACTATATTCTGTGGTTTTACACATTGTGATGCATGATTAAAGGAATTATTGGGCTTTGTGTTTCCCCGTATTTATACTCCTGTGAAACAAGAAGTCATAGTTAGACATTTTTATGTTCCTAGTCACCCTGGTGTGCCTGTTTTTTTTATATATATATATATATACAGGGGTTGGACAATGAAACTGAAACACCTGGTTTTAGACCACAATAATTTATTAGTATGGTGTAGGGCCTCCTTTTGCGGCCAATACAGCGTCAATTGGTCTTGGGAATGACATATACAAGTCCTGCACAGTGGTCAGAGGGATTTTAAGCCATTCTTCTTGCAGGATAGTGGCCAGGTCACGACGTGATGCTGGTGGAGGAAAATGTTTCCTGACTCGCTCCTCCAAAACACCCCAAAGTGGCTCAATAATATTTAGATCTGGTGACTGTGCAGGCCATGGGAGATGTTCAACTTCACTTTCATGTTCATCAAAACAATCTTTCACTAGTCATGCTGTGTGTATTGGTGCATTGTCATCCTGATACACAGCACAAAACTGTGCTCTTACCCTGCTAATTGGACCTTCACAGTCTGCTCTTATTGGTTCAATGTGCAATTAATGAAGATTGGCCACCAGGCTGGTCCAATTTAGCCATGAAACCTCCCACACTAAAATGAGAGGCGTTTCAGTTTCATTGTCCAACCCCTGTGTGTATGTATATATATATATATATATATATAATATATATATATATATATATATATATATATATATATATATATATATATATATATAATAAATGGTAGTATATATTTTAGAGATATTTTACTCATCAAAAATTCGAAGGGTGCCAATAATTGTGGCCAACGTGTTTTGGAGAAAAACATTTATTTCATAATGTGAGTTTCCCCCCACTTTAAATTCTTTTACTTCAAAGAAAGGTCCATGAAATCAAATGAAAGGAATTCAAGATCAAAAGGATAAACAATGCAGATTTATTTTTACAGCCATCTTTGATCATAATACAGGGGTGCCGGAGCACAAATGTATACGTATGTATAATATAATATATAATAAATAATTGTATAATATAATATATACAACGACATATTGGGTGATCTATTTTCTGTAAATTGATAACCAATAACAAAAGAATAAAAAAACCTTCAATACTTCTAAATCTTCAGCAGAGACTGATATAAGGCACAGGTGGTACCTTCTCCTCTATAACTGCCTGAATTCAGTCAGTGTTAAAATAATATCAGTTCACCTGCTATTTTTGCATGCATGAGCCTATTTCATTGATACGGTGTTCTTTGAATAAAGCACATGCCTGCACAACAAAGACGCAGGATAACAAGAACAGATGCAGCTCAAGGTGTGCAGGTTCATCAGGAAAACAAGAAGAGTTCAAGTGAAGAGCGCTCACAGTAAAAGACGTCTCTCACTGTCCCTTCAATGCACAAACCTTCTGATCATCTGAGTTGAATGATGTATGTGGAATGATGGAAGAAGGCATTTCTTGCCCCTAGGGAGTATATTGTTATGATGCACAAGCAGCAAAGCACCACACCCCAATTGTTAGCTCCCCCCCCCCCTCTATATATATATATATATATATATATATATGTTGTTCCAAACCTGTATGAGTTTCTTTCTTCTGTTGAACACAAAAGAAGATTTTGAAGAATGATGATAACCAGACAGTTGGCCATGCCTATTGACTTCCATAGTAGTTTCCCCCTACTATGGAAGTCAATGGGTACGGTCAAAGTCCTTTTAGGCAAGTCCTGCCACTCGGCCGCCATCTTGGCAACATCTCCGGGCAGCTATTTCTGAAAACAAGACCAGGCTCCTATCTAAATGAATGGGCAGAGAGTCAGAACTGCAGTTTCACTGGTCACCGGGACATAAAAAACTGCATGTATAGAAACAGCAGTAAAATATGATAAAAATCGCTGAAAAAGTTGGACGACTTTGCCCCAAAATAAGGTTTAAAACGCCTTTTCCCCCACTGGTTATACTTTTACTGCGCATGCGCAAGAGTTCACGACACCAACACGCAGGTCTCTCGCTCTCTCCCTCTCTTCCGTACGGTGCGCACGCTACACGGTTTGAAGCACACTCGCTCTAGATTCGGGGAGATTTGAACTAATTTGCGGGCATCAGGGAGCCGCTATCAATATGCGGGAGACTTGGATGTCTGATATTTACACAACACACACATACAGTACATATCAAATCTGCCGCCTTTTCAAACAGTAACGTATTCTCCGCTGTCGCAAACCTCAACTGTGCGCATGCATCAGAGAAACCAGACGATAGGCTTAAATGTTTCCCGGCTTGACTGTTAAAAGCAGACGATTGGCTGTCCAGCGGGAGGGGCGGGACATGTGCATACAACCGCCATCTTTGGCGTTACAGGTTTTCCCTATATAGTTCTATTGAGGATTGAGGAAGTGACATGTCTCATATAAATTGTCTCTGGTACGGTCAACTGTCTGGTTATCATCATTCTTCAAAATCTTCTTTTGTGTTAAAAAGAAGAAAAACTGACAACATGAGGGTGAGTAAGAAATGACACAATTTAAATTTTTGGGTAAACTATCCCTTTAAAGTAAAAAGTTATGTTTTATCGTCAATCACAGTTAAAAGGGCTGCTGATATTCAAGACTCCATCAGCCCTAATAAAAGCAAGGCTGGAGTGTGAACATTACCCAGGGGACAGTGCTCTAACCTTCAAGCATATTCATGCACGCACCTGATTCAGATTTAATGAAAGGGCCAAAGGGGAAAGTTCATGCCATCAATATTTCACCTATTCAATGTTTCATAATCACACCAGATCTATGCAATGTACACATGAATGCAGGTGAGGCAAATCTGTGTTTGTGAGAGGGGAAGAGAGAGAGCGTGCATTAAAGTCAGCATTTAGGTATACCGTCTCTCAGAGCGAAAAAGGATATTAAACATGAAAAAAGGCTGGACTTGATTTTATCCATTAGGAATTGATTGATTCACTATAAGTGGACTCTATATGAAAGTTCATTTATATGATTTAAGACAACACACACGGATGACCTGGTCATAAAACATCAGGAACATGCATTTAACAAGTACTTATAGCAATTCCCCTCTATTTTACATTTCCTCTTAGAAACAGCTTAAAATAGCTTAGAGTGACCCAACAGGATATAGAACATTTTGTAACTAATACAACCTTGTGTTTGATGCAACAGGCAGAAATGGGGAGTCATGACAAAAACAGACTAACCCTTTCAGCATGTCAAAGTCTACAGCTGGTCAAAATGTCTTTTCAACAAAACAGCATCTGAAAATGTGCACGAATGCACGTACACCCAATGCTGCACTGCTCATTGTTGACTAGAGGAAGAGTATCATGCCTTACAGGGTGAAGAGTTTCACTCACGCTCACTAGACGAAGTGAGAGTAAAGGGAAATCTGCCATTTTTGAGGCATAGTTTAATCAAAAATGCAAATCCTGGCATCATTTAGCCCTATTCACCTTCATGCTATTCCAAACCTGAAAAAAAGACTTGTAGGTTATATGGGTTTGGAACGGCATGAAGGTGAATAAATGATGACAGTTCTATACTTCCACAGAGAAAACAAATGCTCTGTACAATTTCACAAATAATCTGTTTTGATGGTCTTCCCAGCTGAGCAAATGACACATAATAAAACCCATGTGGCATTCAGCGCACATATAAATACATGCATTTTATTCTCCGCTCATACTAGAATGTGATCATTTCCCATAGCAACATGCACATTAAATATCATTAAGATTTCAGCATCCACAGAAATGTTTTCGATGAGACCTTTAATCGGAATCTCAACTGTGGCAACGAGCTGGCGAACGGAAGAGAGGGAAGAAAAGAAGAGGAACGTGGGAATGAAGTGAAGTGGAAAAATAGAGGTGGTAGTAATGAGAAAGGGAATTATGTTGTGAGGGAGTGAGGACGGGAGCTGTGGTCACTAAAAGCAAAATGGATGCGTGTGTTTTGTGAGGAAAGATAAAAAGTGCACTTTAAACACTTTCTTACAACAGAACTGATGCCATGTTTTTTATATGTCAAATTTATTTATCACCCTTTGATGCCTTCTAAAGAAAACGTAAAAAAAATAATGTTCTGCTACACAATAACAAGACAAATAAAAGCCATTAACAACCAGAAAAGACACACATCTGCTGATGTCATGCAGGCAAACAGCCAGACAGCAGGATGGTAATTGACTTGAACATGTGGAAGCCACTCTGAACAAATAAATCTAAATTAAAGGCCAAAGTCACAATTATTCAATAACGATGATAAATGTCAAATGATTTATACTCCGAATATTTCATTTAAATGGCAGGAATAATCATGAGTCCACTCAGACTCTGTGATCAGCATGCTGCTTTTAAAGTAACACCAAATAAATTTTCCTCTTCGGTCGCTCTACTGGTTGGAAACAAAATTGTCCATTGCCGCTGTCGTAAATAATTTAGCCTACCGTCGCACACACCGCTCGCTGTTTATCCAGCACCGGCTTTAGAATGAACGATGTCCACAGACAAGGTAGAGTATGTTACATGATTTCATGAAAGGATGATCTATTGCGACATCAGAAACGAAGAAAAACGAAATAATGGGCGCTTGACGTAAAGCAGTCGAATTTTGTAGTTCTTTTTGTGCACGGGTTCCTTCCCGAAACCCGAAGTTTAATAGTGCCAGTAAAAGCGATACAGACCACATCAGGCTATGGCAGACGAGTCATTTAACTTATTTTAAGTCGATGTACCATCACAAGGGTCTTGGAAATATATTATGAAAGTTGAAAAACTACTTAGTGTTACTTTAACTTAAAACGACTATAAATATCTGCATACATACTGTACAATGTACTCACATGAAGAGACATCTATCTATCTATCTATCTATCTATCTATCTATCTATCATCACCACAAAAAAAAAATAAGAACAAGTATGCAACATGTAACTTCTTATGCAAGGTTGCAGTAGCACTGCAGGTAAGAACCATGTATATTATGGAAAGACATTTCTGTATTCTACATCACAGTGTGAATTAAAAAACACAGAGCAACATATCTGCATGTCTTCTTAGGAACATGTTTGAAAGCTGTACATGTATTGCCTTTTAAACAAATCTAATTCGTGTGGAGAACATGTTGTTTAGCCAGACATCTTAGTAGACTAACCTTAGTGGAATAAAACATATTATTAGTAACCTCAGATGGGAAATGATATGTGCAATAAGACACAAAAACAAACCAGAAGATTATAAGCCATTTAAGACGACTCTATTATAATGGAATAATGCAGCCTCGTATAGATTAGAGAATCTGTTCTGAATATGATGGAGGCCATAACTGGTGTGCAATTCATTTAAAATTATCTTGTGCGAGTAGAAGCTCGTCCTATGATATAGTGCAGGAGACCAATCTGATATTAATTTAGCTTGTGCTAACGCCACTCCGCCAATGACGCCATGTGCATATTATGTTTTCCCCTCAAGCTAAGTTGCGATATAGCCTACATAATGTCCACACACACACAAAATAAATATATATATATTTCCCTGAATGTCAGGCCTGTGTGGATCCTTTTCAAGGGTTTTGTTTATCTCTTCATTACATGCATGCTATACAGCAGTGGGTCGTTTACTGTGAAAAATGACAAGTTGGAAACCTGTTCAGTGAAGATGTAGAACTTTAAAGTCACCATGAAATCAAATTGATTCATTTTTTTTTTAAAGAAATATTGGAGTATTTATTATAAATGATTCCTCCATACTAGGGCTGGGCGATATGTTTTTTGTTTTTTTTTCACAGAAAAATACGATTTACGATTTAAACACGGGTGGGACGGATGAAACATAACAGTTTAAACAGCAACTATTCATCTAATGCTTGACTTATGTATATTGTTACAAACATTTATAATTTATTTTAAAGGTTCATATTAACCATTTTTGTTCTGTCGCCCAATAAACAATAGGCGATAAGCATAAGAGCATTTTGCATAATCTCATAGGCTATTTTGACGAAGACAGACAAATCAGTTTACAATTCATTTTCTTACATTTCTTCCTTGAGTCATATTGAGTGTTTGCTAGTTGAATAGCCTGTTATTATGAACATAACAAAATTATAAACACTTGTTTCAACCGTCCCGACAGCGCCTCCTGCCAGTTAAACCTGTTCTCTTTCATAGGTTCTCTCAACGCTGCGGAAAGCGCAGTGGGATATTCTCTGAATGTGCCGATTGTCTGAAGCCTTATAGAATCACGCCAATTCATTGGCTGATGGCGTCCGCGCAATATGGCTCAGCCCCGACGCTCTTACGTCGCATCATACGTATTCGCGCGCGCGCCATCTGCTCCTCAGATTTCTCTGCCTTCAGAACGAAGTGGTCACGTTTGCCCTTCGCTCGTGATTTTTCTGAGCTACAATTACATTTGGATTATTCTCGGCGCTTCTGCGACTGTTCAAGCGGAACTCTGTTTCTCCTTACGGTGAAGCTGCCATGGATTACAGACGCTGTACTCCGCCATGTGCTCGTTACATCGCTAACGACGACCCACACAGTAAGTGCGTTAAATGTTTGGGTTTTTCACATGCGCGTGAGGCAGTTATAGGATCGTCTAAATGCAAATTCTGTGAAAATTTGTTGCTCAAAACCCTCAAATTGCGGCTCGCGGTCTTTGAGAGGGAATCATTCGTCTCCCCCTGTCGCGCTCCCGAGGCCTCTCGAGGATCCGCGACCTGGGGTTCGGATGTAGAGCTTGAGGATGCGGAGTTCGAGCAGACGAGCCCCGCTCTTTCTCTCCCTCCCTCCCCTCGGCACGCGCGAGACATGCCAGTCGAATTTTCACACGATTATTTGCGCCCCAGCCCGGGAGCACGCGACGCGGTTTCTTTCGGGCTGGAGGATATACTTTTTACCGAGGCTTCCGACTCCGAGGATTTCGGGCCTACTCTCGCCGACGAGGTTATTCCGCCGAGCGGCCAGGAAGCGCGGCCTACTGCGGCCTACGCGGAGCTCGTTGACGTGCTTTCGCGCGCTACGGAGAAGCTCACTATTGATTGGCCCGACGAGCCACGTGAGTCTCAGTCGTCGAAACTCGACGAAAGGCTTCTCAGTGGCCCTAATTCCAGGCCTCAACGGAGGAAGCTGCCATTTTTCAGTGATCTGCATCATGAGATCTCCAGATCCTGGAAGCAGCCTTTCTCTTCGCGCCTCACTAATGCGGCTGCTGCTGATTTCACCAACCTGGTAGGTTCTGTGGAACAGGGCTATTCCGCCATTCCGGCGATTGAGGAAACTTTAGCCGACCATCTTGCTCCGTCGTCTGCGCCGTCCTGGAAGTCGCGCCCCCTTCTCCCTTCTAAAGCATGTAGGACTACTTCCTCTCTGATTGGGAAATCCTACATGGCGGCTGGGCAGGCAGGCATGACCCTGCACACTATGGCCATTCTTCAGGCCTACCAGGCGGACGTCCTGAAGGAAATGGACGAGGGTGACGGTGTGACCCCTGAAGCGGTCAAGGAGCTTCGTAAGGCTACGGATTTAGCCTTAAGAGCCACCAAGCATACCGCACGTGCTATAGGTCGCTCTATGGCTGGTTCTGTTCCTCTTGGACGCCCCCATTTCTCAAACAGGGTTGTTTGGTGAGGCGGTCAACACAGTGGTTGAGAAATTCCGCTCCTCCAAATCCCAATCGGCCGCGTTCAGACAGTTCATGCCCAGGAGGGCTAGGGAACCTTCTGCTCCCCCCCCCCGGTGCGACCCAGAGAACGTCCCTCTCATAGACCGGAGTTCTCTTCCAGAAGAAGCGAACCAGGGCATCCCCCACCTGCCACGGTTTGGGGAGCCCGCAGTCGCCCGTTTCCCCGTCAACGGCCTCACAAGCGCCTCCAGTTGAAGCGGTCCGACAAACCGACTGCTCCGGCGGCGCAGAGCCGTTCCTGACCCTCCGGTCAGAAAAAGGAGAGCTCCTCTGGTTCCTCAGGGTTGGGTCAGACCGCGCAAGCGTTTCTGCCCACCTCCCAGCTCTCCTTTCCTTGCCCTGTCACCTTCGCCACTCAGAGTGTCTCGAAGTGCAGGCCATATTTCACCTTCTCTACTCAGTCTGGTGCGGGAGGAAGGAGACGCTTTCGGCTTTCTCCCCTCACCCCCCACGCTCTCTATTACTACCGGCCGCATCCTCGGAGGCACTTTCCGTTTTCCTCCGAAGCAGGCGGACCTGGTCACCATGACCCCAATCTCGATGCCTCCCATCACGTGCCAGGACGCCGATGGCCCTCCTGCACAGTCAACCTCTTTACCCCAGGAGCGTCAACACGGCACCCTTACTCAGGTATGTCGTCTGCATTACAACATCCCTCCTCCTCTATCACATTTCCTTCCAGAGTGGGAACGCTTACCAGGGGTATCGTCCTGGGTTCTTCGCACAATTCGGTTCGGCTACACTCTTCAGTTTTGCCGCAATCCCCCCTGTTTCAACGGGGTGTTTCCTACTGTAGTAGACAGCGCCGCTCAGGCTTCTGTACTGCAGCAGGAAATCTCTTCACTCCTTCTCAAAGGAGCAATAGAGGAGATTACTCCAGGGGAAACCGAGCGGGGCTTTTACAGCCGTTACTTCCTGGTCCCGAAGAAGGGCGGCGGTTTGCGTCCCATACTGGACCTCCGCCGGCTGAACTTCGCCCTTTACAAAGGGAAATTCAAGATGTTGACGCTGAAAGCTATCATATCTCAGATTCGGCCAGGGGATTGGTTCGTGACGATAGACCTAAAGGATGCTTATTTTCACATCCAGGTTGTACAGCGACACAGGCAATTCCTCAGGTTCGCCGTTGGAGAAAGGGCGTTCCAGTACAGGGTCCTTCCCTTCGGCCTATCTCTAGCTCCAAGGACATTCACAAAGTGCATGGATGCAGCTCTGGCCCCATTGCGGCTCCAGGGCATCCGTGTTCTAAATTACCTGGACGATTGGCTCATTTTAGCCCAATCCAGGGAGCTAGTGGCCCACCACAGAGACGTCGTTCTGAGTCATATCCAGTCTCTCGGTTTGAGGTTGAACTCGGAGAAGAGTGTTCTTGCTCCGGCTCAAAGCACCGTTTTCTTGGGGGTGAACATGGATTCCGTTCTCATGCAGGCCCGTTTGGCCCCTGCACGGATTTCCAGCTTGACGACATGCTTGGCTCGTTTTTCACTAGGCCATCATGTGTCTGTGGGCACCTGCCGCAGGATGCTGGGCCTTATGGCTGCGGCCTCCTCCGTGCTACCGCTGGGCCTACTCCACATGAGACCCTTCATGTGGTGGGTGAAACTCTCAGGGGTTCGACCCTCCGGGTCAACCCTTCGCCTACTGAAGGTATCGCGCAGTTGCTTTCGAGCCCTGTCAGTTTGGCGGGACCCTCTTTTTCTTCGGAAAGGGGTCAGCATGGGTGCGGTATCTCGTCGCCAGATGATTACGACGGATGCCTCTCTCACCGGCTGGGGAGCGGTTTTCGAGGGCAGACCAGCGTGTGGGGTCTGGATCGGAGAGGCTCTCTCCTGGCACATAAACTGCCTGGAGTTAAGGGCCGTTTTTCTGGCTCTGCTTCATTTCCTCCCTCTTCTGGAGGGTCACCATGTCATTGTCAGAACGGACAATATGGCAGTGGTGTCTCATGTGAACCGGCAGGGAGGTTCTCGGTCGCGCACCCTAGACAGGCATGCGCGTCACCTTCTCCTGTGGTCTCAGAGCAGATTCCTATCTCTAAGAGCGGTTCATGTCCCAGGGGTTCTGAACCTCGCAGCAGATTTTCTGTCGAGACAGAAACTCCGATCGGGAGAATGGATGTTGAACCGCCAGACGATGGCTCTAATCTGGAAGGTTTTTGGAGAGGCGGAGGTGGACCTCTTTGCATCTCAAGAGTCATCCCAATGCCCTCTTTGGTTCTCCCTGAGTCCCCCGGCCCCATTGGGGATAGATGCGTTCGCTTACCCTTGGCCAACGCAGAAACTCTATGCCTTCCCGCCCATCAAACTGATCCCGGCGGTCTTGGCCAGAGTGAGAGAGAGCGGAGTCCGCCTCCTCCTGGTAGCTCCGTTCTGGCCATCTCAGCCATGGTTTTCGGAGCTAGTTCCTCTACTGGAGTCTCCCCCCTGGAGGATCCCGGTCAGGGAAGATCTGCTGTCCCAGCTACAGGGCAGGATATGGCATCCTCGCCCAGACATGTGGAAGCTGTATGTTTGGCCGATCAGAGGCCGTTAGCATTAAGCCTCCGGTCTCCCAACTGACGTTCAGGAGACTATTGCGAGTGCTAGAGCTCCTTCTACAAGGAGATTATATTCTTCCAAATGGAAGGTTTTTGAGACTTGGTGTTTAGCACATGATAAGAGCCCAGTTAACTGCCCTGCTGGTTCAGTACTGGAATTCCTGCAGGAGAAGTTTGCGGCTGGAGCAGCCGCTACCACTCTCAGGGTTTATGTCGCGGCTATTGCAGCGCATAGGGAATCGGATGAGATTCCCCTAGGCAAGTTAAGGTTAGTTTCTGCCTTTATGCGTGGGGTGAAGCGCCTGAAACCGGCTCGCTCCCCTAGAGTCCCCTCATGGGATCTTTCTGTTGTCCTAGAGGGTTTGACGAAAGCCCCCTTTGAGCCCTTGGAGTCAGCTCCGGATAGGATTCTGACTCTTAAGGTTTCTCTTTTGTTAGCTTTGTCCTCGTTAAAGCGGGTGGGAGACTTACAAGCTCTTTCTGTTAGCGAGTCCTGCTTGGACTTTGCCCCTGGCCTGGTCAAAGTTTCCTTGAGGCCGAGACCAGGGTATGTCCCCAAGGTTCTTTCCTCAAGTTTCCGCTCTCAGGTAGTTAACCTTAATGCTTTCCACCCTCCTCCATTTTCATCTGAGGAAGATAGGGAGCTTAACTTGCTCTGCCCAGTTCGTTCTCTTAAGATATATGTAGACCGCTCAGGCGGTTGGAGGAAATCTAACCAGCTTCTGGTTTGTTTCGGTGCTAGCCGCCGTGGGCTTGCTGCATCGAAGCAGAGGATTTCTCACTGGGTCACAGAGGCTATCTCGTTGGCTTATGGGGTGCGTGGCTTGCCTTCACCTCTTAACATTAGAGCACATTCCACCAGAAGTGTAGCATCTTCTCAAGCTCTTTTCAGAGGAGCACTTTTGGAGGATATTTGTGTTGCGGCAGGCTGGTCCTCTCCGCATACTTTTGTAAGGTTCTATAGCTTGGATCTTGACATGACCCCGGGTTCCCAGGTTCTTTCTGTTTGAACTCGTTTCGGTCGTTGTCTCTTTTATCTACCAGTCATAAAAGCGCTCTAGCTTGGCGAGTTTGGTAGTCCGTTCCCACTGCGCTTTCCGCAGCGTTGAGAGAACCTATGAAAGAGAACGTCTCTGGTTACTTACGTAACCTATGTTCTCTGAATAGGGAACGAGACGCTGCGTTAGCGGCCAAGCTCCTCGCGCTGCTGACAGTTTCTTTTCGGCAGAGAAATCTGAGGAGCAGATGGCGCGCGCGCGAATACGTATGATGCGACGTAAGAGCGTCGGGGCGGAGCCATATTGCGCGGACGCCATCAGCCAATGAATTGGCGTGATTCTATAAGGCTTCAGACAATCGGCACATTCAGAGAATATCCCACTGCGCTTTCCGCAGCGTCTCGTTCCCTATTCAGAGAACATAGGTTACGTAAGTAACCAGAGACGTTTTGCACTTAAACTAAAAAACTCTGATGATGCACACTTAAGGGTGTGTTGCAGTACTAATACACCTGCCGTATCATTACAATGGCACATAAAACAATAAATACAACTTGTCAGTAAAATAAAAATGACTGCACAAAAGTACAAAAGTTCACTTACCGCACTCAAAAACAGCTTTTCGGCTTTAACTCCAAAAAGGCATGACGTAAATAAGAAATGTTTTCGCGTGTCTGGTAGGCATTGCGTGCTGTACGTGCTGAAGAAATTTGACACACATGACGTGAGTGGTTTTCAAGGAAATCTCAATGGTTCATCCGTCCTGCGTTTCAATCGTCCCGGCTCTCCCCTACAGAAAACAGACTATCACAAATTCAATGCTGACTTTAGGATGCATGGAGTGTTAACATCCATCATTTAAGATGCACTAAATAAAGCTGTTGCCTGTAACTATGTGTTCAAAATGTACAAAATTTTATATAATAAGCGAGTACATCATGAATCCATTTTCCAAACCGTGTTTTTGTCTTATCCTGAACTCTACAGTACACCAATGGGCTCCTTGCACGTAACTACTTCCTTACCGGAAATGCGGCCTCGTCTTTTCCGGCGCTATTCTACACTATGAGATGAGATGTTTACAAGAGTTGCCGAAACTTACAATAGCGGACGTATATCGCCTCTGTAAGTCCTCCTCCAAATCACCTACCAGCAAATTAGAGAGAATGGCTTTAAAATGTATGCCTCTTCATATATCCACGGATATGAAGGTAAGTCTATATATCTCCAACTTTATGGCTTACGTTAGTTTGCTAGCTTACATTAGGCTAATAAACAATCCCGGGCTGACAGAATATGCGTGTTATAATGCTGTACTGTTTTCTAGTATTAGGCGGAAAATGTCTACGTTGTGTCTGTACGCCTTCAAACAGGAAGAGAGCGGGCCGTATTTACCCGTTGCGGATATGACGTCAGGTTGCTATGTGCAAGGAGCCCATTAAAGTGTTTATATTCAGATGATTTTAGACTGGTAAGGGACGTACCACTGCGGAGTAGCCTGCGTCAACATAAACAGAGAGAAGAAGATACAGTTCTGTTTAACCGCTAGATCGCCAAAAGTTACGGACTGTGGCTTTAAACTGATTAAAACATAGACGACTGAAAACAATCACACCAAATGACAAAATGTGTGATAAAAGCACTTGCAACAAATCAAGTATCTGAAGCTGAGCAAATAAAAAAGAAACAGTGCTGCTAAATGGTAGTTTAATTTAGTTTTAGTGTTTTTATGTCATTATTATGCATCAGAGCAGTTGTTTGTTACTGGCAGCACACAATAGCAGATTTCTGGCCCTCAGGCTGTAGAGCTCATCTTTTAAAACTAACCACATAAGTGTGAGAAAATTAATACAAGCTCATTAGTTTGCTTGTTATTTTGACCTCTGGGCTTGTATCAAATTAACATTTTACTTTATTTTTTGGATTGGTGATGTTTTGTGTCAGTGGTGGTTACTATTTAATGCTTCTCTGCCTGAAAGAAAAAAGTTCAACTTTACCCCAAAATTAAAATTCTGTCATCATTTTAGGCTACTCACCCTAATGTCGTTCCAAACCTCTGTTTTCTTACACGAAAGGAGACGAAGAGGTTAGTCGTTGTGCTCGATCCATATCGATCACTATGTTAGACAGTTTCATGTGAAGTTAATCGACTGCAGCTCCATGGATTATTGACACATGACGTCAGATGTAAAACTTGAGATCCACACAAGCTTTGCAGAAAAGACCATTTTTTTTATTTACAGCAGACAGAAGGGCATTGTACGAAGTATACTAGTATTCAATTACTTTTATTTCGGCGACTTTTTATGTCTGTCAGTAAATTTCTGTTCAGGCTGTTCGAGGTTCGTCTCGCGCAACCGAATTGTCTTTTTGCACCAATAGCGGAGGTGACAGTAAGCTAGCCTACTTAAACTGTGTTTTAGATGTTTTAAACAAAACATTAACGTCCTTGAATTGTCCGAATTGTCAAAAACTGTCCACATTTGTGATAATCAATAATCAATTTTGTGGAAAAACAGTGTGTTGAAGCTACGTATCCATAGAAATGCTTACGATTAGCCTATCTCTGTTAGAGAGCCACGTGCCAATTTATCTGTTCAATAAAATACCTTACTCACCTGTTTAATAATAAAAACGCCATTTCCATGTCATTTCAACATTTCAAATCACTCAGTTCTCGCCATCTCCGAAAAGCCAATGATTCTCGTTTTTAATAATTATGTCAGTTATTCTCACTTTTTGATTCCCTGGAAGTTTAACTGTTCATCTGCTCCAAGTCAACCGTTCTCTTTGACAATGCCACTTCCACACATACAGGCCTCAACTTTTCTCTGTTGGCTAAGTTACTGGTGCACGCGGGCAAATGACGTATGGTCTATGCAATTTCTCGCGAAAACCATCACGATATTGGAAGAAGGATGATGATGATGATTAACTCATTATTATTTTTATTTTTATTTGGGGGGGGGGGGGGGGGGGGGACTCACAGTGGCCTTTAAAAAACGTTAATTATCCTATATTCTAACTGATAAACTAATTGTAACCAAACTGTTTTCTTGAACTCCTTTGATGCGTTTCGCGCAATTATACCCCTTTTGTGGATACAACGTCGTTTAAAAACGTCGAGTATCCTATTTCTTATTTTAAAAAATCCAAAACCTTTTTTTCTTCTTCTTTTTTTTACCTCCTTTGACGAAGTTCGAGCTTTAATTAGACCCCTCCCAACCCTTCAATTCGCACCCACAACAGTCTTCACTGACAGTGTGACAGAAGTTGCTGGGCTTCAGGTTTGCTTGAGTAAACGAGTGGCAGTTGTGGAGCTGCAGGAAAGCACATTCAGGCTCTGTGATTTGTGTGCTTTGTTTCTCGGAGCAGAAGCTGCGCATCAGATGTTGAGAGACACTCGGAGAACCACACCGGAGTAACGCTGCTTTCACACACTTCTCAGAAACAGGAATATTCTGTGTCTTTGGTAATGTATTGTTTTTTATTCTAACTCAAATATCCTGAAGTCTCGTTGATCTCGGTCACTGAAAATTTGACTCTACATCGAATTTTCTATATATTCTATATATTTAGATATTTAAAGTAGGCTATACATAGGCGGCTATATATTTAGAAGATCCCGGGGCTAGTTGTCACACGGGGAAGTTGTCACACTATTATGCTATCTCAGTAACTAAGGTTTTGATTTAAAAAAGCAGCATTGGCTCTGCATGTTCGTTTCAAGCATGTGGACACGAGAATATATTTTTAGTTCAACCCTGAAATAAAAAACATAATAAAAAACAACCCTGCAAAACTTAACAACATGTTGTAGCCTAGTTGTGATAGTTGTATTATTGATTGATGGATTGATTTTTTAAAAAGAATTTCACCATCAAATCTACATTTTGGCTACAGGTATCAAGGGTGGATCAAAGCTTTGCATCTGTTAATTTAGCAGTTTGTGTGTGCTAGAATGATTAAAATAAAAAATACCGTAAATAAAAAAAAACACACTTTTGATGCAACCGAGAACAGAAGACTTTATTTCTGTCTGGTGAAGAAAGTTCCATTACCAGCATTATTACACTGACAGTAAGGGAATAATGGCATTGCGGATTCACTCCCATAAATAACATAATTGCCCTGTCTCTGTCTGGTACTAATTCCATCTCAGACCATATAGATCCATATGACATGACCTTTATTCTCATGTATAGTCTATATTTGTTCAAGTAGCTCTTTATCTGCTGTCCTCATCAGAGGATTACATGTGATATGATGCTGTCCTGATGAATATGATGAAATTCTGTGATTCAAAATGTCTTTAGAGATGTTAATGTACTCCAAATGTATGAATTTTGAAAAGTACAACTATTCCATGCAACCTCTCAATTAATATGATCATACAGCCTGCATGCAAATGGATGAATAGTAAAATTCAGTTTAAAACAGTTTAGCCTGTTGCACTGCAAGAGATCTCAACTTTCTAAAATAATTTAATGTCAACTTAATATACATATCTCATAATTCTTCCCATATCCACCATGGAAGTTTGAAAGGGGGTATTTTATGAAACTGCAAAAGTTTAATTTTTGCAAAACTGAACTCAGCAAGAACAGAGAACACAATTCCAATTCATCAAAATGACTGTCATTTGAGTTTAAACTAAACAAATGTAGCATTTACACAGATGACGTGAGTGCAACATTTGAATTTTTTTTTTATTTTTTTATTTTATTTATCCTTTATTTAACCAGGTAAAACCCATTGAGATTAAAAATCTCTTTTGCAAGGGAGACCTGGCCAAGATAGGCAGCAAAATTACATCACATCATTACATACGTACAAAGACACACAAATGAGAGCCAATTATGCACTTACAATGAAATCTCAATAAAAGCATTGACATGTGAGGGAGTCCAACTCAAAGCATCTCATTCTCCGCTTAAAAACACTCAAAGGAATCAATTTACTAAGTTTAAGTTGAAATTTAAGTTTCGACATTCATCATTCTTGTTTGTCTGACAGTGAAAGTAGATTAATGTAGGAAGATTACAAAAACTCTTTTGAAAAATACATCACTGCAGGCACACTTATGCTTTAAAATGCTGGGATGCTGGAACAAAGTGAACGAGAAGCTTTTTGAAGACCTTCATTTTCTATAGTCGCTTTCAAACAGGTAGCCTACATTAAAGCACTTTGATTCATAAATGAGCAGTTATGTAACAAAATATTCAATACTGAGTGAGACCTTTGAACACCCCTTGTGTTTTCTTCCAGCAGGTGGAGACAGAAGTGTGTTGGCTGAAGGATGGAGGGCTCTGGCTGGGAAGGTGGAGAAGAGCCTCCGGAAGCCAAGTGTACGAGGTGACGGTGGTCCAAAACTCCACGTCCCCTCACAGCTTTCCCTTCGCAGACGTAGCCCTGCTGCGGACCTTCAAGCCGCTTATCATCCCCTGTTACGTTCTTGTGCTGCTGGTGGGCGTCTTTGGCAACTACCTTCTGATCTACGTCATCTGCCGCACGAGGAAGATGCACAACGTCACCAACTTCTTCATCGGTAACCTGGCCTTCTCGGACATGTTGATGTGCGTGACCTGCGTCCCCTTCACGCTGGCCTACGCCTTCAGCGCTCACGGGTGGACGTTCGGGCGGTTCATGTGTTACCTGGTGTTCTTGATCCAGCCCGTCACTGTATACGTGTCCGTTTTCACTCTCACGGCCATTGCCGTCGACAGGTGAGTGCGGCCACCTGACCTTCTAATGATTTCACTAATGGCTCAGACGCTAGATATCAAAGCTGAGTGAGGTTAAAGTGGGTCAGATTACTTGAGATGAAAGGATGTCCAAAGGATGTGCACTGAATGATGGTTCTTTTGAAAAGGGTTTTGCGTCTTTGGAGATCATTAGTGGTCTCTAAAGTGAAGTCTGCAGTTTGAGAGAAGGTCACTATCCATGCTGTTTCCGCACTACTGCTTTGATGTTTGTTGACAAAATTGAATTGTTGCTTTCTTTACTCACAAAATATGCCATATTTCCCCCCGTAAATCCCATACAGAAAGAAAGAATTATATTTTATTGTAGAAAAATGAAACCTATTTTAAGATGTTTGCATTGTAACATTATTTCACATTTTCTCATTACCATTATTCAAAAATTACGTTTACTATAATCTCAAACAAAATATAAAAAAGTTATATATATATATTTTAAATGTATAGTATACTGTATATAATATATATATACATAAACACAATAAGTTCTGAATATATGCTTCATTGTCTTTATACAAAACATGTATGTTTTATTATAATTGAATTTAATTTTGGGGTAATATCTGAAAGAATAATAATAAAAAATCATTACTGCATTATTACTGTGAAAGAAAAATAATAAAAAACATAACTGCATATTACTGTAGTAAAAATAACTATTTATTGTTTTGATAATTAAAATTATATTTTAATATAAATTATTATAAATAATGATAATTAAATGAGATTAACAGGAATAAAATGTAAAATGTCCAGATGAATTACAGTAATAAGAATTTTAGTTTAAAAGTACTTAATGGTACATAATGTACTTTCTAAAAATAGGCTTCCCTTTCTTTATACAAAATATAATGCTTTTTTTAATTATTTGATTTGATTTGGGGGTAATTTTTGAAAGAAAAAGAATATTAAAAAATTAAATAATGAAATATATTTATAATCTAAAATCTCTGCGTGTTGTAACAGGTACTACGCTACAGTTCACCCTTTGAAGAAGCGGATCTCAATGGCGGCTTGCGGTTACGTGCTGTCTGGGATCTGGCTGCTGTCGTGTGTGCTAGCCGCTCCCGCTGTGGCCCACACGTATCACGTGGAGTTCAGAGAAGAGGGTCTGACCATCTGTGAGGAGTTCTGGTTGGGCCAGGAGACCCAGCGGTTGGTGTACGCCTACAGCACACTGCTACTGGCCTACATCCTTCCTTTATCCGCAGTCTGTGTCTCTTACTTCTGCATCTCCGTCAAACTCCGGAACTGCGTGGCCCCCGGACACCGCACGCGGGACCAGGCCGAGGCCCAGCGGGCACGCAAGCGGAAGATCTTCAGGCTGGTGTCTCTAGTGGTGGCGGCGTTCGCCGTCTGCTGGCTGCCCATCCACGTGTTCAACGTGCTGCGCGACATCGACATCCGCCTCATCAACAAGCGCCATTTCCTGTTGATCCAGTTGTTGTGTCATCTGTGCGCCATGAGCTCGTCCTGCTGCAACCCGTTCCTGTACGCGTGGCTGCACGACCGTTTCCGCGCAGAACTGCGCAAGATGTTCACCTGCCACCGTCGCATTGGCATTCCCGCCAACCACTGCGCGACGGCGAGCGTCGTACTATGACGTCACTGTGGGCTTCAGAAAAGATGACAACTCATGAAGTGCAATTTAATAAAGGCCAACAAAATGTAAATACAAGAAAAGACATGATGGATGGAAACGCTTGAGGCCCCTTCACAGCGAAATCCTTTTTCATTCTTCACTTAGGGGTAAAAAACGAACATCCCAAATGAACTGGAGAGTATTTTCACATCAAAAACGGTGGAGCTGCAGAGCCACACCTACCTATTATGATGTCACCATGGCCAATGGTAGTTCAAAGGTGTTTACTAGCCGGAGCAAACTTTTCAGGGAAGTTCGCTGTTCCGAACTACTAAAACGAACTTAGTTTTAGCGTTTGTTCGAAATAATGTCACACCAGTTCGTTCTTCAATTTTGCTTGTGGTATACCGGGGTCGTAAAGGAAGCTTTATAATGGCAGTGAATGGGCGTTTCTGTTTTGAAGTCCATAAAAGTGCATCCATCCATGATAAAAGTAATCCACACAGCTCTGTGGGGTTAATAAAGGCCTGAAGCGAAGTGATGCGTTTGTGTGAGAAAAATATCCATATTTAAAACTTTATAAAGTAAAAAGACTAGTTTACAGCCATACGCAGTCTACTTACGTCTAATGCGCAACTTACGCAAGTTGTGACGTCAGAAGTCAAACATTTTTCGTTGTGGAGTGTGATGGATGGATGCACTTTAATGGACTTCAAAACAGAAACTGCCATTCACTGCCATTATAAAGCTTGGAAGAGCCAGGATATTTTTTAATATAACACTGATTGTATTCGTCTGAAAGAAGAATGTCATATACACCTATAGGATGACTTAGTAAATCATGGAGTAATTTTCATTTTTGGGTGAACTATCCCTTTAAGGCTACATCTATGGATACATTTGAAAATGGCATTTTCATTCCAAACCATTTTCCGTCCACACTAGCCTTTTCAAGTATTTTCCAAAAGTTTCTCATCCACACTGAAATGTCGGAGAACACTTGAATTACGTGCGTAAAACGTAATAAAAGCTAAAATGCTTGAAATGATACAGAGAAACCTAACATAAAGTTCTTCTGGCACAATCATTTTACTAGCAAAATATTGCACCACTTACTGGTGCGTCACTATTCCATGAATGGTCTAAAACGCAGTTTTACAAAGTTTTACCACAGGACGGCAATCTTTTGTCGTCTTTGCAGGAATGTAATATGAAGATCATACAAAGTAAAACGTTTATTTTAACAATACTATGAAAATGAAACAGCAGGCACAACAATGCCGGTATAACTATAGTTTTGTGTTCATGCGTGAATTGTATTATTGACTAATATTTTGAAGTGTTGTGTAATGTTCACTAACTTGTGTGAGGTTCGCTACTCATGTCTTGTGTGCTTTCTTGCTACTTACTAGGGGGTGTTTACACAAAACCATTTTCAACTAAAAGCTGAAAACTTTTTATGCGTTTTGGCCGTTCATTTACACGACAACAGCGTTTTGTTGGCCTGGAAATGCAAACTTTTTAAAACGGATGTCAAAAGTTTATATGACAACGATGTACTAAAAACAGAAAAGTTCTTCCTTTGCGTTTTTTCACATACAGTTAACAACGTTGTCAAAGCGATACCCAGTCACACTGATCAACGAAAATGATTTAAAAGGCTGCATTATTCATTCCAGGCCAGTAGTTGGCGATGTCACTTTGTAAGAAACACTAGATGCCTATACTGAACACATAATAAGCATGATTTCACAGTTTTCACAAATTCGTGTTGTTGTAGTTTACACCAAGGGGGTAATCCATCGACCGGAAGTTGAAGTCGGTCGGGTGCCGCCATCTTGTAGCAGAACTTCACTTGCGTTAGCATTCCCATTGACTCCCATTCATTTTGGCGTCACTTTGCCGGCGAATAACTTTACATCTGAGGCGTTTAAAGGCTCCATTTGTCCATTATTTATTTCTAAAGAAACATGACAATGTATAAAGGGCTCCATTACCTTCTATGTTACATTATGGCCCTGTAGAAACAGTTTTTGTAAAAATAGGCTAACGACTGCGTCATAACCACTCGACTCTGTGCGAGCTGTACAGAAGTTACCATACAGACAGGAGGAGAAGCTCAAAGGCAATCGGGGGGACGTCCCGTCAAGGGAGAAGCCCATAGATAATGAGTCCATAAAAGCAACAGGACAAAATACTCTTGCTCCTGCTCTCTGCAAGATTAAAGTCCCCATGAAATCAAAATTGACCATACTTACTTTGTTTGCCTAAATTGATCGTTTTGTGGTGAACAATTCATCCATGCAAGTCAATTTACACAAAAAAATTTTTTGGCTTCATAATCTTTAATCAAATTCTGAAAATGCCCCTCCCCTCTGCGTTGGAGGACCTTGCCCGATGACGTAGGCTTGACGGTTTGGGTGTTTGCTTAACATCCGTAATCACGCCCCTCCAACTGACAGTAGACAGGCACACAGCGTGTGAAAGGAGAGATGGCGAGGAGGTGCATTTTTCTAGATCCAATCAGGTGCTAGTTGAAAAAAAAAGCCACGCTCACTATTTTGCCTCATTTAGTATTCTGTTTCTCTCGGAAATACGTCACAGCACTGGAGAAAAGTCGTTTGCAACTTCCGGTTCACGGGGACTTTAACGTTGGCAATTTTCACGCACAGCTAGAAGAATTCGCTCTGTGCACGAGAAAAATGCTAACTTCCGGCTTGAGGGCTTCTGCCGTCTTGTTTACATCAGTGGACCGGCGTTAACTTAGTTTAATCGTTCGCAATGGACCTAAAACATAAAAAAATGACTGTGGCTGAGCTGGTTTAATGGTTAAAGCGTAAAGCCTTGTTTAACTCGACGGATCAGCATGAGCCCAAAGGTGCGCGCCGCAAAAATGACGTGATTGTATACAGCGCGCGCCTCCGTATCTCTTAGATTAGAACACCATTTACTACACACAATAGGCTTTTTTCTCTGATTTTGAAAACTCTTCGTGATTGACTTAAAATGCTTCTAAGATCGACTTGTCGACCGCGATCGACGGGTTGGTGATTCCTGTAACGTTACTGTTTTCCGGTCAATGACAAGAGTACTAATCAGCTGTCTCACGAACGTAACCAGCACATGTATCCACACATAGCAAAGCCATAACACAGCGAGGGAGAAGAACTAAGTTGCATGAAACAATCCAACTACATATTTTAAACCACTGACAAGGGAAAAGTCACTACTCACGGTGTCTATAGCCGCTTTCCGCCCGGAGGGACTTTTGCAGTGCCTAGAACCTTCCTATAACCATTTTTTTCGCGTGTTCCGACCGGACTAAGTTCCTATAACTCTTTCAGTACCTAGTCTAGAGCGAGGACTTTTTTTAGTTCCCTTTCCCAACGTCGGATACCTTTACTCCCTGTATTACATGTGTACTCCCTGTATGACATACTGAGAGATGTAATATTTAAACCCCTTTCTCTCTCTTGCTCTGGGGAGCTGGAGAAAAATCACTAACCAGTCGATGAACATCATCGACTCTAATATTATATTATAATATCGACTGTAATCTTCGGTTAATGTCCAAGACATCTGGAGAAATATACATAATCTACGTTGTCCATCAGGCTACCGGAAACTAGACACCCCATATCGGTTTCGCAGCCGGAAGTAGCATATGCTAACGTGCACATAGTCTATTACGTCTGTCAGACAGGTTGCTCACGTCATCAAGGTTAGTTTGAGTCGGTTTGAGTCTGCGCGTCAGGAACGGAAGTGCTCAAAAATCGCTAAAAATGGGCTTCAACTGTCTCAACTGAGTTCCAATGAGATGGCTCTGTCCACTTCTTATACTGTCTATGGTTTACAGGGAGATGATAACGGTATCGCTTTCAAAAACTTGCATTTGAATCCTGTTTCCAAAAGTTTGTGTTTTCAGGCCCCCAAAACGCTGTTGTCGTGTAAATGAATGGCCAAAAAGCAATGAAAATGGTGTTGAGTAAACAGCCCCAAAATGCAAGTTCTTGAAAACCATACCATTATCATCTCTGTATAAACTACAAAAATGTGCATTTGTGAATACAGTGACGTTTTTAGTCGTTCTCACGGATCCGTGTTAATGGTTATCGGTTTGAGAGCATTGTCATCCTTAACGCAAAAAAACTCGAAAAAGGACAAACTTCTCCATTTTCTGTACATCGTTGTCGTGTAAACGTACAATTCCTGACAGATACCACATCTAGATATCTACTGTATGGGTACAATATGCGTATATGACTAAACATGCGCCATAATGTTAGCCTGGGTTTCCCCATACTGCCTTACCGCAGCGCGATTCAATTCACGCTGAAAGGCAGTCTGGATACCATGGCCAGATTTTTCGCCTCATTTAGGGAACCAATCACAGAACGGGATCACAGAACGGGGAGGGAACAGCAAGACGATGACGACATATGTTGGCTATGAGCATTTGATAGACATTCTTAGCACCCAATAAACAGCACCGGGCATTCGTAAACCACGCCTCAAATACGAGAAAATGTACATGTGGTTCCCAGACCCAAGTCTCAACGAGAATTGGGTCTGGCGTTAGCCAGGCTACCATCATGTTTAAATTCCTCAGTTTTCACATCTCACACTACAACGTGGAAAACGGCTTTTTCAAATGGATCCACTTGATTAGTGTGGACATAGCCTAATGTAATTGAAGGATTCTCCATTAGGACGGCTGTGTTAACTCGACTGATTCATTACTGCTATTCATTGACGTTGTAATAAATGATTCTAACCTTGTTGGGCTGTTTTCAAAGGATCCACAAGGGTGAAATCAACATGAAATGGCATTCACAACCAATTTTTCTTCTGTAATGTTAGGTTTTTATGAGTGGAACAGGATATTCAATGGATATTCATCAGGGAAAGTGTCTCTGGTGACTTCAGCTATTACATTTCACTGAGAGATGACATTGCAAAAAAAAGCTCTTTCTTTGAAATCATGCACAATAAAACCAGAAACCTTTCATGTTGACTTTGAGAGTCCCAGAAGCCTGTGTGCTCCAGTAATGACTTTTTTGCCATTCACTTTTCCATTAGCAATTTCCTGCTTAAGAAGGAATTGTAATCATTCAATTCACCAGAGCTCTGTGAATGTGCAGTGCAACATGTCAACAATGTTAAAGTCTGATGCATCATGAGGGAAACCAATAAAAAAGTAAAGTGATTCATCTGTGCTTCGAAGACAAAGCTTCTGCAACAAGCGGGTTTAAATTATTGCATGATGTCCATTAAAGAATAAATAAAGATTTACTGTTAATCAATTGGTGTTTTGGTGATTTTTGGATGTTCAGTGTAACATTCAAAGATTTGGGGTCGGTATGATTTTTTAATGTTTTTTTAAGTCTCTTATTTGTTCAAAAAACAGTACTGAAAATAACTGTTTGCTATTTGAATATATTTTAAAAATGTTAAAATTTATTCCTGTGATGGTAAAGCTGAATTTTCAACATCATTACAATCTCCAATCACATGATCCTTCAGAAATCATTCTAATATGCTGATTTAGTGCTCAAGAAATAAAGTGCTCTTAATATTTTTGTTTAAACCATAATAACCAGACCCTGACTTGACGCTAAGCACTTTTCCACATCAAAGACCGTTTATTAAATATGAATGTTGGCGTGGATTTCAGTGTATGCAAACTAAGATCAAATCTTTAGCTTTAGAAATGAGACTCAAGAGTCCTAGCAGAACTACAGGTGTATTAGATAATCACATTAACTATGGAAAGTAGCCTATGTTCATGCTTTCTTTTAAATAAATGCCAGCTGGGTTGATATTTTGTTATCTAACAATGACATTTAAACGCAATGTCTGATGCATCAGACGTCAAAAAACAAGTCCTTGAATGTGCTCCAATTGCCAGAAAGCCTTTTATTCAAAGCAGCTATTGATCTTAAAACGAAAATATCTCCTGAAGGACCCGACAACATAATGAGAACAAGCACTTTAAATCATTGCTATAGTCAAGTAGTCGAGATCACACACCTCCAGGACAATTTAAATGGTCTGTATCACAGCCTCAAGCAAATGAAAGAATGAAAGCGGCTGATATTAATGATTCCATCACACACACGACGCGAGCAGGAACAGCTGTGACTCTAATAATATCAAGGGCTCGGAAATGAACTTTCCTGGAATAATACATTCGATGGATGATGGCAAAGTTTTGGACACAGGGAATATAGAGGCTGTTATTTACGTCAAAGGCATCCAGCATCAATCAAAGAATATGAAATCACAGGCTCCGGGGAGATTATTAACTACTTCCTGCACAAGCAGCTATTCATAACAGCACTGATTCACTGATTCACACCACGATAAAATGGCATTGCTTTGCGATATAAAACAATACAAAAATAAGAGAGAAATATACCAGTTCTTCAGACAAAAATATTTTTATTAATAAAAATTTGTAAGATTTACAGAACAACTAAATTTATCCATGTAACAAAAAATAAATATGAATGTAACAAAAAACGAAACAGCAGTAATTAACTATGTGTAAACGATATAACAATTACGCTTGTTTTAACTCCTTCTGAGCCTTTACATACAATTGAACCTCACCCGGAGAGCGAATGTATGATTCAATTTCACTGTCCGATATGTCTTCGTCTCCGGTCACTTCCAGCCGTGGAACGTCCTCCCTCTGCCGCTTGCGATTCTTCACGCAGGGCGGTAAAAACAAGTGCTTTTTGCCCCAGTGGCTTGGTGGTAGTTGACAATCCGCAGCTTCTTCATCAGCAGGATTCTCACATCCGGCCGGGTCAGAGTTCTCTGAGGAAGGCGGTTCGGAGCGGTTCGACTCTGATGGCTCGTTGTCACATTCTGTGGTTTGGGTCTCTGAGAGTTGATTTTGCAGCTGTTGTTGGTATTTTTGAACGGCCCTCGAGAGCAAAGCCCTGCGGTGCTTCAGGATGTCCTCCACCAGCGTGATCACGGTTTTGGGCTCCACTGGGACGCCCCTCAGCCACGGCAGCTCTCGGCCCAGTTTACACAACACCTCCAGCAGCTCGCTCACACGCTTCAGGGCCGTATCCCGGCTCCTGCGCCACGACTGCTCCGGTGCTTTTCCAATCTTGCAGAACGTAGTGAAGGAGTATTTCATGCGGGCCTGCAAAAGATTAACAATCAGGAATAATTCGATCAACACTTCCCTGCAGGAAAAACCAGTGCCGCTGTAATGTTTATGCAAAAAATAAAATTCACTTTCTATTCGTCACAACACTCAAATGTCACTCAAATAGAATAAATGCATGTTTACACTACCATTCAAAGTGTGGGGTTGGTATGGTTTTTTTTTTTAAGGTTTTTGAAAGAAATCTCTTGTGCTCACAAAGGCTGCGTTTATTTGATCAAAAACCAAATTTAAAATAGATGTTTTGTATTTTAAAATATAATTTATTCTGTAATTTTCAGCATCATTACTTCCGTCTTGGTGTAAGGAAGCCCTTTTCCACCACATAAGAAAAAAAAAATCATTTTGAGATAAAAAAAAACAACATAATAATGACAAATTGAAATTGACTAATCCAATGACTAATTAAAAAGTCTAAATTACCATTTAAAAATTAGAAATACTAAATTGAAATTACGAATTAAAAATTCAATTATGAGATTGGCATACTAAATTTAAAAATTGTCGAATTTGACATCAAAATGTTAAAAAAAATAGCATTTAAAGTCAAAATTTAAATACTACACTGAAATGATGAGATGATTTAAATTTATTAGTCATAATTTCAACTATCACAGTCAAATTTATGAAAAAAAAATTATGACATTGACATTATGAAACGAGTCAAAATGACAAAAAAAGGTAAAATTGACATGTCAAAATTATGACATACTAAATCGAAACTATGAGATTAAAAAGTCAGTTATGATATTACTAAAAGTAAAAATTATGACATCGAAATTATGAGATGTCATAATTGATTTAAAAAAATAATTATGACATTAAAATATGAGATTAAAGTCAAAATTGTAACATTGAGATTATGACAAGTCAAAATTCTGACTTAAAGGTCTTATGACAAATTCAAATTAAAAATTGTCTAACTAAATTGAAATGACATACCGGTAAGTCAAATTTATTACATTGAAATTATGAGATTAAAAAGTCAAAATTGTGAGACATAATTGACAATTGCATAATCATGACCTAGTTAGTCATTATAATTTACCAAAGCATATTTTTTTTTCCTTATGTGACAGAAATGGGCTTCCATATCAGTGTCACATGATCCTTCAGAAATCATTCTAATATGCTGATTTTGCTGCTCAAGAACCATTTCTGATTCTTCTAAATGTTGAAAACTGTTGTGCTGCTTAATATCACGTTATACACATTCAACAAAGAACTTTCAAATTAATTGAATATCTTTTGTAACATTATAAATGCATGTACTGTCATTTTTGATCAATTTAAAGTTTCCTTACTTAATAAAATCATCAATTTCTTTTTAAAAAAAAGTAGATTCTTAATGGTAGTGCACATTTGTTTGATGTTGCCCGATTTCATCGTCTAACAAATTGCATTGTTTTCTTTGAACACAAATGTCTCGCTTTCAGAAACACGCACTCATCTGTATATAACGCCACTCACCGAAGGATTCAGCGACTGCCAGGCCACATACACTGATCCCATGAAGAGAGGCAAAGGCTGGCGTCCCGTCACGATCCAGGTATCGCCAGCTAATTCAATCAAAGCAGACATCCGTTCCAGCAGCCGCTGGGGGGTTTCAGAGAGCACCTCCTCCACCTGTTTAGGACCCAGCTTGAAACTACGAAAACACTGCAAGTAAACAAACGGACTTTTACATTGACCAAAATATCGTGATGTCGTGACAGCGTCAGACTTACTCGTAGCAGAAGCTTTCCATCAGGTCTGTGATGCCTGTAGTGGTGGCCGTAATGTTCAGACTCTTTATCAGCTCCTGATATACCGTGCCGATCACCGAATTGTCCGTCCCCAACAGGTAAGCAACGGTTCCCATGGCAACGGGCCAGTTTCTCTGGCGACAGACGCAGAGTATGCAGCAGCCTCCCAAGACTTCTTTCTTGGTTAAGGTCACATGGAGGAAGTTCGGGAGTTTGTAAGCGCGCTCAAACAGACTCACTACTTCCGACTCCATGTCGTTGGATAACCTGAGGATACGGCACATCGCACGCACCCGAACGAAGCCTGGAGAGAGAAAAAAAGATAAATTACAATCGGATAATACGCTCCATACAAAATAGCAAACCCTTTAACTTTTGTACTAAAACTATTACAAATAATTGTCGGTATCAAATAAAGCTGAAAATAAATAAATATTAGATAATTTTTTTTTTTTTTAAATCCAACAATTTAAAATTTGTTTTAGAAATGCTGCCTTAGCAACTAAATGAGAAAATCTGAAGTACTAAAATTACCGAAACTATAACAGAAATAAAAATAGAGCTTGTAAGAACTTTTAAGAAAACTGAAAACATAAAAAAAAACTAATTAAATTATTTATAAGTAATAATTATAGTAGTACATAAATAATACAAAAATGGCATGACACTTGAAAGGGACTGCTTACATCAAAAAAATGAGTAACACTTTACAATAAGGTTCCATTTGTCAACATTAGTTCACTTCATTAGTTAACATGAACTAACAGTGAGAAGTACAGGGGCTGGAGGATGAAACTGAAACACCTGGTTTTAGACCACAATCATTTATTAGTACGGTGTAGTAGGGCCTCTTTTTGCGGCCAATACAACATCATTTCATCTTGGGAATGACAGATACAAGTCCTTCACAGCGGCCAGAGGGATTTTGAGCCATTCCTCTTCAGAACAGGCCAGGTCACGATGGGCTGGTGGAGGAAAACGTTCTCTAGCTTGGAGTGGAACTTGCTCTTCCAAAACAACCCAAAGTGACTCTCAAATATTCAGATTGGAGTCTCATCAGAGAACAATACATGTTTCACATTGTCCACCGCCCAAGATTAGCACTGTTGACACCAATGAATACTGACCCTGTGGAGCTCCTGATGAACAGTTTTGGTGGAAACATGAGAGTGGAGGAGGTGCGTGTTTAATTCTGCATTGAGTTGAGTAGCTGTGGTTTTATGTTTTTTTTTTTTCTGTTGATACAATTCAGATTATTAGCTGGAAATCTCTCTTAGACAGCTGGCTCTTGTGTCCACAGTTACTCCTGTTGGATGCAGTTTGCCCTACGTGGTGAAATGCCGACATTAAAGGTGCCCTAGAATGGGGTTATTTTATTATTTTATAATGTTGTCTGGGTTGCCCTTATAATGTTAGTATTTTTTATAGATCAAAAATAGTCATCATTTAGAAATAAAAGGCATTTTTCCTAGCCTGATTTTAGCCTCTGACTTGAACACTCTGTTTGAAGGGGCGTGTCTGCTGTGGGATTCAGTGTAACTGATGTGATTGGCTGTGGGATTCAGTGTAGCCGGCCACTGCTGTGATTGGCTGACATGCTTGCATATGAAATATCTACGTATTACATGTGAAACTCTCGAATACTTTTACTACAGCTATTATATGTTTTTACTATTACAGCTATCGAGATTAAAGAATCGTGAGATGTTTATAAAGTATTTAAATCTATTTCCATCAAGCAGATGACAGTCTGTTGATCGCGTGAATTAAGATCTTATCATAGCAACGCAGTTGCACTCTCTAATGCTTTCACCAATGCGAACATGTACATCATTGATTTCATAATGAGTTTGGCAAGTGTCCAGATAAACTCGCGCTGTGTGGAAAGATTGTTCTTTGATCGCTTTCTGTATATAATTTATTCACTGAGAGAAGCCTGCTTGTTATCGTCCCAGCTCCCAGGTTCGAAAATAAGTCTGTGGTGAAATGGGCAGAGCAAACTAACAACTTTGAATTAAACTGTTGCGGTATCCGATTATATATAAACATCAACCACGTCTGTTGACATTCCTTTTCTGTGGGAAGGGTATGAAAAGTCCTCACATCCCCTGCACAGCCTGGAACATAGCATTTATTTCCATGATCTGCCATTTTCCCTCTGATCCTCGCTTGTTCCGATGATTCGGCTGCGCAGTTCCGCCTGGCATTGAGGGCTGGCATATGCAAATCTTTGGAGGCGTACATATTAATGATCCCGACTATTGCGTCACAGTCGGTATGTGGAGATTCGCCTGTTTTTCAGGGGTGTTTTTTAAAAACGAGATTTAAATAAGAAGGAGAAAACAATGGTGTTTGAGACTCACTGTATGTCATGTCCATGTACTGAACTCTTGTTATTTAAATATGCCAAGATAAATTCAATTTCACATTCTAGGGCACCTTTAACCTGAATACCATAGCTTTGGATACACCACAAAGACTTGCTGTCCTGGTCACAGATGAGCCAGAGAGACGCACACTAACACTGTATCCTCTTTTGAACTCTGATATGTCTCCCATTATGTTGTGTGGATTGCAATATTTTATGTATAGCTGTGCTATTGCTCTGCTAGTTCAACCTGCACCTGCAGTGTTTCAGTTTCATTGTCCAACCCCTGTTCCCCTAATGTTCATTTTTCAGCATTTACAAATACATTATAGTTCTATCTGTTAATATTAGTTGATGGACCTGAGCTAACATTAAATAACAATGAACAGTTGTATTTGTATTAGCTAATATTAACAAATATGAATAAATACTGTAAAAAAAAATGCATTGCTCATTGTTAATTATGCATTAACTGCGGGACCTTATTACCCAATGATGATTAAACGTGAGCCATTGATCTTACCAGCAATTAGATTCCTGCACGGTTTCTTGCTCTCCTCCGTGGAAGCATGATAGGGGACAGCTGGGTAAAATGAAACGGGTGTCGTCAAAGCAGAAGCTTTCAAGCAGAGTGAATCAGGATCAGTTCAAAACGAAATTTCCCGTGCTGGGTTACCTCTGCCCTGGGTCTCATCGCTCAGTAAGGTAGTCAGAAGGCCCTCCTCGACCACTGAGCCACAGTCCTCACACACCCACTGTCTCTGAGAGTACAGATCATCCTCCACCACATTGGATGAGCCACACTCCGGGCAAGTGCTCGGCATTCCTGCATGAGAAGCATATCAGCTGTACTCCACCATCACACTCTTAGTCTTAATGCAAGAAAACAGACCATTTCTATATTCATATTAAAGGCATTTAGTATCTGATCAGCAAATGACAAACATGCAATGCAATGCAATATGAAACAAACGAAAGAGAATTACACTGTTCCCGCACGTATCAATACAAACAGACAAGAATATTATACAAGTATTTGACGAACTTACTGGTGGCAGTTGCTCTTCAAATTGTCGGCGAAGTATTACTATGGCAGACAATCAAACTTCGTTGCTCCTGTTGAGCACATTGCAAACTTCTGAAAGCGGCTCTATCCTCTGACATCCTACCTTGCGACACATGTACGTTTGTTTAGAATGGGACGCCGCCGCGCTTTTTGATGACGTTTTTGGTCCGGGCGGAAACAAGACTGTTGTCAACATAGACATCATATAGGTAGACGCCCTATCGACCGCTACTGCCTATTGGCACGGACGAGAATTGGAGCCGCCATCTTAGACCGGTCATCCGCTCCGCTCAGTGTAATCTGAACGGCAGGTGAAATGAGCTGTCAGCGCATTAAATTAATCATATCTCACTGAATACTGAACTGATTTTCACGCGGTTTTTTTTGCTGCAAAGGTCATTCATGTAGCTATGATACAGGACACATGGTTCGGCGTATTTTAATATCCATAGTAGCCTTAACAGTAATATAATATTCTGCTATAAGATATAAAGTGACCAGACACAATATGTGTGATGATGAAGGATATAATGTATTTTATAAATCACACACTATAAATATAATAAAGAAGCAGAAACACATAGTTGCAGTAAAGTAAGTATATTTTAATAAGTTGAAGAAACAATTTATGATTTGTGACACGCACTACACACGAACAGACACACAAACAAACACGAACAGACAGACACACACACACTCTCTCTCTCTCCTCTCTCTCTCTCTCTCTCTCTCTCTCTCTCTCTCTCTCTCCTCTCTCTCTCTCTCTCTCTCTCTCTCTCTCTCTCTCTCTCATCTCCACACACAGAACGCAGCCACCTGTAATAAAAGTGAGAAGAGGCTTTTCAACGTGTTTGCATCAGTAATTTCAAAAAATTAAATTCGGACAACATTTTTATTGTAGGTGGATGTGGGAGGGGAAAATGTCGAGACTAAAGGCAAGCCCTATTCAGATTAACTTTACAAGGGTAGATGGAGTAAGTTAATGTAATTTTACCACATGACTTCTGTAATATCAATAGCCAAATCGCATATGATAAGATATAGGTTATCAATAAAACTAGTCTAGAAGTTGAGGGGTATCTCAAATAAGCATCGCTGTCATGCGTGTGTTAGGCTACATTGCTTCCAGATATCATGTGCGCAAACACAAATAACCTATACAACAGCAAGGCAGTTGAATGCTTATCTGATAACCTAGAAGCTGTAATTATTACTTTAACAGTTACCCCACCTCTCTCCATGCCGGGTGAACACCGGCTGATGCAGTAAACAGCATTTCACAACGATTTCAGTACAGTAATAGCAAATATCCTTGCTCCTTCTCGATTATCTGGTAATTTTCTATTCACAAAATACAACCAATAGTACGGTAATGTTAAGACTTACTTGTGAAAAGCCCTATTTTCGATGGTCCGGCGATTAGAACAGGAACATGCTCCACAATGCTCTGGCATCGTATCTGCTGCCACGCAACGAAACTAGGAATATGACCGGTTCAAGATGGCGGCCGGATTTCTCGGTTTCCAGCGGCCAATAGGGCTTCTAGTCTCTATATGATTTCTATGGTTGTCAATAAAAGTTTCGTTATTATGTATCTACATATGTTCGAAAAATAAAAATAATAAAAGTGAAAATAAAATGTAAAAAAAGAAATGTACAAATAGTGTCATAACTTAATACAGATCTTTTATAAGACAAAACTTAACACAGCAGAAAATAATATTCTCTTCTATGCATTTCTGACGTAAATGTTGACGTAAATGTTGTCCAACTTTTGTAGTTGGAAATATTTTATTGTTAGTTAACAAGTTACCATCATGGGAAATTGGTGTCCAACATGACATCAGTTTAATAAAATAACTGAGATTACAATACAACTAATGTAAAATGCAATGAGTAAATTCATATTTTAAGTGTGACTAGGATAATATTATATTAACCAGTTATCGTTGCAAATGTAACACTGAAATAAATGTAGTTAGTCTTCCTCTTAGAAGAAACAGCAGCATGTAAACATTACCAAGTGTGCAGTCAGTCATCTAACATTCACTCAGCTTTTTAGTAGGCTATAATTAAAAGCTTAACCTGCCTTCTTAAAAATGCACGTAGACACAATGTTGTGAGGCTGGCCACACCTATGGCATTCTTTATTTCAAAAGCAGAATAATAAATTCTGAGAATAATAAAACTGTGAAGTTACATGACAAAAGGCATAACATTCAAATGATCACATTCATTTTTTACAGATAACCTGATTCTTTTAAAGTGCTTCAATATATATCAATACAGTGCTATGTCTACAAAACATTATAAGGCTTCATAAACGATATAAAATATTTTGCATAAAGAATATGATATAGCACAATTTTGTTTATTTAGTGAAAATGTGGGGATCACTTCCATTGAATGCTTTGACCAAAACATTTAATAGATAACATGAAAAAAGCAAACCAACCAATGAATATTAGCAATTCAAATGGAAAAAGTGGACAGTAAAAACCTTGGGGAAAATACTTAAATTCTTGAAATAAATCATATGTTATCAGTCACATGGTTATGTGGATCTGCAGCAAGCCAAATAACAAACATTCATATTGTCACCATTTAGTGTGAGATGTAATAAATCAGGTATACATCAACCTGATCTTCAGCTCAGTAGTGTGGTCTAGTGAAAGGCCTCTGTGATTTACCCACAACCTTCTATTGCTGTTCATCCCATATTTGTGATTATAGTGCACATTAGATACAAAACCCTCTACTACAAAAGTACTGTCCCTCAAACTGATTTCTTCATCGAGGTCAAGGACATTAAGATGGCGGGGTTCTCCTCCATGACACGGACTAGAAGATTGTCTATGTACAGCTCCAATTCCCCTATCTTAGAGTCCTTTTGTGAAAGCTGCACCTTCTGCTTTTCCAACAAGTTTACGAGTTCTTCATTGGTTAACTGGGAGTACGGCCCTGTCCCTTTAGCCTCTGGGGCCTAAAAGATAGATGGAACACAGAAATATCATCGTTTTAAAAAAAGTCAAGTGAGAGGAACATCTTAAACACCATATCATATTTCTGTTCAATGCATGGTAAACGGTTGCACAATAGTAGATGAGAAACAAAAAGAAAAACTATAGCATACACTACCTTCATCTTGACTTGCATGTCATCTGGAATTGTGGCAGATCTGGAATTGTCTTGGGTCTCTCTGAGGTCTGGATGATTGTCAGTGGTGCTTAAGGGTTTCACTGGATGAGGCCTGACAAGAGAAGGAGAATTGTAAGTCTTACAAGCTGATCTAAGAATATAGGGGTGGAATAAAAAGCAGTCAATCGGAGGACTCTGCAAGAAGATAATTCTTGAAAAAAAAAAAAAAATTGAGCCCTGAATTTGTTGGCTTTAATGCAGTTTCCCAACCCTGTTCCTGGAAGCACAAAAACACTACACATTTTCCAACTCTTCCTAATCAATCACACCTGAATCAACTCATCAGATTGTTATCAGAGACTCCAAGACCAGAAATATTTGGGTCAGAAAAGGGAGACATCCAAAATGTGCACTGTTTCGTGTGCCTCCAGGAGCAGGTTAGGTTTGGCCTTTATTTCAAAAGATGAAAGTGTTCATATCTGTGGTTTTCAATGATTGGATAATATTTTGGAGTTAATGTAAAAGTAGAAGGTTCACACTGGGAAATTAAACACCCCATACATTTCACCAGAGACTCTGAAAAAGGCAAAGTTTATACCATTGTGTTTTTAAGAAAGACAAGTTATGTGGAATCACATGGAAGGCCAACAATAAGTAATCTAGGGTCCAGAGTGTAATCTGATGTAGTCGACCAATATGCACATCTTGCAGTCAGGCAATAAGTTACATGAACTTTGTTGTAGTCTTCAACAGACACCATAATAAATAACCTCGCTACTTTTTGGGAAATTACACAAACATTATAGGAGTCATTTATGTTACTTGGCTAAAAGAAAAAATGCAGTTGGCCACATCAGTTCACAACTTCAACACCAAGAAAAGGGTTCTGTTGGTCATCAAACACACAAGCAGTAAGAAATAATTCAGACAAGACAGGGGTACCAGATCTAGCTTCAGGAGGGCCAACTCCCTGCAGATTTTAGCTCCAAGCCCAAATAAACACACCTGAGCAAGATAATCAAGGTCTCCAATATTGTTAGAAACTTCTACGGATGTATTACCTAAAAACAAGTAGATCATACAGACCACTACTAGTGCCAATGGTTTCTATGATCTACTTATGCTTTTGGGAAACGCAGTCTATGCCAGTGTGTTGGGGCAGGTCAGAGCTATACTTTGCAGTACAGTGGCCCTCCAGAAGTAGGACTGGACACCCCTGATTTTAGGCTACGCGTGAACCATCTCACATAATTAATATTTATGAGCCAAGATCATTCTAATAGTACTATCTACTCTCCATTGAAATTTAGTAATTGAAAATAACAACAAAAAACAACTTCTCGAGAGTAATTCCGTGTCGAACATTACCCCAAACTTTAAAGGAATGATCCTGGAGTGATGATATTACTGCGCCGAGTCAAAGTGCTCCCAAGTGCTATTCCGCCATACATTGTAGTTATCCATTTTACCCGCTTAGAAAAGCGCCACGTTTTATTTTGTGTCACCATACTTGGTTGTGTAACTACTCGTGTAACTATTTAAATAGGGAAAACGTGGAGGTGTTTGGTCGCTTCTAACTTCATCTCTGTTTGGATCCTAATGAATGAACTGGACTATCAAAGTGTCAGCCGCCGCCAGAGCGATTGAGTGCACGCACTGAGACGAGAGAAGTATGCATCCACTCGTCTTAGTTAAGGGAATAACAGTTTAATATGAAACTTTAAAACCTTTTAAATTCAAGAACATTGAATTTTAACTAATGGCTAACAGGAACCTACCGTTGACATCTGCTACTACTAAGGGTCTCTAGAAGTTCTACGAGAGGCCTCACCTGCAGGGTTTGAAGGCAGCAGTATCTGTTCTCTCATGTTCACTTGCATTATTCTGCACAATGATGGACTTAACATCAATCGGTGAAACTCTGGCCTGCGGCAGAGACCGGTGCCCTGACCCTTGGCCTGCTTCCACTCTCAGAGGAGGATGTTCAGTCTTAGTTTGCACTTCATTTTTATTGAGAGCTTGATTCAAGATTAGAGAAGAGTTTCCATGGGATAGGATAAAACATGAGGTTGACATACTACTATTAATAGTTAATGACTTGTCTTGATCTGGTCTGGTGGGTTGACTGGTTGACTTCAGTACAGCTTCTGGTTGCTGGCTTGAGGTCTGGTTGCCAGTTGCTGCTGAATTGGCAGGAGGCAAAGGGGCCCGACTCTTTTTGAAACACCAATATCAGGCAGGACATTTTCGACATGGCAAAGAACTGTTCCAAGGATTGGTTCAGACCTTAAAGAAATGTCTCTTTCAAGAAAGTCTGGTTTACACTTTGCTGGCAAATTCTCTTGTCTACTTTCTCTTGAGGAAAGGTCATCAGAGTGCACAGACTCGGGTTTGGTGGAATGCTCTTCAGATACAAGCTTTTCAGTAAACTGATTTGAAGACTCATCTAGTTGATCAATGCAAGAGTTTGAGGTAGCTCGGTCTTCAACAAGGGATACAGCATTTTCAGTCAAATAGACGTTACGAATGGCTAAGTTGTTGGGTTCAAGTTTAGATGCAGAATTATTGCATGATGTTGACTGTAATAAAAGGCTTTGGCGCTGGACCCTTGTTGGGTTTATTTACTTTGACCTCGGTAGATATAAAAGGGTTGGTTTCTTGTCTGTTACTGGGAAGACTCTGGCTAAGATGTGATAAACTCGTGTTCCTAAAATTGTCTGCGTCAAAAGTCCTTGACTCATTCTGAGAGTCTGGGCACCCTTGGTTCGTCTGGTCTTTTTCCTGGAATCTAGTAGTTCTCCATTCTCCAATATGAAGAGTCGTCGTAGATTTGTCTGCATGTTCGTTTTGCATTTCTTGCCTGTTCTTTGAGACATCTGGTAGTAAAGGTCCGGGACGTTTGTCTTGTCTTAAACTGCAGGAATCAGAGTCTCCACCTTCCTCAGATGCTCTAGACTGAAAACTTTGTGTGGCTTGAGGAATTGCTGGTGCTCTTGGAGGTTTGTCTGGTTTGTCCATCTGCGCCTTGTTCTGGGGAGGCATCGGGGCACGTCGTTTCTTCTCTGATCTTTCTGTGACGTTTCCGAGACTGACAACGCTCTCCGTGTTCCCGCTAATGGCATCAGAATCATCCAAGAATGGGTTGGTGATTGGCACAGATGCTTGTGAAAAGAAGTATCCAGAAACAGAAGAACTGAAGGATCAGGATAATAAGAGGGAAGATTAAACTCGATCAGACATCTGCTAAAAGTCTAAATACGTTGCAAGATAAAGCCACTTTGCATTGCTCAATAGCAATCAAAACCACTAAAAGCATTAAACACATTAAAACTGACCCTATTTACTTTAATTAAAAACCAGAATTAAAATTATCCCATCATTTACTCGCTTATGTCATTCTAAACTTGTTTGAAATAAGTCTATGGATGGACATTTATTACATTTGAGCAACAAAGCGTTCCGAGACAAATTCAGAAGGAAAATTTGAGGACAGAACGTCCTCTTTAACTGCTAGCGATAACGGGTTTAGATTTAAAGAGCCACACACAAATCGTGTTGTCTACTTCCAGTCTCCTACACATTCCAACCTTATGAAGCCCTCAAGTCTAAACGCATGAGTCAGAGAAAAGGAACTGCTTGATCAGCTGTTTTTCAGGGAAACAGATTTCTTCCCGTTTCCTCTGGGTTAGACCTCAATTAAGTACCACACAAGAGTTAACAATGAGGGTTAGAGACCTTAAAAATAACTGTCAGCATTAATGCATCTCAGCAAAAAATAAATAGATAAACAGATACCACCGTAAGAAAGATTTTGTTCATTCAGGTTTTTGTATTTCATTAGGTTAAGGGTTATTCAACTTAGTCGGTATGGCAATCATCTTCAGAAAATATGACAGAGAAAGACTAATAGAAGTTGTACATGTCAAAACAACTGCTTCTCATGCCAGACGGTTTTAGGACACGAACAGACACGCTCCCAACAACACACACACATAGAGTACTGCATATTTCATAATAGTGCCAAAAGCTCTTACAGGACGATGTTAATCATGGCAGCGTGGTGTTATGGACCCTACCACACTGAAATCGAGTCTAAGCATACCAAAGAAACACAGACACTTCCATGCCTTTAATATTAAAGCTGTGATCACAGGTCATGGATTTGCCTTCCAGCAGAATTGGTAAAAAGGAGACGTTTGGAGAATGACTTGAAAACGTTGACTTGTGAAATGATACATGAATGAGTTATGAAGAACATGGACTGTCAGTAAGCTCCAAAGACGTTGAGTTGTTAGAGTGACGGATGTCTGTCAAGCCACAAACTTCATGAAAAACGAGTGCTTCCTTTTGGTTATAATTGGTAAACAAACTTGGAGGGATGGGGACTTTAAATTGAACCTTTAATTCAATATTCAAATAAAAATGAGCTAAATTAACTTTTTTTAAACAAAAATGAAACACTGAACTTACTTAAACTGGACTATGACGCTATTTTCTTCTGGAAACAACATTTTTTTCCTGTTATCTCTGTAAAGCTGCTTTGAAACAATCTGTATTCTAAAAAGCGCTATATTAATAAATGTGACTTGACAAGCTAAAGACTGTTCAACTGACTGTTCAATTTGCTAAATAAATTTATATTTTGTAGTTTGTTTATTTATATTTTAGAACGGTTTATGTAAAATCCATTTGTCCAAAATCTACCCCACATACAGTAGTTCTATATTAAACTTTAAATAAATATATTTTTTTTTATTTTAACACTTCCCACAACATTTTCCTTTTTGCAAATTGTCATGTTGTATTTTAGGGCCCGATTCATGTAACACAAGCAGATATTCTGTGTAAATTATAAAAATAAACATTCTTAGGCAACAAGAATTAATTCACTAAAGATGTACATGAACAATCTGTTAATGTTTCATGAATAATGCCGAAGGCTATGGTTTAAATACACAAGCTTCTGATTTGAGGTAACAAACTGACCTTGGCTTGACCGCAGACACTTTGGTTGAGCGACTGAGGGCTTCAGGTTGAGGAACGGTGGCTTGCTCGAAGGGATTGGTGGAGCTCTCGTCTACTGAGAGAAGGTCTCCAAAGGGATTGGTGGATGGGGTGTAGTCAGAGTTCATCTCACCAGGTGCTTTTTTACTTGTATTCAGTCGAGCACTCCTGGGCTTCACCTCGGGCCGCTGTTCTTTCTCTTTCCTCTGTCTCTCCATTTCTTCTTTCTCTTGCCTAATTCTCTCCTGGTCTGCTTTCTCTTTCAGCTTCCTCTTCTCCTCTTCCTCAGCCATTTTTCTCACCTTCTCCTCTCTCATCCTTTCTTCCATTTTCATTTTCTCAAACTCCACCTTCTCTTTTTCAAGCCGTAACCTTTCTTGCTCTTTCATTTCTTCTCTCTCAGTCATTCTGCTCTCCTCTTCCCTTTTCCTCTTTTCCTCTGCTTCCACCTTTTCTTTTTCCTTCCGTTGTCTTTCCTCTTCTTCAGCCCGTCTTTCCATCTCAATCTTTCCTGTCTCTCCTTTTTTTCGCAGCTTTTCATTCTCAAGTCTTGTTCTCTCCTCTTCCTCCATTTTTCTCCGTTTATCTTCTTCCTTTCTTGCATTTTCCTCTTCTTCCATTCTCTTCCTTTTCTCCTCTTTGATCTTCTCCTCCTCAAGCCCTCTTTTTTCCTCTTCCTGTCTAATTCTTTCCTGTTCCTTATTTATTCTGATCATTTCATCCTGCTCAATCCTTTTCCTTTCGGTCTCCTCTTTCTCAATCCTTCTTTCCACTTCCTTTTTCTCTAGCTTCCTCTTCTCTTCCTCCAACCGTTTCTGCTCCTCTTCCCTCTCTATCCTCTTTCTCTCTTCCTCTCTCTCAATCTTTTTCTCTCTTCTTCCTGTTTCTCTAGCTTCCTCTTCTCTTCCTCCTTCACCATCCGTTTCCGCTCCTCTTCCCTCTCTATCTTCTTTCTTTCTTCCTCTCTTTCAATCCTTTTTCTCTCCTCTTCATGTTTCTCTAGCTTCCTCTTCTCTTCCTCTCTCTCTATCCGTTTTCTCTCCTCTTCCCTCTCCATCCTCTTTCTCTCTTCCTCTCGCTCAATCATTTTCCTCTCCTCTACCTGTTTCTCTAGCTTCATCTTCTCTTCCTCTTTTTCCAACCGTTTCCTCTCCTCCTCTAATTTCTTTTTTTCCTGTTCTCTCTCAATCCATTTCCTCTCTTCCTTTTCGGCCTGTCTCCTTTCTTCCTCTAGTCTTTCCCTGACTTCCACTTCCCGTTTCCTCTGTTCCTCTTGTTTTCTGTGCATCTCTTCCACTGAATTCTCTTGAGTTTGCAGGTCAGAGGTTTTAATAGAGTCCACTGAGGTTTTCTGGTCATGACCTCTGCGCAGGTCCTCCATGGACCCATGGCCTGAGCTGTTCAGGCTGAAGGTGGAACCAGCTTTGTTCTCTTGCGCTTTTGTGTAGACGTGACTGCCATTGATGCACACATTGCCCTGCACCATGCCCGTTCCAAGAGAGCCGGTATCTTGGGAAACCTTGCTGTCAGAGCTTCCAGTCCGCTTGTGCTTGAGAAATTTAAATTTCCTTTTGCCTTTGAAGATAAAAATAAACAAAATCAATATAACACCAATGAAATTTTTCACTAATTTAAAGATTTTGGCAGACACTCGCACAGAACAAAAACAGCAGACGGACTGAATGAAAATGCAAATTCACTCTCTGACAGTAGGTGGCGCTTATGGAACAGCAGCGTTTTCTGTAGGTAACGCTTGTACACAAAGCAGCGCCGCACTCATAAACACTACATTATACAGAGGTAAGGGGAAAAGAAAATGCATTCAATTCAATATTTATATTTCTCTTGTTATATTTTTAAACATTGTGAACAGAGCTTGTTGTGCCTGGTACAGTATTTGCTCTGCTGGCACGTCTGCTCTCTTCTTCGCATCTGTCTTCAGCGTGTGCCGTCTCTGTCCTATGCTAACGTCCTGTTTACAGACTTCAAATTATCTCCACACAAATGCGATTTTGGTAAATGATTGCAATGCAGTTTGTGCGCAAGTCCAGAATAGAGATCGGCCAAAATAAATCAATTTATGCCCGGTTGACTGGTGCATTTTTATTAATAAAGGTCAGAATTTTAAATGAATATGATTTGATTCCTTATGTCATGTGGAAATACTATAGTTTTTATTTTAGAATAAATAAATTGATTTAGCTGAAGTTGGAATCAAATCATGACTAAACCAGTATAATTAATAATGGATGATATCAATATTTACATTTGGCAGATACAAGAGTATAAATTAATCCGTTCATGATTACCCTCATGATCGAACCCATAACCTTGGCATTGCTACCATTAAACTGTACTACTAACCTACAAGAACAATATGGTAGCAGATATATCAATATTGCAGAAATACATTGTGTGGTGATACCTTCAGGAGACTCTACATTTAGGCCAGACGATCTGCTCAGACTGATGGCCGAGTCTTTTTCAGGCAGGGTGGCAAGCGTGGACATGGACTGGGACATGTTACGGTGCAAACCCGGCTTGGGTGCAAAGAGAGACTTCAGTTTATTCTTCTTTTTGGCTCCAGGTGTGACCTCAGGTTCTTCCTCACCCTCGCTGTCAGTCAGTACCTGTCCAAATGACGGCACAATGGCAGAAGCAGAATCTGACATCCCATCTTTCTTTTTCCCTTTAAGCTTATCCTTAAGCTTGCCAAGCCGTGAGCGTGACTTGTCCTGCCCGGAGAGGTCGTACATGCTGGCGGTCATGTTGTTCCTCATGAACTGAATATCTAGGAGCACCTCACCCCGGTCTTTGTCAGCTTTCCCCGTCTTGCCCACCAATTTAAACCATCTGTTGGAAACAATTAGCACAGGATGTTTAGTTTGAAGCATTTTTCATTTTCCAGAGAACCCCCCCACCCCCCTCAAAGAAAAAAGAAAGCCAGAGGCAAGATTGAGATAAAATATGAGATTATAGAAAAAGATTGTGTTGTGCCATGTAGTAGGGCTGGGTAAAAATATCGATTCATCAATGCATTGCAATTATTTGTTTCTCAATTCAATATCGATTCATCAAATCCTATGAATCGATTCAGCCCACCGCCCAGTGGCGGCGCTGTGGGCAACACTCATCAGAGCGCGCGCTGACACGGAGTAAAAGACTTGTTTATACTCGACGCGTCCGTTTCTTTTACTGTCTATAATCCGCACGTGAGCGAAGGTGCGCGCGGCAAAAATGACGCGTTTGGTGTGCAAGACCTCATTTCGCTTGGCTGTGTGCAAGGCTTTTTTTGTAACAGCGCGCGCGGCACCGCATCCGAGGATGAACGACTTCTGACAAGCCGAATCTGTCCGAGTATGTATGTCACCGCACCGGCACGCAGTTTGCGAATCTAAATTGCAATTCATTGCAAAGATTTTTTTGTTAAGGATTTGTTTACTGTGTGTGATTCATTTAATGGAAAGCACATTCACTTCTAGTCGTCTTGTTGTTCATTTTAAATAAACGTAGAGCAAGTAGCTAACCAGTGTCTGCTCGTTTATTCAAACTAAGTTGTCCTATATAAGTTAACAGACGAAGGTCGCAACGTCCCCAAAAACTGCATGTGCACTAGTTTGATAACAAATGCTTCAGAGTTAACATGTTATATATATATATATATATATTGTACTAAAATGTTATGAGTTATATGATGGAAATGTCGGTAATGTATCCTACATAGGCACAGTAAATAAGCCAAAGGTTCTCTGATCAGCTGTTCAGTGTTATTTATTGTGTTGACAAAGTAAGTTAGCACTTTGTAATGTTATAATATCTATGGTTGCACTTTGTTTTATGAGTATGCACATTTTGTGCTTCTGTTTACATTTATTTTATAACTTGAATGTTTAGGAAGAAAAATATACTTTCTACTAACAGTTACATGCACTTTAGATTAGAGATGTTAATAAAGCACCTGTTTATTACAGTTGTGGCTTGTATTCAACACATGTACAATATTGTACAGTTTGTTCTGCTAAATAAACCATGACAGGAAACATGCTTGGGTCAATTTGTTCTTAAACATTGGTAATACTGCACACATTATTTAAAAATATACCCAGGTACTTAATTACTTGTGTATTTACTTATTATTGAATCGATATCGAAGCTAATAAGTCAATATCGAATTGAATCGAAATCGAATCGAATCGAAGCCTCAAGAATCGAAATCGAATCGAATTGTGAAATTCCTAACAATACCCAGCCCTACCATGTAGTAACTCTTTGCAAAACTTGGTTGTGCACTCAAAGCTATGGGATTCCAAAGTTCAAGTAAATACTTTCATGTGATTGTTGACATTCCTCAGTGACTAAACCAGAGTGGCATATTATGGTTCAATGACCTAGACACTGACTTGTTAGAGCTCAAGGTCACTGGGGGGAGAACAATGATTTCAGGGTCCAAAACAAACTAAATCTACTGCATTGGACAGTTTGAATTTAAAACCCTACATTTTCCTTTTGGCCATCAATAAAATAGGTCAATCAATCTAAAATGCCCAAATTTAAAATGCACAAATAAGAGACGCATCATGTTGTTTTCCAGGCTGAATGTTGTTGGAAATGAATGACTGAGCTACTGAGCTAACATGACTGTAAGAAACAACAAACTTAGATCCATGAAAAAAACAGAGGAAACAGAGGACACAAGGGTGCTGTAACTGCACACAAGCCTCATTTTATGGAAAAGCAATAGCGTATGGCTGTGAGAATCGAGTGGGTGGCTTAGAAAAGCAATTTAGAGAAAGCTCTGTGAATGACACATTACTGACACTCAGGGCAGAAAACACACTTTGGCATATTAGGGTCAACGGCGGAATTTACGAGGAGAAATGGCAGTTCACTAAAACCTTGTAAGAGCCAAACGTGTTGCTTTAAAAACGACTTTAATCATTGCAGGAAAATCCCATATAAAATATGACAGAGTGCCTGACAAGGATGGGCGATAAAATAAAATAAATTCCAAAGTCTGTGTAAACAGATTCATGCGATTGTTGACATTCCTCAACAGCACATTACAGTTCATTGACCAAGTGACTGTCTTATCGTAACTCAAGGACAAGGACTTCTACTGCATAGAGAGATAATGGTCTCAAATGAAAGTGCATTTTAGACAAAATAGGGAAAAGTCATAAAAAAATACAACAGGGTTCAGGTTTGGAAATGATGTGCTGGGATAATTGTCTTGTTTTCTTCTAAGACGTCCAGGGAAGAAATGGAGAACTGGTGATGATCACAGTACTTAAAACAGTTGGATCTACTTTAAGATGGATCTTGTTTCACAGACAAGGCTTAGATTAAGCCAGGATTAGACATTTAAGTAGCTTTTTAATCGTGCCTTAGAAAAAAGAAAAGAAAAAAATACTGGTGTGCATCTTGACAAAACAATGGCTGACATATTTGAAGATATTTTTCAATTAACTGCTCATTTTATTCTGTGAAACCAGCTAGGGGTTTGTGTTCATGACGACAGAACATGCGCTGGACACAGTGAGTAATGCAATGATAATGCTGTGGAGAAAACAACATGTTGGGTGTGTGTTTAAATACTCTGTCTATCTGATGAATAATGCTGATGACACTGGAGCTAAATATAGCATCTAACCCTGGGATTATTAATAAATGATCTCTGCAGCTCGCCTACGGCTCAACATTTAGCACACCATTACACAGCACATCTACGTCAGAGAATAACATACTGGCCAGTAAGATTGGACAATATTGCTAAAAACAACTCTGCAAAACAACATTTTGGCCATGATATTTCTGGTTTATCAGAGAGATCATACTCAAAATATAGATTGTTGTTGCCAAGCAGAAGTAAAACAAGAAGTACACCGATTTAGTTTTATAAAATACTCAAGTCTTGTTTTCCACACTGATTAGCATTGAATAGACTATGTGCACGTTAGCATATGCTACTTCCGGCTGCGAAACCGATATGGGGTGTCTAGTTTCCGGTAGCCTGATGGACAACGTAGATTATGTATATTTCTCCAGATGTCTTGGACATTAACCGAAGATTTCAGTCGATATTATAATATAATATTAGAGTTGATGATGTTCATCGACTGGTTAGTGATTTTTCTCCAGCTCCCCAGAGCAAGAGAGAGAAAGGGGTTTAAATATTACATCTCTCAGTATGTCATACAGGGAGTACACATGTAATACAGGGAGTAAAGGTATCCGACGTTGGGAAAGGAAACTAAAAAAAGTCCTCGCTCTAGACTAGGTACTAAAGAGTTATAGGAACTTAGTCCGGTCGGAACACGCGAAAAAATGGTTATAGGAAGGTTCTAGGCACTGCAAAAGTCCCTCCGGACGGAAAGCGGCTATAGACACCGTGAGTAGTGACTTTTCCCTTGTCAGTGGTTTAAAATATGTAGTTGGATTGTTTCATGTAACTTAGTTCTTCTCCCTCGCTGTGTTATGGCTTTGCTATGTGGGGATTAATGTGCTGGTTACGTTCGTGAGACAGCTGATTAGTACTCTTGTCATTGACCGGAAAACAGTAACGTTACAGGAATCACCAACCCGTCGATCGCGGTCGACAAGTCGATCTTGGAAGCATTTTAAGTCGATCACGAAGAGTTTTCAAAATCAGAGAAAAAAGCCTATTGTGTGTAGTAAATGGTGTTCTAATCCATGTTGCTGTTACAATCACGTCATTTTTGCGGCGCGCACCTTTGGGCTCATGCGGACCCGTCGAGTTAAACAAGGCTTTACGCTTTAACCATTAAACCAGCTCAGCCACAGTAAGTTTTTTATGTTTTAGGTCCATTGCGAACGATTAAACTAAGTTAACGCCGGTCCACTGATGTAAACAAGACGGCAACCGGAAACGAAGTACCCAACATCCGTCCTCAAGCCGGAAGTTAGCATTTTTCTCGTGCACAGAGCGAATTAACTTGAATGATTTATATGCAACAATTTATCTAAACAGCAATATTCATCTACACATTAACTAAAACATTTAAAAAGACAATTTTTCCAAGACCATTTCACTAGGTTATCATTCAAATCATCACAATGTTGGTTAATTTTGTACTGACAGCAAAGTAATATTGAATATGAAAAAAATTTTATCACCAGGGCTTTTAAATGTCGCTTGACTACATTTCTGAATCACAGCATGGATGTTTTAATGTTTACTACATGGAAATAATCTAATATTTGATATGGCACAGTTTTGGCTTTACTAGACAAATCTAAGAGCCTGAATAACCAAAATCATGGTGTAAAACAGGAATTCCAAGGCATGAAACAGGAGTGGTTAAAGGTCTGGTAAACAGAAAGTTGCTGAATCAAGTCCTCGAGAGACTCAACCATAAGCAATCACAATGATGCCCTTAAACAATAGACGTTGCTTAAAGGATTAGTTCACTTTTAAAAAACTTTTGCTGATAATTTACTCACCCCCATGTCATCCAAGATGTCCATGTCTTTCTTTCTTCAGTCGAAAAGAAATGAAGGTTTTTGATGAAAACATTCTAGGATTTTTCTCCATATAATGGACTTTACTGGCAGCCAAACCGTCAGAAAGACGGAAAAGAAAGACATGGACATCTTGGATGACATGGGGGTGAGTAAATTATCAGCAAAAGTTTTTTAAAAAGTGAACTAATCCTTTAACCAACTAATTGCACAATGACAAGAGAAACGCTTTGCACGCCTGGGAGGTGCTCATTTGACACGACATGTTCGGACAACATCTCACACCCATAGATTAGAAATGCGCTGATGCAAACTGTGATGTCATTCAGACTGTCAACTGCACACAAGTTGCATTACAGTTCTGTTCACAGAAGGGAAGTTGAAACAGGGTGTTGCCTTGTTTGAGTTTTTTTTTTGTGAGACCTTTAAGATAAGCTATTATCTAGTCAAGAATTAACCTAACATGAAAACAAGCTATTTTTAATAAATTCAAAGTCTGCCCCCCGCCCCATGCACGCACACATACAAATGTTAAAATCATGCAATGTCATTACTTTTAAGTGATATTTACTAGATTGTTTTAATGTTACATCATGATTTCTCCCTTACAAAAATATATTTTGAAAATTTTCCTCAAATTTCACTCTTAAAATTCTCTTTGGGAACAAGTGTCTTTAGATTTTGGTATTATCGATATACTATTATAGTTAATACTTTGAATTAGGTTTTTAATTTTTAAATACGTTTCTTTAGGTTTTTTAGTTTTAGTATATTTTGTTATTATACATTTAGTTATAGTACTTCAACTTAAAAAAAAAGAAAGAAATTATATACATTTAGTTATAGTACTTCAACTTAAAAAAAAGAAATTATATATATATATATATATATATATATATATATATATATATATATATATATATATATATATATATTATATATATATATATATATATATATATATATATATATAGTTTTATTTAGACAGCTAAATCTTATTCTATATTTTCTCAAATTTTACATGGTCAAGCTCAACCATAGCATAGGACAAAGTGATCAAACAAATATTTTTTTTATTAATTTATGTGAAATGCACACTTGTCAAACCAACATGTGGTAATAAAGTTGTAAAACAATAATTATAACACTAACACATGCTCATATAATTGTTTCTATGACTGATGATTCACGGACCATTTGTTGAAGTGACTATTTTGTACCCTCCTTATGGAAAGTGTCAGGCAAGATAATAAGAACACGAAATAAGCAAAAGTTCTTGATAAACTCATGTTCCTCCCTGAAAGATCCTCAATAACAGCTGTGCCCAGACAGGAAGTGCACGCAGCATCAGATGAATCAGCACTGGATGCCTCATTGTTCAAGTGTCTCTCAACAGCTTGACTTCCTATATGTGCCAGTGCGCTGATAAGACCGTTGACTGACAGGACTGTTTTATCACACACAGCAGTGCAGGGACCTTGCTTTACTTTGACATTCAACAAATTATCTATGTTGCTCAGACATATTTTGTCATGTGACAAAAACATGATACTTTATTATAGGAACTTATTGATATTTCCAAACCAGCAAAACATCACTAACCAAGATTTAAAGTGTAACGTTGTAACGGCAGGTTGAAAATAAACAATGTTTACTCGTTCTCCATGTTACCTGGGCCGAGAAATGCATTTGTCAGAAAAAGCAAAACACACCAGTTTGAAATGTTGACTCCAAACGCTGATTTTCCATCGCAGAATTCTCTCCATATTTACGACTCTTTGCAGTCACTGCCTACAATACTCTGAATCCTTCACTGAAAACCGCAAGTAACTCACTCCCGTTAAACGTTTACTACTTGAATTCCTGCAACAGTACAACACCATTATGACAAAACTTTTGCTAAGTATTATTTCTTACTAAAGCAAGGCGATATTTGACTCTGGTAAGCCTATCCAGACTGGTGGAAGTGGCCTTGGACGGCAACATGCCCAGTTTTCCTACCCATTTAAGTTTTCATAATCTTGAATTATTTCTGCTTTAACTTATTGCAAAAATCAAGAGTAGCACCAGTTCTGGCAGGTCAAGTTAGTCAAGCTCGCATCAGCTGACTCTCAGCTGATCCACGTCTACCTATAGGAATATGACGCCTATCACTGTATATGAGCTCCTTCAGTATTATCAGCTGCTATCGCGTTTCTCTGGAGCGAATTACCCTTCTCCCTCCCCAGCTCCTCCTCTCGTCAGTCAGGATTTGGCATTCTGATTCCCTTTGAATGGTACATTGAATTAAAAGCATTCATATTGGTTCCGTTTACCCTATGGGGGGTTATTGCTGCTCTCCCTGCTCTTATTCATGCTAGGCTGCACAGAACAGAACTATACTGCCAATCCAAACTATATGCTAATTGTCAATCGTATTTGACGATAGTGGTCCTGGCAGAATCTGTAATATTCAAAGGAGATAAGACGACAGACGAAAACTTTGTCAGCAGTCAGAGAAGACGTGTTCCCATTCTGCCTGGAATCAGGAAAGAGTTACTTTGTCAAAGTCTCAGTGGATAAGGTCACGCAGAAAGAAACGTCTGATGCTTTTCGGGAGCTTCTGTATTAGCATGAGGCATTTAGCATATTTTAGGCACATCCTCTGAAGCATCCTCTATATGTATGACAGAGAGAAAACTAAGTGCTTTCTTGACTTTGAAGTCTATGGCAGTTGACAAGCCTTGACTTTATGCCACGCTAACAGAACTGGAGTTATCAGGCAACATGTGTGTCAAAGCCTGAGAGAAAACTGGGGCACAAACAGAACAATCAGAAACCAGAAAAAGGGATGTTAGATATTTGACCTTCTCCAAAATACTGTTTTATTTAAATAACTGGACAATATAACAGGGGAATCTGATCTGAGTAAGCCTAAATGTGCACAGAAGGGGTGTGAGTTACACACCAAGGTATGAGGGGTGTTAAAACACATACACTAATGTTTAAAAGTGTAGGGTTGGTAAGGTATTTTAATGCTTTGAAAATGCCTTTATTTGATTAGAAATCCGTAAAACAGCAATATTGTGATATATTACAATTTAAAATAACCATTTTCTAATATTATAATTTATTATTGTGATGCAAAGCTGAATTTTTAGCATCATTACTCCATTCAGTCACATGATTCTTCAGAAGTAATATGCTGATTTGCTGCTCAAGAAACATTATATTATTGTTATAAATATTCAAAAGAACAGCATTTATTTGATATAGAAATCTTTTATAACTTTATCAATGTCTTTACTCTCAATTTAATGCATTCTTACTGAATAAAATCATTAATTTCTTTTAAAACAATAATCCTCATCTCAACTGACTGCGAACATTTGAACAGCAGTGTAACTGACTCAAGGCCAATTTATACTTCTCCGTCAAGTGTACGCCATAGTGTACGGCGTAGGCTACGCACGCAGGCGACGCCGTCATGAGCATTTATACTTCTGCGTTTAGGTCTGCGTTGCTCTGCAGTACAGCGCCGAAAACGCTAGTTGGCGGAGGGTTTTAATGTTCCACTTTTAGATTCCTCGCGACTGTTTTGAGTTTAGGTTACTACAAGCAAAGACGACTGAAAGAGCGGATCACGTTGGAGTTTATCGAGGTGGAAAAGCAGTTAATTTAGTTTTTTTAATAGTTTCGCTGTACTTATAATTTAAAAATGGCGGGCGGTGCAGAAGAACACGCCGGAAATGCGTAGGAGGAAACGCGATGCTACCATGCCGACCAATCACAGATCTTGCGGTCCGCGTCGTTGCGATGTGTAGTTACATTTTTGAGGAGGTGCGCGTCAGGTTGCGGCGAAGGGTACGGCGTATGGTACGCGTCTGTGCGAATGCTACGCCGTACCTACTGCGCGCACCCGACGCAGAAGTATAAATTGGCCTTCATCCTCAGGCAGAGCATTAACTAATAAATGTTAACTAATACCAAAATAAATAAACGTTTTAGAAGTAATAAGCTTTATTTTCTAAAAGAAAAAGCAGGAACTAGTTAAAAACCGTAGATAAGAAAATACTGATACGACGATCAGTGAAATTGACAGCAATGAGAAGTACAGGAAACAAATGAAAGTTTTCACAGAATGAATGAATCAGATTCTTGGAAATTAAAGGTGGGGTAAGCAGTTTGTTTCTAAAACACTTTATATACACCAATACATATCTAAAATGTAAGTGCTCTGAAAAGGAGAGTATGAAAATCGAGTGTCTGTAGTCCTCTCAGGGCTGCAATAAACGCAGCTACTCTTTCCATTTGGGACGAATGCAATGATTGGCTGGGTGATTGTCACTCTCCCTCGCTACCATGGCTACCACCCCCGCTGCTACAGGAGCCGCCCACATGCGCGCTCCCGGCTGACTCGCTCATTTCGGAAGAGGAGAGGCACATACCGGCCGGAAGCTAGGGAGTCTCACAATTATGGCGGAGAAAGAGCAGTCAAAATTCCCAGTACCACCTGTACCTGCATATACAGTCAGCGCATGCAAACAAGGCAAAAAAAGGTGATGTCACTCCATGCACTGCGCTCCTCTCGGCGCTGGTAAACACGTCCTCCAGCTGAGCGGTCGGCATCACGTGTTCATGTGTTTTGGGGGTGTGGAAGGAGCAGGGGCGATTCTAGGATTTTATAAATGGGGGGGCAAGGGGGGACCAAGAACCAGTTAGGGGGGGCCCATGGGAAATCAGCTAGAAAATTCAACTAGAAATAAATACTTGTTTAGAAAATATTAATCGCAATTTAAAAAATCTTTGCAATATCCAGTGCCCTAATATAGATGGTATTAACTGAACAAGAGCCTGAAAATTATTTTGTATTTTACATGTATTGGACCACACAGTTTTGTTCTTATAAATAAAAAAAACATCACCTAGGCTTTAATAGTCTTTACCTAAGACTATTCAATAGTCATCTAACCTAGGCTTTATAGCCTTTAAATTATTGTTCTTTCCCATAGGATTTTGTAAAACTATGTTGGGTGGACCTTCTGTCCCGGGGGGTTCGGGGGCATGCTCCCCTGCAAGAAAATTTTGTACATTTTAAGGTTAAATGCATCAATCTGGTGCACTTTGAGAGCTCAACATTAAGAGCTTCAACCCATAAACTGTGACATTGAACAAAGGAAAAGCATTGACTTGTACCTGGACATTAAAGAGGGCTCAAACATCTTTTTAGTAATGAGAGTCTCAGTCTACATTACATTATCACTGGTGTTTAAGGATGCCAAACAATTATTATAATAATGTAATAATGATTTATATAATTATTTCTATTACGTAAACTCCATATCGCCTATAAATGTACTGTATAAATGGAAAGGAATATTTCAAAAGTAGCCTATATTTTACATTACACTATAGTATAGGAAAATTACAATACTTTTGTCCTAATTTCTTCACTTGCAAGAAATAAACCTTTGAGGTTTTATTTAGGAGAAAACACCAGATCACCATGCTGATCGCGTGAGCAAAGTGCACACTTTCTTTAAATCACGCAGCACAAACAGAATGCATAGGCTACTTAATTACAATCTCGTGCTGTTCTGTAAAGGCACAAAGCCATATCACGTTTTTTTATTTTAGTTCGTTGGCAAAATATAACGCTAGAGACCTTTATGGTATACATTTTACATCTGTGTTGGGAAAAGGGAGAAGAGAGAGTTCGGCAAAAGGCGGATTCGAACGCATCAAGCTGCTTTCAAGCACCCCACGCCCTCGCCCTATGCCACTGTAGATATTTAATGCCGTTAGTCTTTAAAACAACAGATAAAGTAAACTATTAAAAATGTATAAAAATAGATTTTTTTAGGTCGTGTGATCTGCCGCGGAATAACACTGACAAGTCATCTGCCGAAGTTACGTTAGTTGATCTAACGCTACTGGCTTGATCAGTCACACATGAAAGTAATGAGTAGGGCTGGTCCGAATACCATTTTTTGAGCTTCGAAGCTTCGGTAGGAATAAACATCGAATATTCGAAGCTTCGGAATCTCTATGTCTCAGACATCCCAAGTCTCCCGCATATTGATAGCGGCTCCCTGATGCCCGCAAATTAGTTAAAATCTCCTGGAATTTAGCTGCTCGCGAGCTCCAAACCGTGTAGCGCAAGCACGACAAAGAGAGGGAGAGACCTTGCCTGTCGTGTGTGCAAATGTGCGTGTGTGTGCAAGTGTGCGTGTCTCTTGCAGCGCATGTAAAATGCGCATGATCATCATCAGCGCATGATTATTATTTCGAGAACCGTTCATCCAAACGACTTCACAAGGAAGTGCAGTGTATTTGGTGCAATATAGATAGACAGGCGAGACGCGACACGTTCAGAATTAATACATTTTTAATAAACTACACAGACAGCGCGAGCGGGAAGCAGCGCCTCACGCGAGCAGAGCTTGTATGCTCCGAGAACGGACACTGCTTTGCACTAGTGATATAAAACACGCACAGGTCTGTAACTTGGTCTGTAAAGGCTAGTCTAATAGTCTCACTAACAAATTACTGACAAAGTAGGGTAGATGTTTAAAGAAGCTGCGCGCCTCGCGCGAGCAGAGAACGGACACCGATATGCTGTCTAATATCTTATATGCTCCGAGAACGGACACTGTAGTTATATAAAACACACTAATACATACATTTTATATTTTAATACTACATACATTTTAATATATTTTGTTTCTATTATTCTATTTTCCACAATGTCAAAGCAATGCAGCTTAACCCAAAATACAAGCTCAGGCATTCACTTCTGTCCATACAAACTCTGCTGTTCTGCGGTCTAGCCAGAGAATACTCCCGTTGCAGGAACACTTTTAGTAGTCCAAGAAGAAGCAAATATCTATTTATTAAGTAGCTATAACGAATTTATATGTAAAGTATTGTATTTCACCAGATTTTATAGTGTAAAACATATACAAGCGCGAATGAGAACCGTTTCGAGGGGGATGCCAGGTTTGCAAAAAAAAAAAAAAAAAAACGAATATCCGAATGTCACATTTTCAAATCGAATACCAACCCACCGAACGAATATTCGAATATTCGAATATTCTGGTCCAGCCCTAGTAATGAGACTAACATACGGTGCGATATTTCAAAATATATATTGTAATTGAGTGTGTATACCATAAACAATGACGTGTCGAGGTATCTCTCTCTCCTACTGTTTGAAAACGCGGACCTGTGATTCCGCTTTGCGAATCGCAAATCAAGCAGTGATTGACAGCGCTCTGATCCAATGGCGTTGGGCATTGTCAGGTTAACAGTAAATCTAGCCCAATGATGTTGGGGGGGCACCAGGGGGGGCCAATCATATTCCAGGGGGGGCCAGTGCCACCCCGTGCCCCCCTTCTAGACACGCCCCTGGGAAGGAGCCCAGAAGGGAGGGGGTGCGAGTTTCTCTGTTGCATACTTTCAAAATCCAGCAGTTTACTGCTAGTTTCTCAAACCTACCCTACCTTTAAAGGAGAACTCCGGTCAATTTTAACATGGAGCTCATTTTTTTGTACATTTGGAGTGCTGTCAGTACAGACAAAAAATCTGTGTTTCCTACACCGTGTTTTCCTCTTTTTAAAATTTACACCCTGTTGACTTAGGCTACGTTCACACTGCAGGCTGAAACGACCCAATTCCGATTTTTTTGCCTCTATGCGACCTGTATCCGATCTTTTCATGACAGTCTGAACGACACAGATCCGATCTTTTCAAATGCGAACCAGGCCACTTGGGTACGTGGTCCAAATCCGATACGCATCCGATCTTTTGAAATGCGACCTCAATCTGAAGGCCAGGTCACTTGTATCCGACTTGCACGCCATTGATATGCGACAAACGTCATAATTCTGCGTTGAAGTAGGCCAGAATGAGAAGATAAACAAGTTAGCTATCGTAGATACGCTCTCCTCAATTTTCTTCTTAAAACGAGAAGATTGTAATTGTGCTGGCTCTGTTGGGAAAATAACTTTAATATTGCTAAACGAGCTCCACTGTTGACATTCATGTTTTCCGCAAACAGCAAGTGACGACGTCGTTGACCGTTGAGTAATCTTCTGCGCATGCGGGTCACTTCTGGGTCATTTCACGTTCACACAGGAGATCACAAAAGGTCGCATTTAATTGGAAATGTGAACGGCCTTGCAAAAAAAAAAAAAAAATTTTTCAAAAAAAAATCGGAATTGAGCATTAGCCCTGCATGTGAACGAGACCTTAAACGGGGCAAGTTCTAAACCTGCTTTTAGCCTCTTAACATCCTTGATTTGTCATTACAAGTGCACAGCCATGCGAGTGGTGTTATTCAGAGTGAACATGGTCAATCTGACTGCAGTAGATGTGAAAGTATGAATAAAAATTATGTTTATTCAGCCAGCTCACATACCTGTATTTTCTTCCTGTTTTCGGCCGAAGTCCACAGTAGTCAATTGTCGAGTTCGCGCGCGCGATCATTGGTAACTAGATAACTAAGGATCGCGCGTGCAAACTCGACAATCGACTACTGTGGACTTCGACCAAAAACAGGAAGAAAATACAGAAATAATATCACATCTACTGCAGTTAGATTGACCGTGTTCACTCTTAATAACACCACTCACATGGCTGTGCACTTGTAATGACAATCAAGGATGTTAAGAGGCTAAAAGCAGGTTTAAAACTTGCCCTGTTTAAGTCAACAGGGTGTAAATTTTAAAGAGAGGATAACACGGTGTAGGAAACAAAGATTTTTGTCATTATTGTCAGTACTGACAGCACTCCAAATTTACAAAAAAAATGAGCTCAATGTTAAAATTGACCGGAGTTCTCCTTTAAGCAATATTCTGGCTTCAAGACAAGTTATGCTTAATTGACATAGCATAATGTTGTTTACCACAACAAAATATATCTTTAAAATAATTTAGGTTACACTTTCAATTGGAAAAAATAAACCGTAGTTTTAAAAACAAGAGTTTTTTTTATTAAAGACTCACATTTCTACTTTTAGGTCCTCCAAAAACTGGCCCCATATTTTTAGAAGAAAAGGAAGGACATGTGACGTAAAATCAATTGTGTAATCGACACCATGCCACAAAATGCTGTCAATTGAGCTCAACTGCATTAAATCTTGAATATTCAAATGAGATTTCCGAGCGATAATAACACAGTGTTGATGTCAGTCAGCCACAAGATTGGCAATCTAATCCTTAAAAAAATAAATAAAAAAAACACCATCAGAATGGCAGATCAGTTTACAAGAAACAGAGGTCCAGTTTCATACGAGTCCGCTTACTTCGAGACACCTGACTGTGTTTCCGGGTTCCTCTGACCTGAGGAGAACAGCAGCCCACGCTAGAACAGGACATATATCAGGCACTAAACACAAACTCTATCACATCACAACAGGAAACGTCTCAGTCAGACTCAAAAAAACCCGACGGCATAGAAGCCAAGCTCTCTAATGAAGCTTGGCTCATTAGAAAACAGCTTTCATTCTGACTCAACAGTGAGATGAACTTAAGAGTAAAACAATTATTCGGCAGAAGGCCAGACGTGCGCTGGCTGCCTTTGTGCATGAGATTAAATTAGGTCTCGTAATGAAAATGACCAGACGAGGTCTCATAATGAAAAATGACCAGACGAGGTGTAATCAAAAGCTTTGCATTTACAAGCAAACAATGAAAGTCATTCAGGGAGACAGGTGAAGAAAACACAAGATCTTTAAAGCAAACTCTTCAAATCCAGAAGGTCAGAATGCTGTGACGGATGTGTGTGCCACTTTTTAGATTTCAGTTCTGACCTTTGCTGTTTTTCCGTGACTGATGTTACAATGATGACTAGAGCTAAACTAATTTATTCATGAAGTCTGTGCATAATGTACACCGTGTGGCTCTGGATTACAACGAGATGGAACAAATCCCCAGATCTTTTGTTGGTTTTACCAGACCTTTAACAAACATTCCAATGGAATGCCAGTGGAATTTCCATCAAACAAGTCTAGTCTATGGAGTCTTCCATCAAACAACTAGTAGGCTCAAACAAGAATCACATATATCCCACTGGATAAACTGAAATCCTGAACAAATAAACCCAAAATAGGAATTTTTATCCAACAAGTTATTATTGGGTTGATCTTATTATGAGTTTCCACATTCGATTAGCGTTCATTTAGGATTTTAAATCCTGAATTTAAGGATTTAAAAATCCTGTTTACTTCGGTCTAGTCTACCATGACCAAGTGCATGAGAACTCCAAGCTCAGCTCATTTCTACATGAGGATGATTCGATGGCATACCTCATCAAGCACAGAAGTATGCTTGTGAAATACTATTCAAACACTAATAAGAAGCAGAAAAAAAAGTTACATGCACTCGAGAAATGCCTTGATTTGTCAGAACAGAAGGATATCAGATATCCTCTGCCAAGTGGTGTGTGTGTGTGTGTGTGTGTGTGTGTGTGTGTGTGTGTGTGTGTGTGTGTGTGTGTGTGTGTTGCATTTCACGTGACGCAACAGAACTCAAGAATGCACAAGTCATCAGGATACATGTTAAGTCACGTTCACTCACTCTGGTTTATTACGGGATTTATTGTCCTGGAGCTCCAGGAGGTTGACGGTCGCCTGACCGAGTGTTTTATCGGGTCCCATCAGAGCACGGTGCATCACACACACCTGTAGGGTGCAGCGCTCCGCGTTACTGGGGTGAAAGAGCGGCAGGTCGAACGCGGCCTCCTCTTTCCACACCGGCGCGACGCTCTTCTCGGCCACCGAGGTGGAGAACTTATCCTTTGCCACCTGCATGATGGCGTATGCGTCGTTGGTACCATTCTTCCCTTGATCCGCAATCCCCGCGCCTGGAGCACCGTTACCTGGACGCTGGTGGGATACCACTGCTGGCTTTGCTCTGCCAGAGACATGTCTGTGAAAACCTAACCCGTTTCCGTTTGAACCGAAAAAGTTACAAGGACGCGCGAGCCGTCCTGCCAGAAGAGAAGTTGTGTCAAATGTCCGTTATTGTTTCGCTGGAAAAGTTTCACTTATCCTGTGAGGCAACAAGTGAGCGTCACTCTGAGGCCACGCCCACACGCCTGTTCATATGGAGCAACTGCGTGTGGGCGTGGCCTGATGGGACTAACGAATAATTGTTTCATTGGGCAGAGCTGGAAACAATCTACCCCGCACTTATTTTATTATTATTTTGATTTTGATGGTGTAAATTTCACATTCAAAAATGTGCATTTAAAAAAGTCAATTTGATATTTCTTCAAAAAAAAACTTTTTTTTGTGCTTCTTTACATATATATATATATATATATATATATTATATATATATATATATATATATATATATATATATATATATATATATATACTATCATTTTTATTTCTTATGAAGACTTATGGACTAATTTCTAACATTTTATTTAGATGACAATGCCTATTAAACCATGACTAATGCTTCTTGCAATTTATTTTTAGCAACAACTTGTTTCGTTGCACACACAAGTAGGCCTACCCATCTACTTTTGTATTTTGTAGCTTAAAATAATTTATGCTTCTTTCCGTTATGACACTTTATAGAGATGTATAATTAAATTGTCTAAGTTTAGACACTGGAGAACTGCACAGTGTCACCAAAGCAACAATTATACTAAATTGTCATGCTGGCAGTGACCAGTTCTCATTGTTCATGAAAAAAGGAACACAAATGAACAGGATATATTCTGTTCATATTGCAAAAGAGATTTAAAACTTAAAAGAAAGACTTTTCTGCGAAGAACACAGTCCACACTCTGATATAGCCTATAGAGCAAACCATTTAAGATACTGAAACAAACACTGATTACCCTGACCCTGATTACTTCAAATAAAGTTGTATAATGACCTAATATAGAAATAAGTCAGCCAAAACAAAGGATTGTTTGTTTGTGGGAGTTATACCATTGTGTACCGTTCAGCTGCTTTACAGACGAAATTGAAGTTGTGATGAATTTTACAACGTATATTTTCCTGTTTATTACTGTGAAGCTGCTTTTAAAGCAATCTGCATTATATAAAGCAAGCGCTATATAAATTTATGTGACTTTACTTGTTTCATAATTTATAATTGTATATTAATCAGTTGTTGTTCTACCAAACACCAGGTATTAACACAAAGTCACCATCATACATTACTGATGAACCTTCATTGTCATTCAGGGTTAATAAACATGACGAGGACAAACACCAGTTCCTTGGTGAGGATAATGCGTGCTTGTATTGTTCCTGAAACCTGTCGTTCAAGGCCTTCATAGTTCTGCATGGGGAGTGGAAGTCAACAGGGCACGGCCGTCTAACTCTTTATCATTGTATTCTTTTACATAATAAACTGAAATCAGACTGCAGACTATGTTTTGCTACAGCAGCAAAAATACAATTCATAATATAAAAAAAGCATCTATGAAATGCCACACTCTTTTTTCTATGTTTTTCCACAAAGATACCAGAGACTAATTGAAAGCATAATTTTATCAGTCAGTCACAGACTGCATAATTACTATAATGCAATAGTGAATCATGAGAAAATACTGCCCTCTAGAGAGGACTAAGAACCAATGCAATGAAAGGAATAATTCAGCCAAAAATCTGAATTGTCGTCATTTACTCATGGGACCCAAAAGAAAACTGATATGAAAAACACAAAGCTATGGTTTAAAGTCCCCCTGCAGTCAATAAGTATATCCCTTAACATTTATCTTTGAACACCAAAATTAAATATTGAAATAGCTTGAATGTAACTCCTTGCCTAATTTAGTATACGCGGTTTTATGAATATGCAAATGAGCCCCGCCTCCACTCACTCACACCAGATCAGAGATTCACTCGTTGACGATCACATGTTGACGTGATTGGTTAATGGTTACAAGGTAGTTTGTGACATCAGAAACCGTGTTTTTAAAACTGTCTATGTTTCAATGAAAATACTCAGCAATGGCGTTGACTTGAATTTTTAAAGCATATTAAAAACACCACACAGACATAAACAAAAGCTTAATTATCACCACAGGGGGCTCTGTTCCATATATGAAGCTTAGAAAAGCGGGGATTAAGCTCCAAAACCGGACTTGAATGAGCCTAACAAATCAGTTGGGGCAAAGAGTATAGAAGCACAAGAGGCGAAACTCTGATGCTTTTCTGGTAACAGCCACTAGATGGCGCTTCGGGAGCGCGGCCGCCATTTTGGGATGAAGATTCCAACGGGAGTTACTGGACAACAGCACAGATAACAGTTTTTTGAGGTAGTTTTTTCTTGCATTATAGAATATTTCCATTTTATGCAACTTTACACATTTACTACTATTATTAGTTACCAACTCCACTTGGCCTGAAATATATTTTGTACGTTTTAATCCCCTGGATCATGCTACAAACATGATGATCTTATGGAACATTATGCATTGCTGTGTCCGTTATCCTATAATTGCCACAATTTTGTACAGTGGCTGTGTTTTTGTTTACATAGTCTTGCTTTAACGGTCATTAATATACGATATAAGAAGTTAACTGTAAAGCTGTTTATATTGCTGTTGTATAGGCCTAATAGTTGTACAAATAGAGAGTTTGTAGGCCTAATACTGTATACGTGTTGTTGTAGCCATTAAATAAGCGCATTTAGTTTCATATTTGTTCAAATATTATAATGTTTTTTTCCCCATATTGATTATGAAAAGTGAACAGCATGAGTATGATATCGGGAGACATTAAGTGGCTCATACATGATTTTGACTCATTAGCCTACGCTTTGTTTTGTAGAAAGCCTTTCTTTAAAATTAATTTCGTTTTGTATAAATTGTATATTATATATATATTTTTTTTTTTAATTTAATCGGCTGGATTTAATAAATGGCAAATATAGCAGACATAATCATGACATCCGGCGCCGGCGCTCGTCGTGAACTTGAGCGAATCTCATCATAAATTAACCGAAATATGCCTCAGACATGAGAAATATAGAAAGCTTGCAACTAAATATTTAAACGAAACTATTCCAAACGAAAAGAAATAGGCTACTCTCTGATTATGTTGCACACTCACATATGTTGAAATAACGAGATATTATGTTGAAATAACATTATAAATAATACATCTTTAAATATATTTGATTGAATGCTGAATGTTGTTCTTATTCAATTTAGTAAAATTAAAACTTTAGTTGTGATAATTAAAATGATTGAATATTAAATATCGAAGTTTTGCTCATATAATAATAGTAGCCTATACAATATAGGTTATAAGTGCGCAGCTCCCCCTGTCAATGATCTAGCACCCCCTCGGCACCTGCGTTAAAAAATCTGGCGCTGCCTCCTCTTTTTACATAATTATTTCAACCTAAAAATGACCTCTGCACTGGGCTAAATATATGTATAATATATGACTGCCGAGTGGCTTTCACCCCAAAATGGCGGAAGCGTAGCGCTGCTGCTGGGCGCTGGTGTTGCAATGGAACGTTCTATTGGCTTTCACTTCTTGTAAATATACGTTCTTTGGTTGGGGCTAAAGTGGTTTCATAAAAGGTAATTGAAGTTCACGCAATCTCACTAATTTGATCCAGGTTTATCTAGTCTAGATAACAGCGTGTGCACGCGTTTCTTAAGCAGCCCTAGAGGTCGATCGTGGATCAAATCGATCCACCATCAAACAGCATATATTTTGTGCTGTTTTATGCGTTTGTGACATGTTTTTTTCCCCCCTCAATGCAAAAATTACATTTTACAGTTATATTCTCCATCTGTAAATGTTAGAAAGTCGTGCAAATGTATCCATTTTGCTGCTAATCTTCATATTGAAAGAGCGCTGCTGCGCGCATGCGCTCCAAATAGGAGCGCAATAATTCTGACTAAAATATACATTTTGCTTGGAAAATTAATATGCGATATTTTATAACACTAGAAATATCTTCTAATTATAATAATTTCTCTTTAGGATGTTGGATAAGTTGCAGTGAACTTCTAGCTCATTACACTCATATATTTTATACTTCTAATAAAAAAAAAAGAAATTGAACAGAAGTAGCCTAATTCAGGGAAGATTTTTTTTTTAAGAAACTAAATGTATAAAGATACAAAATATAGTTTTGGGTATAGGACCTATGCTACTTTATAAAGATGATGTATACTCATTTAGAATGCTGAGAATTACAGCTTTTAATGCAATACTTTTTTTTGAGAAAGCAAGAATCCCCAGTTTTAAATGATAGATTTAGTTTCTAAAGTACATTATGGAGAGGATAACATTAAATAAGGAACAAATGTATACATTTTGAAAAGATATGTGCAACTCTAAAATCAAAGAATAGTCCATAAAATAAAGTGGAAAAAAAACTACATTTTTATGTAACCTTCCCTTTTATTTCTAGTTATTTGTTATTTTATTTATTTACTTATTTAATATTGAATATTTGATATTTTAATAATATTACTTGAATAACTATTAGGAATTATGTGTCATTCATTATAAGAGCTTGATATATGTGAATGTTATATTTTTATTAATATTTATTTATATGTATGTGTTGGTATTATCAAAAAAGAAAAAAAAAGTAGAAGGAAAAATAAGGAATATTTATTGGGGGAAAATATGATGTCTTTAAAGGTCCATTTAAAAGTCCATTTGTATAATTGTGTTAAAAGTCCATTTGTATAATTAAAAGTCCATTTGTATAATTGTGTTAAATGTGTTTGAATTGAAAGACATAATAAAGTACTAATATATATATATATATATATATATATATATATATATATATATATATATATATATATATATATATATATAAAAATAAAAGAGACAGTGTAGAGAAAGAATTCTCTGATAACTGAGGCACTCCTTAATTAAAATGTCTTTATTACAAAAATAACATGTTCTAAACAGACAACTTTAAAATGCCTTATATATGTGTCTATATTGTAGCCTTATTTAAGTTGATTTTCTGTATACTGTGTATTTATAAAGTCCAATAATGTTATTAGAGAGTGTCAGTGGTAATATCATTGTGTTCTTGTCGGTCAGTGTTGAGTTTGAACTTTAAGTTTGATTTATGAAACCGAATCTACCAAAAATAAGCCTGATTTATGAAACCGAATCTACCAAAAATAAGCCTGACTAACCGAAATAAGCCTGGCTTATACTCTAATCTTGGTTTATGGAACAGCCCCCCCGGAGGACTTGAAGATTTCAGGACATGTTTATGATGCTGTAATGGTGTGTTGTTGTTTTTGGAGCTTGATAGCCATGGTTATCATCCACTTTCATTGTTCTGTAGAGTAGAATAAGACAGAATTTTAATTTTAGGTGAACTTTAGATTAATTATATATTTGCCACTATTATAAAAGTTTTGCAGCAACTGTATTTTGATGAGCACCATGAAAAACATACACTTGCTAAAAACCAGGGTTATAATAGCTAAAATGCTAAATGCTAATTACAAAAAATACAAAAATGACTAACTTTAAAATGAAAACAAATTATAAAGACATTTTAAAAAAAAAATCTAAAAATAACAAACTGTATTTTAAACCTTTAAAATAAAAATTAAAACTGACTCAAATTGTTAATAAAAACTATAATAACATCTCAGTGATACTAAAGACTGCTTTAAACATTAAAATATACAAATGAACATACTGAAATGTGCATAATATGGCATTGAATCCAAGTGCTCGTCACCAGTGTTTTAAGTGGAGGCCATCGGCTGCCTGGCATCTCTGCCGAAAACATTTCCCAGTACAGCTCGTCATCCACACAGAAGTGTCCTCGCTCCATGAGACTGAGATCACAGTCCCGGCAGGTATAGCACTCCACGTGCATGTAGTGTCCTTCTCTGATCCTCACTGCCTGAGTTCTGCATCAGGACACCATCAAACGAACTAAACATACATTATCTTTGGCCATAAAAAGTGTTTGAATACTTAAAACGTAAAAAATACTTACGTAGCCACATCTCTCACAAGTGCGGACCCTTGATCGTGCTGGATCGCTCCAGATGGCTGTGATGTGCCTGCACAAATCATGCGCATTTATATTACATTAGGCACACTTTAGGTTTTATTTGAGAGGTTTTAATGCAAGAATGAATCATGTCGTAAGAGTGAAATGAAATACTCACGTTCTAGTCTTTCCTGTAGTATTCTGAATGTGTTGGACTGTCCGGGTCACTGAGGTTGAACTTGCGTCCTGATTTCCTGAGCTCTTCAGGACCACGGGAAGGTGCTCCATACTGGATAATTAAAGCTAACCCTGAGACCAGAGTCTGAGTGTATAGGTGAGTGTATATGTGTGTGTGTATATATATATATATATATATATATATATATATATATATATATATATACACACTCACCTAAAGGATTATTAGGAACACCGTTTGAACTCATTGTCATGTTCAAGAAACCAATTTGAAGTGATTCGAGCTTTGTGACATGGTACATTATCCTGCTGGAAGTAGCCATCAGAGGATGGGTACATGGTGGCCATAAAGGGATGGACATGGTCAGAAACAATGCTCAGGTAGGCCGTGGCATTTAAACGATGCCCAATTGGCACTAACGGGCCTAAAGTGTGCCAAGAAAACATCCCCCACACCATTACACCACCACCACCAGCCTGCACAGTGGTAACAAGCCATGATGGATCCATGTTTTCATTCTGTTTACGCCAAATTCTGACTCTACCATTTTAATGTCTCAACAGAAATCGAGACTCATCAGACCAGGCAACATTTTTCAGTCTTCAACTGTCCAATTTTGGTGAGCTCTTGCAAATTGTAGCCTCTTTTTCCTATTTGTAGTGGAGATGAGTGGTACCCGGTGGGGTCTTCTGCTGTTGTAGCCCATCCGCCTCAAGGTTGTGCGTGTTGTGGCTTCACAAATGCTTTGCTGCATACCTCGGTTGTAACGAGTGGTTATTTCAGTCAAAGTTGCTCTTCTATCAGCTTGAATCAGTCGGCCCATTCTCCTCTGACCTCTAGCATCAACAAGGCATTTTTGCCCACAGGACTGCCGCATACTGGATGTTTTTCCCTTTTCACACCATTCTTTGTAAACCCTAGAAATGGTTGTGCGTGAAAATCCCAGTAACTGAGCAGATTGTGAAATACTCAGACCGGCCCGTCTGGCACCAACAACCATGCCACGCTCAAAATTGCTTAAATCACCATTCTTTCCCATTCTGATATTCAGTTTGGAGTTCAGGAGATTGTCTTGACCAGGACTACACCCCTAAATGCATTGAAGCAACTGCCATGTGATTGGTTGATTAGATAATTGCATTAATGAGAAATTGAACAGGTGTTCCTAATACTCCTTTAGGTGAGTGCATATATATATATATACAAAACTACAGAGGTATTAAAAAAACAATAAAAATGGCAAACACAAAATTACTAAAACTTAAATGAAAATAAAAAAAGATAATATAAAAATAAAATTTAATACAAAATATTAACAAAAACTATAATAGTATATCAATAATTTTATAATAACACTGCCAATATGATATGAGATATGACATCTTCATTTTGACTTGATTTTTTACTGGAACACAAGATGGCAGCAAAGCTTTCAAAAGCCTTCAACATGAAATTTTGTCCATGTAATGGTATTAAACTAAATGTACAAACTTGAATTGAAGGCAAACATTATTCCAGTGTAATATTAGTATGTGCATGCTCTTGCTCGTGTTGTTTCAGCTGGTTAGGACTGCAGTTCTCTCCAGTGGGGCTTTGAAACTTTGAGAACTGCTGAACACATGAACAATGAGAAACATGAGATGTTGTTAGACAGCATGGTTCTGGTGCACTCAGATCTTGGACTGGCCCTGTCTCGACTCATGCGTTTGCTTTGGCCCGACTGACACCTCCTGGGTTGAAGAAGAACAGTAGGAAGTTGCACAACAGAAAACATTCTTGTCACAATCCTAGCTTTACTCAAACCAGCTAAATGGGCCTTCACTGTAGCAACATGTAACATTAACTTTCACAAAGAGCTGGACAGTTAACTGTGTGAATAACTAACCGCATGAACAGGGAGTCTTGGGTCAGGGTGACCCCAGTGCTGCAGGACAGCTGTTTGTGCAGGTCTGTAAGAGAATGAGAAATATTACATTACATTATATTATTTTCACTCCTTGAACACTAAAAGTAAAGTATTATATTAGGCCTATACATTATTTTAACTTATTGTACATATTTTGACCATTATTAATATAATAATTCATATAACTTATTTTTGTAGTGAAAAATCCTCATTACTGTTTTTGTAACTTATTACTTTTATTTTTTATTTTATTTAAATAACATCGTTTTGCATTAAGATAATTAAAGTAATTTTTCTATTAATGGGAGTTTGGGGGAAATGCACTCAAAACAAATAAGCCTTTTTTAAAGATTTACGAATTTCAATTGTATAGTAAAATTCCATCAAATTGAATTGAAGAATCCTTACATATTATTCATATTGTAAATTAAGAATTTTAAATGAGTAAAAAAAAACATTTTGTATAAATCTTAATGGAAGAAGGGAACGGACCATGTAGTTTATGTGATTCGTATTAATAAATGTAAGCATGTATAAAAAACAAATGTTCCATTAAGATTTATAAAAAATGTTTTATTAAGCTCTAATTTTTTACTCATCTAAAAAAAATCTTAATCAATAATATGAATATGTAAGATTTATACAATTAAATTTGATAGAATTTTACTCTACAATTGAAATTAGTACATTTTAAAAACAGGCTGAAATATATTTTTTGAGTTTTTAAGCATGTTCTTTCTTGTCATGAAAATAATGCATTGTACGAAAGCGTGCTCCCTAAAATCTCTTGACGGATGGTAAAATGATAAGCTTGTAACCTGTAGCATTTATGGACTCATGTAGCCTATTAATACTGCAAAAATCAATGTCAAATTATTTTGTGATTTTACCACCTTTTAATGAGAAGCCAAAGCTCATGTTCATTTATCTTGATTTTGTCCTGAGCCTCCACATTCAACATTTCTCCAGTATCCTGACCATTAATCTCCAAAATAACGTCCCTCGCCTGCAGTCCAGCGTCACCTATCCTGCTTCCTTCATGAACCTGTCAAAACACAGTATGAGAAGTCCTCACAGCTCATTTATAGACCATATTATGCTTAACACTTTCAAAATGTTTTGTTTATAAGAATATGTGGGCCCCATATGTCCAGCTCACCTTCGAGACAGTCCTCTTGAAGTCTCTTCTTCCACAGATATGAAACGGTGGACCTGTCAAAATCATCTGTCTGCCACAAGCTCTGAATCTAAACGCCCTTTAAGAACAACAACATCGGTTTGTGTTTCTGGCCTGTGCCAATTAGACTAAAGGGGTCAGCCGTGTTTATGGTTTATTTTTAAGTTCTTCTGGAGCTTCGAGATATGAAGGCTCTGTGTGTGGTCACCAGCACCCATGAACATCTGTACATGATGCTCTCTGCTGATGTCATTGTGTGTTTTTCAATGCCATGTCAGTGTGGCTATTTTCATGGCAAGAAAAATGTATGGTAAAACTATACAATATGTTTTTGCTAAAAAACGATATTAGCCTACTATTAACTATAAGGTTCTCTTTTGATTTCAGTCACTTCGACATTGCTTCGGAATCTCATGCTTCGTTTCCCTGAAGCATTACGATTCCGATGCAATGACTTATTCCCTCATCTCAGGGAACCAAGGTTACATTTGGTTATCAGAGATGTTTAACTTTGTTAGAAAAATTCTTCAAGAGTAAAAAAGGTTTTGCACCGGCTTAAAACCAGCACAATCTAATAAAACATGATTCAATGATGAAGAGTTTTGATGTTGATGGATCTTGTGCGTTATCCTTGACTGGCCTATTCTACAATCTGTTTGAGAAGTGATAGAAACTTCTTCCAACACTGGGGCTGATTTCATGGAGTTTGTTCATAGTATAACTAGGCTATAGATCCCATTCTGTTTACCATGCGTTATTAATAGGCTATAGGAATAATTTATTGGTTTTAGATTCAGGGGAGGTAGCTAATGTTGATAATACTAATAATTAAGCTGACAAAAAGCCTATATTTAACTCACAGAACTAGTTTCTTAAAAGTTTTTCTGCATAGACCTGCGTTACGGCCAGTTCACAGAATGTGTTTTGATGATAAAATGCGAGATAAAGGTCAGTGGAATGAAAAAAGTACAAGGTCTAGAGACCCTTTGACCCGCCATTCTAACTTTAAAGATTTTCCTTTTTCATTACACTGCCCTACACATTATGGATATATCACAAAGATAGTTAGTGTTTTGTTTTGAAAATTCTGAAGATATGTCGACTTTGTGCAAGACGAAGATCAGGCCCTTTTGGTCTTGATTTAAATTAAAAACTTGTAACCAGCTTGAAACCAAAAAAAACTTGTCCTTTCAGATTGGTTAGACATTAACCTTTCAATAACATTTGAATGAATACTATTTGAATGTATAAATGAAAAAGTAAACGAAGACAACGTTAAAAAAAAAACTACTGTATTAAAAAAGAAGAAGAAAACGGCACACTAGAGAGGCTGCCATGAGGAGATGATCTGAGCAGCGAAACACTTCACAGAGATTGTTCTTCATGGCTTCATACCAACATCACAGTTCTACGCACATCATCATCCCTTCACTTTTTTACACAATCTTAAATAAATCACTTCAAACTCTTCCACTCTTTCTTCTCCTGGGACATCATGCATTACAGTAACAGAGCACATAAATTCAAAACTGTAACAGACTGTGGAAGAAATAATAAATAAATATAAAAAAAACTTCACTCAAGTATGCCATGTGTAACTCTCACTCCAAACGGAAATCACAGCACAGGAATAGAAAGCAACAGAGGCAATCGTGCAACAACGCAGAAGCTCCTGAGGCGCAGCAGTGAGCCGTTCATCGCTTCAGTTCTACAGTTGTGTCCGAGCAGGATCAGGAAGGGGCCAGTCTAGGGCCGAGCGGCACGTGTGACGTCACCTCTTCAAGAGCGACTGCGGTCTTCGCTGCTGCCCACTAAAACCTTGCTGTAAAGTTTCTGCTGCTCCTCTTTGAAAACTTCTTTGACTTTCCCTCGTTTCAGTCCACCATCCCTGTGAGCATGCAAAGCACAAAAGGTTTAAGCTTTATTCATATCTCAATGTGTGTTCTTTAAGTCCCAACTCATATTACATTTGTGTTTGACACTTTTTAAAGAGGAACCAACCATAACAAGTCTGCCAGTCCTCCTTTTCTAGCGATGGCTGCTTTAACCCTATTGGCAAACTGCACAGCGTCCTCTCCTTCCTGTAAAAATAAGAACTAAAACACCTAAATATAATGAAGGGGTGGCAAAAAGCTCCAAGATGCAAAGAGGGTTGGAAAAAATAAAAATACAATACCATTCAAAAGTTTGGGGTCTGAAAGACTTCTTAATGTTTTTGAGTCTATTGTTCCCCCCAAGGCTGCATTTATTAGATCATAAATACAGTAGAAAAATTACAATCCAAAACTATTTTCTATTTTAGTCTATAATAATGTATTATGTATTAATAAAAGTATTAATTTCTTTAAAACAAACTTTTGAACGGTAGTTTTTTCATCTGTTTTGAAGCTTCACCACACACACCATTCGGCTCATCGGTGGAAGGTACCAGACGCTACACACGATGGCCCAACTGCTCATCATGTGCAGAAGATAGTTCACCATCCCAAATTTGCTGCTATTCCAAAACGCATCACCAAAGCGAGGATCATACTGCCAAAACAACAGACAGAGGAATTTAAAGCCACTTTATAAAAACGAAGACGACATATAACATAAAAAAGGAGGTTGTTCTTACCTTTATGGCCACAGGATAAACTGTGCAGCCGATCTCAAAGCTTCCCTTCTTAAACATCATGACTGAAGTGTTGTTTATACAAGTTCCTTCAGAAAAGACACAAACAGGTTATTTATTCCTCACACACATCACTATGAAATGGTCATGTATAACAGGAGGAGTTTTAACACTCACCCTCTGGGAATATAAGGATTGGAAGTTTGCTTTCATCCGCAACGTGGTCACTTAACCTAAAAATAAAATAAAATAATTATTTGTTTGAATTTGTGACAAACAGAAATGCTCAAATTGTAAGAAAATGGATGCATGTGAGTGAATGCAATGTTACCGTTTGGCCACTAGGTGTCGGTCCTTCACTTCAGACCTCTCAAACCAGATGTGAGGACAGGCCTTCACCATCGCCCTCTGAACGACCCCCATCAGACCACCGTGGACCTGACCCACCTGATGCACACAGAATTATTAATCGCTAGTGTACTGGAGGCCAGCCGGAGGACTCATATTACATTAAATATCAATACTAAACCAAAATCATAAACGCAAGCATCACACTACCATAGCATAGCATCCATCACTGGCCAGAATGATGACGTCGATAGGCGAGGTGTGATTGGCCACACAGATTCCTCCATTTTTGGGTTTATTCTCACTTGAAGGAAATAAGTAAGTGGATAGTAAGAAATATGGAAAATAAAACAATGCAACAGGCATACAGACAACATGACAACTCTAATAATGTTCAATACTGGAATATGGAAGTCAATACCTGTCATGATAGGTAATGATGGCCGTGAGGGCTCTCACACAGATCCGGTAACACATTAAATGAACCTTGTCGCTGAGATAATTCTTCATTCTGCACATTAGAGCACAGAAAACATTGTAAACAAACCACATTTACATTGGAACAAGAGATTTAATGGGTCTTTGAGAATGTTTAGATCAACTAACCAATATGCGTTTATATCTTATTACTAAAGTCAAACACTTTCTAATATGTTAAATTATTATTATTGTACAGCTCTTGATTGAATTTTGATTGATTTTACACTACCATTCGGAAAGATTTTTTGTATGTTTTTGAAAGAAGATTTGATTTTGTGGGCCAGAAAATTTTAGTAAGTAGCTGTGCGATATTTAGAATTATATACAATCGGCCAGTCATCATCACAAAATAAACCCTTGCCTGAATCCTGATAACACTGTTGGGATTTATTTGGCAACTGTAAATTTTCCCTTACATGTAGTCTAAACAAATACAGTAGCCGTGTTCCCACTGCCGTGCCAAAAGCGGGTGTGCTAGTGCGTGACAGGGCCAGTCGCGTTTCCATTGTCACTTCAGGGGCTTGATCGGCCTCGTCGGGGCTTCCTCTGGGCCAATGGCCAGGGTTTTCTGGCCCACCGAATACCATGTTTCAAAGCGGGCCAGCTCGGGCTAGAGGAGTGGTTACGAACAAAGGCGGAGTTTACCTGAGTCTGGAGACGGCTAACATCAGCATTAAAGACTTTTAAAATAATTTACCTCAAAACTCACTTTCATGTTTGAATGCCTTCTGTTTGTGATCCGATGTGGATTCTGATCACTGTATAAGGTAGAAATATTTATACACGATGCAAAAGACTATGCACGCTAACCATTAGCCTACCATAGTAAACATGATAAATAATATGAACGCTTAAAGAAATCAGACAAATCATAAAGGCTGACTGACTATTTCTCTGACTGAAAATATAAAGTATATATAAACAGTTCTGTAGCTGGGAGAGAGTGCTAAAGCTCCTCAGGTCGTATTTTTGGTGGCATATTTGTAGAAATTATCATTATTTCTAAATGTGATGTAAATATGTTGTGTAACTACCAAATAAACAGAAAGAGATGCGACTGAATAAGTAAGTGTGTCCTCTTTCTTTTTTGAAACGGTAAACCACTTTATTTTTGACTAATGTGCAATTTAGAAATTAATTCATTATGATCAATGTATCACTTTTATTGTAAACCTGTGGTAAAACATTGATTCTTGGGTTTTAAATATTTAAGTAAACAAAAAAGCCAGCAAACAGTTGCTTTTATTATGTTTGTTTTGCGATCACGCTAGTTTCAAGTGATTTCTTTCTGATTAGTTTTCTAATAAAACTTCCTTTTTTTTTAATAAACCTTCCATTTGTTGGTGAAATGATGGGTTAGTGTTCCAGAGAGGCGTGTTACGGGCGTGTTTTAGTGAAGCGCTGTGGAGCTTCTAGCCTGACAGTGGAAACGCAGTGTGTTTTGGGCTTGGTGCTAAAGGCCCGGGGCTTTTAGCCCGGCACGGCCCGTTTAAAGCCCTGGCCCGACAGTGGAAATGCGGCTAATGATTAGATGTTGTGACCAAGTATTTAAACCCAACTCAACAGCCTCAGACCTTCATAAGTGTACCGAGACATACCTTCCATTCGGAAACAGGCCAACGATTGACGACTGAACCACAAGAAGACCGACACCAGTAAACGCAAGCGTGACCCTGTAAGAGCAACACAGCAAATGTTAAACGCAAGATCTATGAAGGACACAGCTTAACAATCACTGCACAAACATTATGTCTGCATTAGAGTAATCGTCCTGGGCTAGTGGAGATTACAAACAGCCCCAGGTGATTTGCACATTTCTTCTGCATAGTGATTTTGAATAAAAATACGAGGTGTCCGTTTATCCTTGAGCACTTAGCATTGGGCACCGTAAGGCCTTAAAACTGCTGATGCCTTAAAAGTGCTGACAGTTTAAAACCGGTGAATCTTAAAGTCCCATCTGTTTTTAAGGTTTGGAATCGGGCCACACAGAACTTCGACTATTTCTCATTTAGGCTCCATCGGTTTGCTAATATTTCTGCAAGCAGGAACCGAAACACAAAAACTTTTCAGAGCCAGTTCATCTACAAAGCATTCATGCAGTATCCATCGATCTCCCTCTCACCTGAGTGGCAGTAGAAACCCATATCGGATGAGTACGCCCACCCCCCAGAGCGCCGTGAGCCTGGTGCTGATGTGGTGGAAGTTGTAGTTGCTGCGGGTCAGCAGGTTCCAGGACTCCAGCTCCTCGGCTGTGAAGCGCTTGGTCACCTCGTCATCAACGATGCTCTCCACACCTCGCCGGCAGAAATTGAACATGTCAGACATGTCGAACTCAGGCTCTGCACCGTCACGTCTCATTTCCTGGATCTCCTGTTCGAGGGACGCTGGCTCTTTAGCAATGATCCCTGTGGCGGGGAAAAAAGAGCAGGGTTACGACACTGTCGACAATATGACGTTGGCGGGAACTCATGTGAATGATCTTTTTAGTGTTTCACCATTGCTGTAGGGTTTGTAGAGATGCTGATTCTTCTCTCTGGCTCCTCGCTCCATTCTTAAAGTCGCCCACTGAAAGAATAATGAGAATTATTCAGATAAATAAATAAACTGCACACGGTAATGGTTCAGAACAGTATCCTGCTGTGTCCATTGTAGTATCACAGTAACAAAGTTACTAATTTGTCCAAATTAAAGTTGAAAAAAATATTTTATTTGACCGTTTCATTATGGAATTAGATGACATGAGTCTTAATTGGATCACTTAATCTTCCTTTTGTTACATTTGTTTTGTATCCCCAATGGTGGGCTGGTCTGCGACCCCAAAAGAACTCATACAGCTGTCATGAGGATGGGGGAACAAACAACATTCAAGCGATAAACAGCCTTTGGGCGGCAATTCCACAGAGACACAGCCACCGGGGAGGAGAACACAAAACGGCTGATCCGTGTGTCCTTGTGGAGACCTGGAGTTCAGCCAAAGCCCCTGAAAACCTCATATGAGCCCATACACACCATCCACTGACAGTTCAACTGGCTTTTTTTTTTTTTTAATAAATCATTTTGTGGAACCAGTTCTTTGTGATGATTCATTCAAAATGATTCACAAAGCATCTACTAACCTCAGATTGGAATCTATAAAACCTATTTGAAACCAGAGCACTTGACTTAAAAGAATCAGTTTGAAAATCAGAAAATCATTTAGCCTGCCACATAACACTGAACTAAATACAGGGTATATAGTGCATAGTTTTTAAAATCGAATTTAACATTTTATAAGACCTGCACAAATACAAATTAATATTGTATGTCCATGCAGAAACATACAACCTCAAAAATAAATCATGCATCTTAGATTCTTGTACTTCACACTAAAGTTGGTTTATGTACTCGTATAGAAATAAACGAATTTGAAGTTGATCGATATTGGATTTTGCTGATACAAAAATAATCTGTTTAAAGAAAGGTGAGAAATACTAGTAAAATCTATATACTGAATAAGTTAAATGAAGTTCTTTGGAGCCGTTCACACAGAACGTGTTTTTCCATTCCACGGCGTTACTTTTCCTTTGTTTTTATTCATTCCACTGACCTGAGTCTCGCATTTTTAACAGCAAAAACACGTTCTGTGTGAATCGGCCCTTAGACTTTACTTCCTGTAACCTTTAATTTGATTAAACTGAATTTAAGACACTTGCGTAATCCCTGTAAAAATCAGCCATATTTTGCCTTGTTTATGTATACCTGCACATGCATGTACGTGTGTGCGGTGTGCACTCAACATTTGATGTTGCTGCATCTGAATTTCCCCTACGGGATCATTAAAGTGGATTAGTCAAGCAAGGACAGCAGCTGAGCACCGAGTGTGGAAAGATGTGTGAAAGTAAACAGTGACTCTCCCGTGGTCACTGATGATGCTGTGACTCAAGCCAAGGTTGGGATGGGGAAGAGTGAACAGTCAAGCTGCTTGTCAGACTCAATTTTGCTCCCCTGTTCAGGGTCACCGGACAAAAGAGTAAGTGGAAGTTAGTCACAGAAAAACAGCCATCTGGAAGTTAGTCCAGTCTGGACTCTAGAGACGGTCTGAACGAGTGACTACATCAGTCCAGATGGATGAGAGAGAGAGAGGAACCGTAGAAAATAGGAAAGGTCACACACAGCTTCTACTGGCACGCATTAAGCAAACAAATTGTTGCAACAATGAGGAATATTTAGGCACCTCATGATTTGATTTTAATTGATAGAATCAAGAATGTGATTCTTGATGCATCTCAATTTTTCAAATTACAGTGTAGGTTCATGTATGATATCCAAAGTGTGATATCTTTGATACTTGCTGTCAGTTCCAAAAAGAGAAACCCAAGCATCAAGGACAGGCCATTGTTTCTCCATTTCTGAATAGAAACATGCAATAGGACTTAGGTTATTTCCATAACAGTATACTAATTGTTTCTACAGGATATGGTATGCATACTATGAACAGTATGTCAATTCAATCTGTGCACATAACACACAGGTGACCTACTAAATGTGCAGTATTACAATTAAGAATTACAGTTACACTTTATTTTAAGGTGACATAGTTACATTATAATAACTCAAATAAGTACTGATTAATATGAATTAACTACATGTACTTATGGTTACGGTTTGGTTTAGGGTTCCATGTAATTAAGTTAGTACATGTAGTATCGTGTAACTCGTCACCTTAAAATAAAGTGTTACCAGAATTAATTAAATTAATTCATAAAATAAATGCAGATTGATGCAAAAGCATCAGAATCTACTAAGTTACTATTTTCAAAAGTTTTAGGTCGTTTTAATATTTGTAAAAATCTCTTATACTCACCAAGGCTGCATTTATTCTATTTAAATATATTTAATAATTTATTCCTATTATGAAGCTGAAATTTCAGAAGCCATTAGTCCAGTATTCAATGTCACATGATCCTTCAGAAATCATTCTAATAATCCTTATTATTTAACATTTCTTATTCTTTCTTACATTTATTGTCACCAATTGAATGCATTCTTGCTTCATAAAAGTATTTATTTAAAAATAAAAATCATCCTGACCCCAAACTTTTGAATGGTAATGTACCTGAGCCATCAATGTGGGATTCACAATTAGTGACAGTTTTTTAGGCTTATATTTTCACATAAATTCAAGATAAGAGCAACATGCTGATGATCTGAAGCAGAACTAATTATTTCTCTCATGTGGTAAAAAAAATTAACTTCCTAAAACGAGTAGTCGGTTACTTTCCGGGGTGAAGTTCACACATTTTCAAACCGCTTTAAACCAACGCAAACTGCCAGATTCCTGCATCAACAATGCATGGAAGAATGTGTGACAGCACAGGATAAAGTCTGAGGCAAAGTCAAATGACAGCCAGACCCTCCAGACTTACTAATTCAGTCAAACGTGAATGTGTGTTCTATTTTTAGCCTCTGGCATCTTTAGTGAAGGGAGAGAGTGCTGACTACTGAACTAAGTAGTAAAACAGACTACCCTGAATGACCATCCAACTTATATTATGAGATTCCACCACAAAGAGAACATCTCACCTGGTTTAACTTTCTACAGCTCCTCTGATATTCTTGTTCAGTAATTTAATCATGAGATAATCATTGTAAATGGTCTCACTCACCTCAAAAAGCTTGATCAGCGACTTCATATACAGTCTGCGGATCCCGAAAGACACGCCGAGGATTGCGGGTACGATGATGAACACCAGCAGAAGGGTGAACCACACCGTGAAGGAAATGCCCAGAAGCATACAGATCAGGCTGTCGAAGGGGAAGAGGTAGGACTCCATCTTGACCAAGACGCAGGGAAGGAACGATTTTAAAGTGGCCTAAACTCAGACTGATGGATTCCTCTATAGTGCCTCAATTTCTGAAGCCTACGCTGAAACACGGCCTTCATGGGCATGTAGGGGAAAATGATCATTTTATATCCATATCCATCAAATTAACACCTTACGACGCTACACACATGTCTGCGGTACACATCAGGGTTAAGGAAACCCTGAATGACAGGAGTGTTGGAAATATAAATAAATGTGCATTTATTTGTGCATAAATGTTGTGTATAAATGTTCAATCTTTGCTCCTTTCACAGTCTCTTGGAATGAATATTTCTTCATCAATGACCTATTTGAAATGGTCTCACATCACCGTCCACTGCCATTTCTGACACATCTAGAAAAAAAGAAGAAAAAAAAGGTTTTTGAAGGGTTCAAATAAGCTTATAATCAACTGTCCACATCATATTTTGTTTCTGACATAGGCCTATATAGGGAAAAATGTTTTTGAAGAGTTCTAAATCACAAGTATGGAAGCATGTGGATACAGCAATATTCAATTTTAAATGTAATATGCAAAATGACAATGCAATGTGTAAAATGGCAATGCATTTCTTTTTTTAAATTGACATTTTCCATTACATCTGTGCAACATTTGGTGCAAAATGAAAATTATGATTCAATTATACAATTTACATTTGCCATTTCATACACTAGTTTTAATAAGTAAATTGACTAGTTTTAGACACTTGCGATTGCATTTACATTAAATTTCAATTTGCACATTGAATTTTGCTACATTCATTGCAGGACATTTAATGCAAATGCAATCGCAATTGCAATTAAGAAAAATAACATTTAAATGATAATTTTGCTAAAGTTTTTGTTTGAACATGTTAAACATATCTAATCATTTCTGTAATACATTTTAATCTTAATTTAGCAACTTATAAAGTGTTAAAATATGTTTTCAAGTTACATATTAAAACTAGTGTATGCAATGGAAAATCTAGGCTAAATTAAATAATTAATTTTTCATTTTCATTTTGCACCAACGTTGCACAAATGTAATGGAAATGTAAATTTAAATACAGAAATGCATTGGCATTTTACATATTACATTTCAAATTGAATATTGCTACCCATATGCTTCCATACAGAACTGTCCACATACAATATTTTGGCATTATTTAATAATTAAAATGATACATGGCTTTTCCCCCTTTATGATTAATCATCTAAAGCAGAATTAGATTCCGAGTAATGAAATGTAACGTTATTGATGAACACCATAATGAGTATTTAACGGATTGTAACGGACAATTCAACAGCACTCTAAACGCTAAATATATATATTATAACACCTAAAGCATAATCTTCATCTTTACATCTGAAATAAATGTTAATTATATCTTAAATGAAAAGTAAACGGGTTAAAACTGCAGTTGTATGAAACATTGTTTGTATGCAGATATTAAATGACTGGATGCTAAAGCGCTTATCAACAGCTTTAATCACGTAATTAAACTCCCAAACGTCTTTAATTGTATGAAACCCGTTGTTTATACTGACCTGTTGCCTGAAGACGGCGTTTAAATGCTGATTTGTCCTCTCAATAAAATACTAATTTGACATTTTAGCAACGTGAGATGCTGCTGTTGTTGTTGTTATGCAACAAGTTTAAGAGCATCAGTAGCGGCGCGTTGCTCGATCAGCAGCATCCACAACTTCCGCTTCCGGTGGGCTCGGCTGCTTCGTCATTGGCTGAGGAGGTTTGCCCCTCCTAACACTGATCTCCGAGCAGTTGTTCTTTTACGGTCATATGGTGCGCTCGTGTTTCGGGGGAAAAAATTGCGGGGAGATCTGATTCTAGACCAGCGGCGTCATTTTGTTACAAATATTTATGCTATATATTTTGATATATATTTTTAAATCTAATAGTCCACCTTCCATGTTGTTCAACTATACAAAAATCACACTAAATTTGTTTTGTAAACTTACCTTACTTTTAATTTGATATGTTTAAAATGCATTTTATGTAGATTTGATTGATTCACTCTTGCCCAGATCGTTCAAACTCTGAAAATACACTCCAGTAATTCACCAAAAACTTTTTAAAAACGAAAAAAAATCTAAAAATTTAGATTTGTATGTATGTATTTAGATTTTTTTTAATGAAATGAAATAAAACGGTTCTATTAGTAATGTAATTTTCACCAAAACTAACAATTTTCCCCCGGTAAACATTAGCGTACTTGGTTACTGCCTAGGAGACAGCAGTGTCAGTAAGCATTCCTGAAATGAGATGAGACGTCTGTGTCTATAAAGACATGATAGAAAAATCTAAAAGGTAAATATATCTGTGCGTCACTTCCGATCTAGCTTTAATTTGTCAAATGGTGCATGTGATGTTATGGGAATAATGCTGTGGAAAGGTTCATGAATTCCCCACTGTTGATAGATCTACTAGTAAAAGTGTAAACATTTTGTTTAAGAGTTTAATTTTTTGAAAGTTAACCAGTTCCAATTCATTTAAAATGTTACAGTGAAATGTTCCTTAGAGTAAATTCAGTGCTTCTTATGTTCCAGTCTGGCCTTCTAAAAATGGGTTGTGTCATTCCTATTACAGAGAGCATTGCGATTGTGAAATTGACATTCATAAATGAAAATGTTGGCGATACCATCATACTGCAGAACCATCTCTGGCCAGATGCTGGAGCTGGAACTCTGCGTCATGCAGAAAACAGAAACTAGTTGATTGCATTTGAAATCAAATATATTATTACAACAAAAATGTATTGCACTAAGTACATATGACTTATCCATTGATATAAAATGTGTATTTTTGCGACGTTAAATGTGGGTTGGTAATTCAATTACTTTATTATTTTAATTGTTTAGTCTTGGAGTTTGAAGAATACAAGGTAAAACGAACTCTTTGATTGCACAACTCTTTAATGAAATCTACACTCTACAAAAAGTTGTTTTGGCATGCATAGAATAACTCAATTAAGACAAACTTGAAATCACACAAATAAGATACAAGAAATCCAATCTACTCTCTCTCTCTCTCTCTCTCTCTCTCTCTCTCTCTCTCTCTCTCTCTCTCTCTCTCTCTCTCTCTCTCTCTCTCTCTCTCTCTCTCTCTCTCTCTCTCTCTCTCACACACACACACACACACACACACACATACACACATTCTCAAAGAGTGAATTAAGACCAAAGATGCTCATCTGACTGTTAACTAAACTCACAACATTTAAATACAGGACAAAACTACACAAAGTATGCTTACAGTAGGCTACTCTGCTGTGTTGACTCATAATTGCATCAGCACTAGCATTCATGCAAGACAATGTGCAAAAAAGGGCAGTTTAATGTTTTCTTTATGGCAAATCTTTCTCAACTTTTTCAAAAATATGTCCACACATACAGTAGTGCATAGGTCCAATGTATTGTACAATAAATAGCAAACGATTGATAGCAAAGATTTCCAGCATTTCCCAGTACATTGATATATAAAATAAAATCTTTGTGATAATCTAATATATCATAGGCTACTGTAAAACAGCCAGAGTCTTTTAAAGGGAAACTATAAACACTCATCTCTATATACTTTTCAAATATTAATAAATAGCTTAAATATGAAACAGCAATGTTATTGCACCCTACTGTCACAAAGTAGGTGTGAGATGCCAGTAACTGGAAAAAAATTTTGATGCTTATTAATTAAGGAATTGATGACTCGCTTTTTTTGAAAGGTTGCTTTGGGGCATTTTTTGCATCAGACATCTCGCAGGCTTTTTATGGGGTTAAAAACCCGTTTCACAAATATATATCAGAGATCACAGTATTAGTGAGGCGTCCTCTCATTGCCACTATTGGCTTCTGTGCTTCATAAAAGCTGTTATGGAGGGTTATAGTGCAGTTCTTTCGCTTGTGCTTTGAGGTCAGAGGTCATATTCCAGAAGTTCCTCATGTGAGGCTCCTCCCATTTCCTCCTAATCTTTCCTCTCCTCTTCATCTCCTCCATCCTCATCTTCCTATGTCAGAGCACAGGAGATCCCGTTTTTGATGTGGTTGGTCCACCTTTCCTCTAGCGAGACATCATTCGCACGAATTCTGAAAGAAGAAATACCAGAAAGTGGTTTAATTTAAAGGTACACGCCAACTTTTTTGGACTTTAGCTTATTCACCGTATCCCCCAGAGTTAGATAAGTCCATACCCTTCTCCTCCGTGCGTATGAATACTGGGAACTATATTCTCAGAAGGCAAAGCACTACTTGGGTGGAGTGATTAGCGCAACACTCCGAGCGAACTCTCTGCTCTCTACTCTGCCCCAAGTTGCACAAGTAGTAGTGCTTCGCCTTCTGAGAATAGTTCCCAATATGTCTACGGTTAAAAGATGCCTGTGTCTCATATGACCTTGTTATTTGTACACACTGTGACTATACAAATCACAACATATAAATAGTAAAATGTTGGCGTTATGTTGTCACTTATTGGGAGCAGTATGCTAGCTGAAGCCATTTACTTCCAGTCTTTGTGCTAAGCTAGGCTAGCGGTGGGTGCGTCAGACAGAGTTACGGGACGCACAGTGATGATAAGGGTATGTATGGACTTATCTAAGTCTGGGGGATACGGTGAATAAGCTAAATGTCAGGCTCACAGAAGGTACAGACGAGATGGTAAGTAATATAATATAAAGTTTATTGCAGGATGGAATCACAGCCGGAGATAACAGGTAAGAATTAGATGATATGGAAACATGTAACAAGCTTAGCTGAATGAGTAATGTCCTTTTCTTTCTTGCAGGTAGAAGGTGTGCAGTCACTCTGAGGTTTCGACGGATCCAGAAGGATATGGAACAGGTAGGTAGCAGGTGGGTAGAAGGTGAGTCTGTGAGTCATGGAATGACGAGACCAGACAAATGACTGCAGTGAAGGTGAGTGTTAAATAGTGCATGTGGGTGATGGAACACAGGTGACGGTGATTAAAATCAGGTGACAGTGATCGGGGGAGTGTCCGACTGGGTGATTGGGAATGAGTGGGCGGTGATGGTGATCGTGGCGTGGATGGAATCCTGACAGTACCCCCTCCTCCCGAGGCGGCTCTTGACGCTTGAGAGGGGCGCTGCCGGCGGCGAGGTCTACCACGACCCCTGGGAGCGGGACGATCCGGATGATCATTGTGGAATTGGACGAGAAGAGCAGGGTCCAGGATGTCGTCACGAAGTACCCACGATCGTTCCTCTGGCCCGTAGTCCTCCCAGTCAACCAAATACTCCAGCCTGGGACCTCGCCACCGGGAATCCAGGATGGAGCGGATTCTGTAGATGGGCTCATCCTCTACAGGGATGGGAGGAGGAGGTACATCCGTGGGAGGGTTATCTGCGGGGACAGGAATGACAGGGTCAGTGAAGGGTTTGAGTAAGGACACATGGAAAGAAGGTGAGATTCTGTAATGCCGGGGAAGATTGAGCCTGTAGGTGACTTCGTTCAACTGCCTCTGGATGGTGAAAGGTCCAATGAATCGAGGACTCAACTTACGGCAAGGCAGACGGAGACGAATGTCCCGAGTCGACAACCACACCTTCTGACCTGGTTGATATAAGGGAGTGTCGAGTCGATGACGGTCAGCTTGTTCCTTGTGTCTCCGAACTGCCTGCTGTAGATGCACGTGAGCTGAGTCCCATACCCCCTCGCTCTGATGGAACCAGAAGTCGACAGCTGGAACCTCTGAGGGCTCACTCGACCAAGGAAAGAGTGGAGGTTGATATCCAAGGACACACTGGAAGGGGGTGAGCCCGGTGGAGTTTTGCTGCAGGGAGTTTTGAGCATACTCCGCCCAGGGGAGGAAACGGTTCCAGCTGTCTTGGTACTGGTGGCAATACGTCCGCAGGTAACGACCGATCTCCTGGATCTTACGCTCAGTCTGTCCATTCGTCTGCGGATGGTAGCCGGAGGAAAGGCTGATGGTGACCCCGAGGAGTCTGAAGAAGGCTTGCCATACTCGTGAGATGAACTGTGGACCCCGATCTGAGACGATATCTTCAGGGATACCAAAGTTGCGGAAGACATGGTGGAATAGAGCTTCTGCTGTTTCTAATGCAGTCGGGAGTCCAGGTAAAGGGATCAGTTTGCATCCTTTAGAGAATCGATCCACTGCCACTAGAACACAGGTGAAGCCTTCAGAGTTGGGTAAGTCAGTCATGAAATCAATCCCAATGTGAGACCATGGTCGTCTGGGGAGCGGCAACGTCACCAGTTTACCTTCTGGAAGTCTCCTCTGTGTGTTGCTAATGGCACAGACTGAGCACCCGCGGACAAACCTGGAGACATCTCTGGCGATGGATGGCCACCAGTACCGTTGACTGAGGAGCGAGAGGGTACGCTTGCTACCCGGATGTCCAGAGCCCGGAACTGAGTGCGCTGAGTCCAGAAGGGGAGTCCGAAGATGAAGAGGCACGAAGATACGCCCTTCTGGACCTCCCGGCGGAGCGGGTTGGCGAGCAATATCTTGGTTGATCTGTTGGTCAATCTCCCAGACGATGGGACTGAGGATTACGGCTGGAGGGAGGATGGGTTCCGAACGAACATCTTCTACGGAGGGATGATAGAGTCGGGACAGGGCGTCCGCCTTGCAGTTCTTGCTGCCAGGACGATAAGATACCGTCAAGTTGAAACGGGTGAAAAACAGAGCCCAGCGGGCCTGTCGGGGATTCAGTCTTTTAGCTTCTCGGAGGTACTCCAAATTTCGATGGTCAGTGATTACAGTGAATTGGTGATTAGCTCCCTCCAGCCAGTGCCTCCACTCCTCAAGAGCCAGTTTGATGGCCAGCAGTTCCCGGTTGCCGATGTCATAATTCCGCTCCGCCGGGGACAGCTTCCTGGAGAAGAAGGCGCATGGAAGGAGTTGGGACGTCTCACCCTGCCGCTGAGATAATACAGCTCCCACTCCAGTGGAAGATGCGTCTACTTCGACAACAAATGGGAGATCCGGATTGGGATGGCTGAGAATGGGTGCCGTAGTGAAGATCTTTTTCAACTGTTGGAAGGCCTGGATAGCATCTGGGGACAAGGACAGAGACTTGGGCCGACCTTTGAGAGCAGAGGTGAGGGGAGCACTGATCATACTGTAGTTTCTGATAAATCTTCGGTAGAAGTTTGCGAAACCAAGGAAGCGTTGGAGTTCTTTGATGGATTTGGGTTGTGGCCAGTTCTGAATGGATTCCACCTTCCTCTGGTCCATCTGTACTCCTTTTTGGGAGATCACATACCCTAGGAAGTGGACGGTGGAGGTGTGGAACTCGCATTTCTCCAACTTCAAATACAACTGATGTTCTCTTAGTTTTTCCAGAACTTAAATGACATGCTGACGATGTTCTGCCAGGGATGAGGAGTAGATGAGTATGTCATCAATATAGACCACCACAAAGCGATTGAGGAACTCACGGAGTACTTCGTTCATGTACCCCTGAAAGACAGCAGAAGCGTTGGCCAATCCGAAGGGCATAACTTGATATTCATAGTGGCCAGTAGGGGTCACAAAGGCGGTCTTCCACTCATCGCCTCGTTGAATACGGATCAGGTTATATGCACTCCTTAGGTCGAACTTAGAGAAAATGCGAGCTCCACGTAGCTGTTACAGGGCGGCAGGAACCAGAGGAAGGGGATAACTGAATTTGACGGTTTGGGAATTGAGGTGACGATAGTCAATGCACGGCCGCAAGCCTCCGTCCTTCTTGGCCACGAAGAAGAAGCTCGAAGCGGCAGGGGAGGTAGATGGTCGAATGAACTGTTGGTTGAGTGCTTCTTCCACATACTCCTCCATGGCCTTCTGTTCCGGGATGGACAGAGGGTAGATACGACCTTTGCGAAGGGTAGCTCCGGGTAGCAAGTCGATTGCGCAGTCCCATGGCCGGTGTGGTGGTAATTTGGTTGCCAGTTGCTTGCTGAAAACATCCTGGAACGCCCGGTACTCCACTGGGATCTCGACCTGACTCTGAACCTCGGGGCTCTCTACTGAAGTGGAACAGACTGGAATCTTTGATTCGACCGCTACGGGCGTGGATTGAAGAGAAGGGTTTTTCTGAATGGACTCGAGACAGGAATGATGACAGTTCTCACCCCACTGGAGTACTTCACCAGTTGCCCAGTGGAGTACTGGCTGGTGTTGGATTAGCCACGGGCGTCCCAGGACGATGTCTGCGGTGGACTCCTCCAGCACTATAAATGAGATCTCCTCCGAGTGTAAGCATCCGATTTGAAGAGTGAGAGTGGGAGTAAAGTGACGAATACGCCCTCTTCCTAATGGCTTGCATTGGATGGTTTGTATACGCAGGTCTTCGGATAAGCGTCGTTGACGGATGTTCAGTTTTTGAAAGAAATGGCTGGAGATGAAGTTCCCCGCAGAACCTGAGTCAACGAGGGCTTGCGCTGGGAGACAGACACAAGGGGTCAGGATATGCACTCTGGTACGTGTCAAATGTTCAATCCGTGGAGCAAGGTGGATGACACTTACCGCTTGCCGCGGTGGACGTGCTGGGCAGGAACTGATGAGGTGCTTATCAGAGGCGCAGTATAGACAGAGTGAATGTTGTACTCGGCGCTGTCTCTCAGCCGCGGATAGATGGGTGGAGTCCACTTCCATGGGTATGGGTGCTGGAGGAGTGGTGGATGAGACTGGAGGCGGAGAACTGACAGTGGGTTCGCTCAGGGTGCAGGCAGTGAGACGCTGAGAAATCCGAAGTGATAGTTGAATCAGGTTTTCCAGACCCGTGCTGTCATCATATACAACCAGCTGATAGCGCGTCTTTGAGTTCAACCCATGACGGAAGGCAGCGATCAAAGCACTCTCGTTCCAGCCGCAGGAAGCGGCGAGTGTGCGGAACTGCAGAGCATATGCGCTCACGGATGAATTCCCTTGACGAAGATTGAACAATTGGTCATGAATGGACAGTTCGGACACAGCTTGCTCGAATACCTCTCTTAAGTGTTGTTTGAAATCGTCAAAAGACTTAATCACAGGAGAATTAGAATCCCACAAGGATCTGGCCCACCGAAGCGCTGGACCTGACAGCAGTGAAATCAGAAAGGCCACACGGGCTTCGTCAGTGCGGAACTGATGTTCATTCATTGTGATGTAAAGCGATACTTGCAACAGAAACCCACTGCAGTTCTCCGCCTCTCCAGAGAATGTCGCTGGCCGGGCCATGGGACTCGCGGAGGCAGTGAACGAAGCAGCAGGTAAATGCGGAAGTGATGGTGGTGGAGGATTCGCTTCATCGGCTGGTGGTTGACGGAGTGAGGGATCCTCTTCGATCTCCGGCTGGTTCTGCATTTTACTGGTCTGGTCTTCTGTCAGGCTCACAGAAGGTACAGACGAGATGGTAAGTAATATAATATAAAGTTTATTGCAGGATGGAATCACAGCCGGAGATAACAGGTAAGAATTAGATGATATGGAAACATGTAACAAGCTTAGCTGAATGAGTAATGTCCTTTTCTTTCTTGCAGGTAGAAGGTGTGCAGTCACTCTGAGGTTTCGACGGATCCAGAAGGATATGGAACAGGTAGGTAGCAGGTGGGTAGAAGGTTAGTCTGTGAGTCATGGAATGACGAGACCAGACAAGTGACTGCAGTGAAGGTGAGTGTTAAATAGTGCATGTGGGTGATGGGACACAGGTGACGGTGATTAAAACTCAGGTGACAGTGATCGGGGGAGTGTCCGACTGGGTGATTGGGAATGAGTGGGCGGTGATGGTGATCGTGGCGTGGATGGAATCCTGACACTAAAGTCCCAAAAAGTCGGCGTGTTCCTTTAAGACTGAAATATTAAATTAACAACAAGTCCTATTTACTGTGTACACACACTAATTGCTAATTGTAACCCCCACAAAGGTTTTGTTGTCAACAACAACAATTTTTCTCCCCCTTTAAACTTGATATGTCTATTTATTTTGTTCAAACTGTGCATTATTATTATTATCATCAGTTGCCTTGTGTTATTTTTACATTTGGCATTGTTTTCCCTTGCCGTCTGTGACCCACTTTTGAGTCGTAACCCATCATTTGGGAACCACTGCTCTATAAATTCTTGCTTTACAAATTTCCTTTGAAAAAAATTAAATGTACTAGTGACCTCGGATGAGTCAAATTTAGCCTGAGCTCAGAATACAGCATGAGGACGTGTAACTGTCACACCTCCAGACATCAACAGGAGTAACAGCGCTAGCTATTTTTGTCCTTCCCGTTTTCATGCTCTTTTTGTGCGTGGTTAATCTGAGAGGTGAAAAAATCCTGTGGTTAAGAGATAATCTGGTTGACGGCTCTACTACTGTCACTTTACCGCCTTCACCATGATGAGATTCACTAGCAGCTAAACTGGGTGACACAGCGGCTCACAGCAACAGGCACCAATAGAAATAATAATAGATCCAAAAATAGGGATCATTTCTCTCAGTCCTTTTTTTTTCATATTCTATATTTTGCCTTGCATTTTTCCCTTAAGTCCACTTATGTCAGTCAAGGTTTCCTAAGACTGAAGTTTGGGTTGTGAACGTAAGAGTATCTATGTATTTCTTATTCTAAAAGCACAAGGAAAAATCGGTTTAATGCTTGCTACTTTAGGTTGATTGCTACTTTAATAACTTTGAAAACAAAAAGAGAACAAACATATAATAAAATTTGGGATTTACCCTGGAATGATGATTACATTTTACTGCAAAAACACTAAGGGAACGTGAATCTAATCTTTTTTGGGTTATTGTGGACAGATAATTTTTCTCTCAGGCCGTATAAACTGATTAAATCAAGCTATTGCACAGCGATATAGAAACTGCAGCAGTGAAATTAGCATTACTAATTAGCAGCGCAAAATCAACACAAGGTGGCTCACCTTCAAAGTCGACGTGCCCGTCTCCGTTTAAATCGATGTCCCGCAGAATGTCCTCCAGATCTCTGTGACCCACCTGAAGGGAAGAGGATCAATACAATGGTGAAATTGGAGGAGAGCTAAAAGCTTTCAGATGGTTGAGTAAATGACAGCACCTGCTGGCCCAGCAGTTTCTTCATGGCCTCTCTTAGCTCTGCTGTACTGATCTGACCGTCTCCGTTGGTGTCAAACTGAGAGAAGGAGAACAAAAAGAGAAAAAGAGTGTTCTCTAACAGGTCTGGATCCTGAATGGCAATTTTAAGCAATTTTACTGTGTTTTACGAAGAAAGCAGAAAGTCTACACAGAAACGGTAAATGTTATTTGCTAATGTTATTTCTTCATTTAACCCTTGTTTTTAATTAACTGCCATTTTATTTGTGAGGTATTTTCATGTTGTCTGCACTATTCATTGAAATAAAACCAAAATCATCACATGGCTTAGTGCAATTATTTAATCACAAAGGCTGCGATTTAATGAAATATATATAGAATTTGCTACATGTTTCAGTTTGAGGCGTGACACTGTTCTTACACATGAGCTGCTCATTATCCACTGGTGTTTGCAATGTTTCCCTGCAGTTTTTCATCAAAATAAAAGTTTGATGGTTTAACATTTGAAGATGAAAATAATAGCATTGTACAGTGAAATATTACAATAGGAATATTTTTTATTTCTTATTTTGTTTTTTAGTATTTTTTATATTTATTATTATATATTAATAATTATTATTATTAATATCCATACAGATATATACGCAAAATTCTGGCCAAATTGTGTTGCACAGCAAACCTAGGATGTTTTTAAAATAAAATGCATTTTAGCAATTTTTATCAGAAAAATCGCAATTCGATTTTTACAGTTGTAATATAAAAAAAATAATTATATTATTATATTATTTTTTCTTATATACTTATAAAATATGTTTTTATTGTATAGTGAAATTTTAATTAACAGTATTAACAGTAATTGTAAATTATATAGTAAAAAATATTAGTAAAAAATATAGTAATAGTAAATGATATATATAATAATAATTTATTATTATTGTTTTATAATTGCTATGAAAATAATAACAACAACAATAATATAAAAATATTATTATTTTATAAACATACTGATAAAAAATCACAAAATGTTGGTCAGTTGTGCAGCCCTACAAACAAGCACAGCAAACCTGGAATTTTATCAGAAAAAAAAAGCAATTTGACTTTTACAGTTGTAATGTAAAATAAAATAATTATTATAATATTTTTATTAAATACTAATATTATCACATATTTTATGTGCAGTAAAATATTATATTAGTAATATCTCTAATTTAATTTTTATTTAGTATGTTTTATATTTTTATATAAATAATATCAATTATTATTATTATTATTTTATAGCCATACTGATATATCATTTCCAAATTCTGGCCAAATTGTGCAGCCCTACAAACAAGCACAGCAAAGCTGGAATGTTGTTTTAAATCACAAAATCACAATTGTTTCTCCAAATCGTGCAGCCCTACCTCACTCACCTCTTTGAAAGCATCTCTCAATTCCTTTACTCCGATCATATCTGCCGTCTCAGCCAGAAGTTTGGGGCCCATCAACTCCACAAAGTCTTCAAAATCCACATGTCCCCCCACTATATGACAGAGGACACAGAACCTATGAGCTTCCTATGTAGGCAGGATCACTAGAGTCCTGTATGTTAAAGAAAGCTTACGGTTCATGTTGATCTGCTGGCTCAGTTCGATGAGCTCCATCTCAGTGGGCATGTATCCCATAGTTCTCATGCAGTTCCCCAGGTCTTTACAGCCAATGAAGCCATCTTTGTCTTTATCAAACTCTTTGAAGGCTTCTCGTAGCTCTGTGAAGATAGAAAGCAGGTCAGGGGAAAAAAAGGACAGTTGAGAGGGATTTGGTGATGATGAAAAGAGATTATTTTATAGTACAATTACAGTTCCCTCAAAAAATAGAATAGAAAAAATGTAATAAAAAATATAGCTCTTCAAATTAAAATGGAACGATTGACACATTGTATCCTGCGAA